>NADL03000830.1:0-528181 GCA_002205965.3 Kappaphycus alvarezii | reverse complement strand
CGGGGAGTGTTAGTCATATCCTAGGTGACCCAGTCGATTCGACTCAAGTCAGTATGGTAGTTTAACTTGGATCATATTCCAACTGTACTCGAAATCCTCAGAAAAGAAAAATTGTCTGGCAAATTATCTAAATGTGTCTTGGGAGTTACAGAAGTCGAGTACCTAGGACACATCATTTCTCAAAGTGGTATTTATGTTGATCCAAACAAGATAAGTGCAATCATGGAATGGCCGATACCAACGAATAAGCAACAAGTACAGTCTTTTCTTGGTTTTGTCAATTATTACCGGAGGTTCATAAAAGGCTGTTCAATTCTTGCAAAACATCTCACAGAATTGACGAAAAACGTGAATTTCCAATGGAGCCACACTCAAGATGATGCCTTCAAAGTACTCAAGCAAACACTTTGTAGCGCACCGGTTCTCAGAAATTTCGACGCCACACTGCCTATCTACGTAACCACAGATGCATCACAGTATGCAATTGGTGCAGTGCTGGAACAGGAAGAATTAGGTTCTAAAAGGCCGGTCGAGTTTGCATCCAGGACTCTTAATGATGCGGAACAAAACTATGCGGCCCATGAAAGGGAACTTTTGGCCATTGTAGATTCCCTCAAGTGGTGGAGATCATACCTTTATGGTAATTCATTCACCATTCACTCGGACCACTATCCCCTAAGATACCTAGAAACCCAAGAAAACTTGTCCCCGAGACAAGTGAGATGGCTGGAAAGATTAGTTAATTTCGACTTCAAGATAATACCCATCTCAGGAAAATCAAATGTAGTGGCGGACGCCCTATCGAGGCAACCACAAGATGTGCCGCACCTGATCACCGAAACAATTCATTACTTCAAGAAGTTATTACCAAGACATACTCAGAATCCAATAACATTTCGACCATATCATTCACGAACACTGAGTTAGTGGGGTTGGTAGAAGATTATGGTAGGGATGAGAACCTCAGAACCCATTACCAAGATCCTAAAGCTCCCTTTGAGCGTCGAGGGATGCTTCTACTTAAAAACAAGAAGATCTGTGTACCAGAAGGAAATTTCAGAGTCAAGCTCCTGCATGACTATCATTGCACTCCCAACACGGGACACCTAGGAATAAGCAAAACTATCAACAGAATATCACCAAAGTTTTATTGGAAAAATTTAAGATCGGATATAATCCGATACGTACGTTCCTGCCAATGCCAGAGAACCAAAGCAACCAAGCAGGAACCCGCAGGTCTTTTACAACCACTAGAACCACCGAAAACCAAATGGACCCACATAACCATGGATTTCATCACACCTCTCCCAAAGTCGAGAAGTGGAAACAACGGCGTGTTAACAGTCGTTGACAGACTTTCTAAGATGATCAGAATAATACCAACGAAACCAAACACAGATGCTCCTGAAACAGCACTGCTGTTCAAGAATCACGTATACCGAAATCATGGATTACCAGAGAATATCATATGTGACCGAGATCCCATCTTCATGAGCAAGTTTTGGACAAAACTTTTTGCTCTACTAGGAACAAAGATATCCCCCTCCTCTGCATACCACCCACAAACTGATGGACAATCGGAGATAATGAACAGGAAAATAGAGGAAATGATCCGTGCTTTCGTTAGCTTCGACAAATCAGATTGGGATAATTTCCTGGTAGACTTTGAAGTTGCTTACAACTCCTCTGTGAATGTCACCACAACTTTCTCACCATTTTTCCTCAATTACGGAATTCAATCACGAACAGTACCCTTAGATGTTTTAGCGTCAGACAATCCAGCGGCAGCAGGTTTTCTAAAACATATGCAAGAAGCATTAAGGAAAGCCCAGAATCAGATCCGAAAATCCAATGAGTCCACCGCAAAATATGTAAACAAGAAAAGAAGGCCGTCTACGTTCAAGATTGGTGATAAGGTTTGGCTATCAACAAAGAACTTATCACTTGAAGATGCGGCTGGATCACGCAAACTGAACCCAAAGTATTGTGGTCCCTTTGAAATAACAGAGGATATTAACGGTGTAACTTACCGTCTGCAGTTATCTCAACCGATGATCGACAGAGGAATACATAATGCCTGCCACGCTAGCCTCTTGAAACCGTTCTTTGAAGATGAATTCAACCGACAAATTCCACCACCGCCGCCACTCCAATTTCAAGATGGACATGAGGAATACGAAGTTGAGTCTATACTCGCTCATAAAAAAGAACGTGGAAAAAATAAATTCCTTGTCAAATGGAAAGGGTACGGAGATCATGAGAACTCGTGGCTTCCCGAATCATACCTCAAGAATTCACAAGAACTTTTGAATAAGTACAAGCAGAACCTCAAGAATCGGGCGATTCTTCTCTGTAAGGGGGAGTGATGTTGTATTCCCTTCACAGACCTTACAGCTTTACACGAATTCACTGCATATACTGTACTGTAGATTCAAACCACTGGTAACCTTGCAGCCAGGGCTACTAGGCACTTTGCTGTCATTACACTTTCCTTACAGTTCTGAACACAGCGTTTGACCCCATTGGTACACTTGGAATAGTTACGGGCGAGTTGCACACTGGGATATTATATCATTGCTTTACCAATCAAAAGTCGCCTTGCTATCCCATGCCATCTGGACCAATGTACTTCTTACATCTTGTCAGAGTATGTCACTCTTGCCGACTACAATTCTGAAAGCGCTACTTACGATACCGTCAGGGCTGTTTTACGGGAATACCTTTGAATTCGCTACTGTTAGACTGCATTTTCCTTTAGTTTGTAGCTATCTTCAGTTCTATATAAACCCTGGTTTGGAGCGGCGGCTTACCCAGCCAGCCTCAACCAAAGTTTCAACCACAGTTCTACCTTTATCTGCTCGTGTGCGCTTAACACCCCACACTTGAGGAGGGCGAAGAGCTTCGTTGTGGAAGGATGTGCGACCTGTCGGTGCAGCTTACGAAGTTGGACGGGTGTGAAATATGTGAGTACGGGAAAGCACATGTCCACATAAATGTGCCCATCCACATTGTGTAATGGGACATTCCAATTATCCAACGCATATCTAGATACACTTCCAGATGCAGATTCTACTACAACCTCTTAACGAGGCGGCCAGTGACTATGTCAGGCGTCAGCTAATGTGCGAACATGTTGCTCAAACCGGGAAGAGCTGGAACGTGAGCTGCCAAGACGTCAACCTTGATGAACAGAGTAGGGCTCCCTGCGGGAGTGTGGAGTGGTAATTCAATTTGCCCAGTGAATCGAATACACCGTTACCAAATCTGAATCTCCTATAACTACTTCGAAGCTGCGGGATCTTACGTCCCAATTTGGCGAATATCCGTCGCAATTCCTCACAACAATAATTGACGTGGGTGCACCGGTTTCAACGCAGAAGGCAGGGCGTGATTTGCGATGTTTGAATGATATTTATCGCAGAGATAAGTTGATCTCAATTGTTTCATACCTTCACTTGTACTTCCAAGAACGTTGTTTACGTCTGGGGGTTGACTTCCGATGTGCGTTAGTCCAACCCGTTGGGCGCAGCCTTTTAGAAGCTTCAAAGCGACGCATTAATGAAAATTCTGAGTTAGATTTTCATCCCAATGACCTTTTGTGATTCCCCGCTCTGAGTCTGAAGGGCCCATCAAAGTATGGAGGTGATTGATGGCGGTTGACTTGTCAATCTCCTCGAAGATATGCAACGCGTCATTGGATGTCGCAAAATCTCCTGTCACCGATTGATATGAGTCCAATGCATCGGTGGTGTGATGTATCGGCACCGCTGCATCCAATAAAGACGAGTCAGATTCAGAACCTGATGTCTGACGGCCATCTGATGCGTCCCGTTCAGTCGCGGACGGGAGCTGGCCGATCGTGTGTGACAGCTCATGCAGAAGCATGACTGCAGAGGTGACTTTCCCGACTTCCTCCCGAACGTAACGTTTCATGTCCTTAGTCCGGTAGAAGCTTGAAAAATGTTCATCAGATCCACAGACATGGCAGAGGAGGTGTTTTCGTCGCGTCCGATAGGGTTCTTAGCGGAAGCCTTACGGTTATTTTCAGCAGACGTACCTTTGTATCGAAGTTCGTCACGTGTGTTGCGGTACTTCTTAGGGGGTCTCCCATACTTCTGGTAAAACACTGCGTCGCTTGTGCTATTTCCCGCGTTCGTCTGACGGTTCTCAAGATCTAACCGGAGCCGTTCGCGAAGGGCGAGAATGAAACGGTGGTACGTGTAATTTGAGGATCGTATCAGGCTAATAGCCCTATTCGCCCATGGATATTCGAATAAAGCGGATCGCAAATAGCGTATTTTGTGCTTATCTGAGCGGAATTCCTCCGTACATTGCGGCGAAAGCGAATTGATTCGCTGTACGAGATTGTCCAGTCCGACACTGATGTTTGACGTGTCTGTCTGCTTTATCAATCGTGCCAGCGTCACGCTTTCTAATTCCGATTGTTCCTCCACTATTCGGGCATCTGAGTCAAATTTCGACAGCATCACCTTGACTTGTTCCTGAAACGTCATTCTCGTCACGTCGATTTTGGCAAAGAAGAAATCTCGAGCGGAACCACTGAACAAATTACTGAAAAAAAAGCCTTTTCTGTCTGACAAGCAAAGCTGGACTGCAAAAGCCTCATAGTCGCGGATAGCATAAAAAATTGGTCGGATCTGGTTATACCGGGGTCTCGATCTCCGCGAAAGGTCACGTCCCTAGAACGGATATTACTGCTGTGTCTATTCTTGTGTCAGGAGTCAGCAGTGAGTTACTTTCGCCATTATGTTCCTTTCTAAATGATTTTCGTCCAACTCTTTCAGTCTGATCTGGATTAATCGTGACTGGATCTGTTGTGACTAGTGTCGGAGGAGCTGCCCGGTGGTAATCTTGACTTTTTCCTGGTCTTCCATCACGTCAGTGGTCCTCTTCATTACGTGCCACTTGTCCCTGTAACATTAGGTTGCGGTTCACTGAGGGCTGTCCGATTGGCGTGACACCGCTGTCATCACTACGACCAGCTGGTGGAGTGCGTCTTAGACCATCTTTAACGACGAAAGTGCTTTGTAACGGTTGACGACCGATTTGGCTAAATCTCGTGGGCTGTCAAGCGTTCCAGTAGCAACGGATGCTAGCCATACGAGGGGACTTACACTTTGAATAACCTACAGTGCTGCATCATCAATCACAGAGAGAACTTTACCAGGCATTGGCAGTCAGCTGTAGAACTGAGCAACCTTTTTGAGCATTGTGACCGGATATGGCGGTTGACGCAGAAGTTCGTCATCAAACATCACGTGAACCGGCAGTAGGCCCATACGGATCATCATTACTATGTAGTTGCTATCCGATTCCGCTCCGACTGGATTCATCTCCAGTGCTATACGGGCGGCCTGCAAAATCATTTGCGCATTCTTGTTTTCCGTCTTGTACTGATCGATTGACTTGATCAAACGCATGTGAGCGTTCATGTGGGCATCCGCATTGCTGCGAGTATTTGCAATGGCAAACTCAGGAGAGCCGCGAAATTCGGATTGTCGCGCGACTCTGACTACTATGGGTCCCAGCCCAAGGTGCGGATGGTTATGTAGATAGGCGTAGGGGGGTAAAGTAGCAGGACGATTTCTCACTTTACTACTTGTGTTACTCCTTGCACCCCCGCGTCGGGGAGAAGGACGGCTACCTTGCCCTGCTAAAATACGGCGGCACAATTCCAACCCCTCCGAAGCTTACAGTAAAATTGTGAGACGATGGCAGCTGTAATGCTGCCCTCAACAGCTACTCCCCCAAATTTCTCCCCCAAACATCCAAATACCACAACAAAACTGTTTATTCCAGTTCACAACGCCCCGTCCCATCACATACACGTGGCACTTTCCTTCCTGGATCACATAACATTCCCTTTCATAGAAAAAAAACCGCACACCATCAATTTAACAAAACCCAAAATACCACACAGACACCCAAATATCATAAACACCCATCGCAATCCTGAGTGAATTTTTCGCCCCCACCGTCCCCACACCCCACCCTCATCACCATAGAAAAAATTCCCACCCAAGTCACCACACCCACCCAACCCCGATCACCCTACCAACCACCCCATCAAACCCCATTCCCGCCCAACCCCATAAACAGATATCGCCCCAAATCAACGCCCCATCATCCCACCCCCTCTCATTTCCCACCTCACAAACCCATATCACCCACTCCCCACCCTATCCACTCCACCACCCCCACCCCCTCCCACCCAATCCAACTCCCATCCCGCTCCTCCATGGGCACACAACAACCTCCCCCACTCCCCGCTGCCCGTTACATCATCCGCGCCTACGGCGACTTTGCAAACCTCAAACTCGAACATGAGGTTCTTCCGCCCCCGGTACGTCCAAACCATCACACCCCACTTTCCCCACGCACCCCGATCCAACATTTCTACCCCTAACCAACCCACCATTCCACCCATCCACACCCTCAGAAACCACACGAGGTGCGCATCCACACCCGCGCCATCGGTATGAATTTCGCAGACTGTTTCGCCCTGCTCGGCCTATACGACCTTGCAGGGCAGCCTCCATTCACCCCTGGTTTCGAAGTCTCTGGTGTCATTGATGCCGTCGGTAATGAGGTCGCTGATTTTCGCCCTGGTCATCGTGTATGGGCTATACGTCGATTCGGCTGTTATGCCACTGCTGTGAACATTGATGGTGAGTATGTACGTCGCATTCCTGACGGTTGGACCTTTGCGGAGGGTGCCGCGTATCCTGTACAGGCGTTTACGGCGTGGTATGCGCTTTGTGAGTTGGGGGGTATGCCGAGTGTGGTTGAAGGGAGTGCTGGCTTGTTGACGTCGGAGAGGAGGGCTGTGTTGATTCATTCGGCTGCGGGGGGGTGGGCAGTAAGTTGGTGGCTATGGTGAAGGAGATTGGTGGCATTCCGATTTGTACGGTTGGTAATGAGGATAAGGCCAGGTTGTTGGTGGAGCAGATGGGGGTTCGGAGGGAGCAGATTGTGTGAGAGGGGTGGATGATGCTGCCTTTGGGGCTGGAGAGGACTGTGGGAGCGCGCGTTGGGCGGCGTTGGGGGGGTCGATGTCGTGGTGGATTCGGTGTTGGGGAGGTATTTTGCACCTGGGTATGCGCTGTTGAATCCTGGTGGAAAGTATATTGTGATGGGGAGTGCGAGTATGATGCCTAGTGGTGGATTAGTTTATGGAGCTGTCTGGGTGGCGTAATTTGGTCAAGCTGGGGTGGAGAAGGCTTTGGCGACCACGGTTGGACCTGGTGCACTCGATTAACGAAAACAAGTCGTGGCCGGGTTCAATGTCGGGGATCTGTTTGGGCAGCGGGCGCTGATTCGGAAGGGGTTTAAAACGTTGGATGAAATGAACGTGGGAAAGCCGATTGTGGGACGGGAGTTTCATTTTTCGGATGCCGTAGAGGCGCTCAAGTATTTCCAGAGTGGCACAAGCGTGGGAAAGGTGGTGCTGACATTGGATGACGCCGAATCCATGAGCAAGGGGTATGTTGCAATGTGGTAGTTTTGTGACAGACGGGCGGAATGGGAGAGGTGGAAACGTGTGCACCGGATGCGGTGGGTGTTGACAGCAGAGTGTGCGTGGTAGTGTTTGAGAGAAAGAGACGTTTTATTTCATGACTTCTGGAGGGGATCAGGCAAGAGCCCCGTCTGGACGTCAGGTGGTGGGGTACGTTCTCCGTCTTCGGTGATTAATCATGACTGCGGTGTACTGTAGAACAAATGAGACACGGGTCTTGAGCTCCGGAATTCAGACATAGGATGCTTCCCTCGGCGGTAAGCAGTGAAGTTACTCATGTCATGGAGCGAGCGCCTGGAGTACGGTTGCCCAATTGTCCGTAAATGTCGATGGCCATAGGTAGAAGCTCCATACCCTGCACGACAGGGCAGCACATCGTGTTCCCTTTTGCGCTTTTCGGCTCGTGTCAGTGCTGAGAGACCTCCATCTGCCTGGTTGCGATATGATGCCGAGTGAGGACTGACAATCGTGACGTCAATACCCTGTAGTGTGGGCGCGAATAAGGGGTCGTCGATGACGAGGTCCAGTGCGCGTTGCTCGGCTGGGCTCTTGTGAAGGTCGGCGGCAAAGACTCGCTCCCGAATTACGGTGAGGGAGATGGCCGGGCTAGTAAGTTCCCGGTAAAGAATATCCCGAAGGACGGTTGTGACGGCGCACCGCACCCACACCCCCTTTGCAAGTGGATACCGTGGTGGCCCACGGTATCCAGGAGCGGGGGAACAGTATAGTTACCTTCCAGGCAGGTAGGGCAGCGCTGAGGCCGCAGAATATTGGGTTACCTAAGCGAAGGTCGACCATCGTGCGCCATAGCTCCCCTGAGGTGTATAGGTCAGTGGACGGTAGCGGAAGTGTTGAGAAGGGAGCGGAAGCCTTTGAGGAGGTTGTCGAGGCGAGCCGCGTAAAAAAATGCGATGAAGAGGTGGAAGGGGCCGAAGCGCGTAGTAGGGAGAGGCGTGAGCGGTGGAAGTGACTGGTGATTTCTTCCTGGAGGGAGCGAGCGGCGTTGTGGTCGATGTGGTTCGATCGTGACAAGAGTGCCTCTAGTCGTAGTTCTGCAGGGAGGTTCAAACTTGTGGCCAGGGTGTCGTAGGATGGGGCCAAAAGCCTGGCAACATGCGTGGAGTTTGTGTGCAGTAGGCGCCGAATGAGTGGCATGTTCGTCAGATTGGAGACCTTGTATGCGATGACGTTGACGGAAGTGCATGGGGTGAGCCCGAGGCGCCATGGCGGAATGGTAGCGTGGCTTGCAGCCACGCGATGTCCGACATCTTCCGGTGAACTTGCTCGAAAACCCTTCGCAACCCCTTGTCAAAAGCTTTGGCAAGTGGGAAGGTAATGTGCGGCGGGGTTGAGCGGAACAAGTATATAACCAGACATGAGGAGGCACAGAATCGGAGAGTGTGGAATGAGATCCGAGGCTCGTTCATGGCTGTGAGGGATGTCCAGAGTGACTCGGCCTTCTGCAGTGCTTTGATGGCCAGGGAAGTGCATGCATCCAGGGTGCCAATCGGGCTACCAAGAACCGTGATAGCTTCAGAGGCGAGACGTCGCATGGCAGGTGACGTAGGAGAGCGTGTGGTGAGGGAGAGGGCCACCAGGCCGACGTTTTGTTGAGGTTAACATGGAAGCCGAAGTTCGGGCTGTTCAGGCGCAGGTAGTGGAGAACGACGTGGGCTTGTGAAAGTAGGAACAATCAGTGTTCCATCGTCAGCGTACCATGTGTGAAGCGGGAGGGCAGGGAAATTGGATGCTAGTCCTTGTGCAAGGGGTGGAGGCAATAGCAAAGAGTAACATGCCGAGGGGGTCTCCCTGTTGGGTGCCAGTTCGACTCCATATGAGGTGACGGCCGAAGAAGAGGCGGGAAGGAGCCCCGTAGAGGAAGTGGACCCATCGTGCGGCCGCCGGGATGCGGCGGATTGCCTGAGAGAGAATTTTGGAACGCTCGTTTGAGTTAAAGGCGTTTTGAAACATTAGAGGTACATGGTCTTTACTCCATCTGAAAACCGATACCTCCAATCCTCTATTGATGTCATCTCCTTCATCCATTCAAGCCTTAAATGGTGCAATGACCTATCGATTCACGACCCTTCAGCCATTAAATATTCAAAGGACACATATATTCAAGTAATCTGACACTGGGCGTCCCAACGTATTGCATTCAGCATGATAGCATGTACCGAGGTTGCAACGGTCATTTCACCTGTTTCACCATAGACACCCCGCATCGATTGACGTCCGCGTCAATGCTTCTATTAAAAACAGGCACAGCCGCACAACCAGGAGGCTTTCAACCCAGATCTATTGTTTGCTGCCTTTGGAATTCATCAAGAAGCGCAGTCGTTCGATCAATACCTCCAACAGATTTCCGGCTAGAGACATATCAGACACGTTCTCCACCCTTAGTATCACACGATGGCCAAAGAAGTCTAACGCCGCTTTCGAGTCGCGAAACCTTATATGAGCGTCACGATTAGTTATGGCAGTTAGCACAGGCTTGCTACGCCTTAGTATGGCTTGGACTTCATCACAGGAATACTTGTCAAGTAAAACTCGTTTCAGGTTATCCAGGAATTTTCTAGCTCCGTCCTCGTCAATTAGCACTGTCTTGATCTCCTTACTAATTGACTTCGCATTGTACCACGTCGTCTTGCTCGTTGCAAAGTCAAGAAATGGAAAGTTATTTGCAGCAGGACGATATACTCGTAGCTCTTCTTCATCCATCGAAGCAATTCTTTGGTATGCACTGCTGTGATCAGCATCTGAAACGTATTGAATTTCAGCTTTCCGCCCTTGTTTCTCACAAAGCCATTCAAATGCAAAGTCTTCAAATTTGTCCTTCCTCAAGACCTCAATGCTATGCTCCAGACGGTCACGAAGAACGAGTATTGCTATGGGGGAAAGCTGGAAAGCAGCGGGATGTCGCGATCTTTCCTTCCATGTCCTGAATGTCAACGTCTTTGGGCTCAAAAAGAAAACTCTTGACGAAGCAGATGCTGGGTGCTTCTCGAGAAGTGGTCTGTACTTCCCTCGGAGAGCCTTGTACAGGTCCGAGTCAGTGAGCTTTTCGGTACTTACTTCAGCACCCTGTAGGCACCCTCTGATTGCTAGTCCAAACAATTCCGATGCGAAGACAAGGCGCGGGATAGCTCCAACGAGCTCAATTCTTTTCTCGACTTCGCTCATCTTCTGTTCCATCGTATTTAGTTCACCGATCTGCCATGGGTGCGGAGACTTCTCCTCGTCCCACAGAACTCTCGTCATAGCTAGGACCTCTTCTTCCGTAGGCATCGACGTCACTAGTAGAGTGCCGTCTTTTTCCCAGTTCCTGAAATGCTTTTCAGCATTGTTTGAAACAAACTTGAGAATTCGACACCCACCCATTGAACTGTAGGGTCCCTCCTCCGGAGGATCAATGACAGTTACCACACGTTTCTCCCTAATGAATCTTGATTCTCTAAACTGTGCTGGGTTTCCGCTCCAAACCTGGTACTTGCCGTGTTCTTTCGGTAAAAACAGCAGCATTTCTCCGACTTGTACCCAACGTACAACACAGCACTCTTGCGGTAAAGAAGGGCCTGTATGGCGTACATCATGGAGCCTCTGGTCTTGCCGATGCCTGGTTGACCGGTCACAGCTACGGCATATCTGCTCTGCAACGCGTCAAGTGCATGGCGCACAACACTCCTGCTTTCTTCACGAGTGATGGTACAAGGTGAACCTTCTTCACTGTCGCGATCTAAGGCCATAACGTTATGCTGCACGTAAACTCCATGTCCAAGATGTTCTACGCGGACGTTTTCCCCTTGCGTTATGCTTACTTCACTTTTTGAGGCCAAAGCGTCTTGAAGTTCTTCATGTAGTTCTACGAGCTCTTGCGCCAGAAAGTCAAACCTCTCTTCGCGTTTCCAAGGCACATCATCATCAATCTTCTCGCCTTGTACAAACTCGCGAGCCACATCTATCCCAGCGTCCTCGAATGCCGATAGTCGACTCCTGACAATGTCCGAATACGTCCGGTATCGTGCTCCTTGTCTCTCTCTCAAGAAGTGGAGTGAGAATCTACCGCAAAATCGAACTGCATGAGAGGGCCGCTGTGTTGGATGGCGGGACTTGACCGTTGGTATGTATTCGGAGATCGTTTCGGTGATTTCCTCAGCAGCCTCTAGAGATTTCCCCTCAAAAATTACGTCAGATACGTCTTAACTTTCGACTCGCATTTCCTTTTTTGGAGGGGATGTTGCTTCATCTGGCTTTTTTGTGCCCTTCCCAATTTTCATGCCACGAGCTGGTGAGGAAAGAAGAGACTGGATGGAGTCGAATAGAGGTTTTTCTGGTGCAAGATCTTCACAAGCAAATTCGACCGAACCAACACCCTGCAACACCTAGCGAAATTTAGAATAAGCTTGTTCCAAATCTTGATCAAATGGGGCAGTGGAAGAAATCGAAGTCACAAAAAGCGCCCAAAACATTTTCTGTGCATCTGATAGACTGTTGTTTTCGGCTTTCCATCTCGGTAGTTTATCCAGCATAGCGATCGTAATGCTGCTGGATACCCTTTCAAGAACTCCCGCGGCGCTTAAGGAGCCATTTTTCTTGTGAATCTGCCGGTAGACAACAACAATAGCGGCGAACACAAATCCTTGCATAGCCAACATCAAACGGGAATGAGAATACATAGAAGCTGCGTGAAGAGATGAGCAAAGTGCGCTCTTTCTTCCCCTTCGCATCATCGTCAATCTGATGGTACCAGGCGAAAAAGCATGCAAAAGAGTCCATAGCATTCTTTTTCCCCTGTCCATGATGTTAGATAGCGAGAAGAGGCCCAAACAGCGCCAACGATGGATCACTCTCTGTGAAAGGGGAGTAATGCAGGCATTCAAATGCTTCAGAACGGATACCTGTTTCTTCGAAACCTCATCGCAGAATGTAATTGGTCCTTGGACTTCTGGCCTCTCATACAGATCAACTCGTCGAGAAAGCACGGAACTGACGATTTTGAAATGCGAGATGCGTTGTTAGACATCACTAAGGCCTGGCTGTAGGTATATTGAAAAAAACATCAAAGTAAAATACGTTTCCAGTATATCATCCCGATTTGAGAAGGCCTGAACAATGCTCCTGTGTCGGTGACGGCCATCAATAAAAATGAATTCTTTCAGATCCGACTCGGCGTCCGCTTGTGAGGTGCATAGATCTATGGATGGAAGTGCTTCTAATTCCCTGGCGCTCAAGTTCAAAACCATTCCCTTCATAGAGCCGGGCGCGACATCGCTGAAGTGAGCTCTATGCGAAGTCTTGATTCCCATGATAAATGTTCCTCTCTTCGCTTGGTCAAAACCAAAACTTTTCATGTCCTCCGCAATAACTTCGACAGTGGCATTATCGACAGGACGAAGAGCCTTCTCTGACATCGCATTGGAGATGATGTTGAGCTGCTTGATGCTAAAACAGGCACGGAACATTTGCGCCATTTGGAAGAGAGATGTTTAGAGAGGTATGCAACGAGTTAAGTTAGTAGAGAAATATAATCTGTTGATTCTGATATAGGTGCGGGTGGAGATGCAGGGTAGATGTGGATATGTTTGGATAGGGAGAAGGAAGAGACGGAAGAAAAACGTTGGACTTTAAGTACCCAAATTAATTGCAAGCGCAGAATCAAATCAAAGCAAATAGTAACTGACCATTGATTTTACAGTTGTAATTCTAAAAATTGTGATATACACGTGGCAACTGAAATCAAGAATGAAAGCCTAATTGAAAACCCCTAAATCTAAGAACTATAGGTGCAGCCTGCTCTGAACTATCTCCATTGCAACCCGCCAGCTCCTGGCCGTTTTATTTAGACGTTATGAACATTTTTTTGGAAGTAGAACCGAAAATTACACACTACGAATCCACCGCCGTATACGATGGACGTTATGGTCATTTTTATGTAAATAGAACCGGGAAAGACCTTGTATTTCACAGAAAGTCGTTGTTGTCCAAAACCTCTTTCGCATGGTGAAATAATGTCAGATAGAAACATGTCCGGATGATCTTCGCTGCCATTTATTTCAAAACACAATATACAGAAATGACGGCTCGCTCCAAATTCTCTCATTCCGAACTGAAATTTCAAGGCCATGCAAGGTAGACTTTATGATCATTGTTTTGCAAGTAAGACCAGGAATGGCAAACTACAATTTCTCTGTTGTAATAAAGACCCTAAAACCCTGCCGTTTGTGATATATTTCATGATCATTTTTATAAAATAGAGCCTAGAATGACGCTCAAGTTCTATGAGCCTTGTAGAGATCAAAAATCTCTTTACCATTGCTACATCATGTCAGTTAGAAACAAGGGCGGATGGCCCTCAATGTCATTTATCCATAAGTCCTATGTTTCTTAAGCAGTCCGTATGAACGTAAATGGCAAAATTCCTCCTTCCAACATGACTCTCACTCCTAGATCGCGTAAGCCTTTGATATTCATTAGAACGATAAAAGCTCGCCATCCATGCTCGAAAGGCTCACACTGGGCGTCCCTTAAAAATTCATTTTTAGGACAATCGCTCCAACGGATTTCAAGGCATATATTCCCACCCCACCATTAGCCTGAGCCTTCCATTACGAGCACCATGCCAATACTTACTAACTAAGGTGAGCTGCTGTATTCATCAGGTTGCAACTGAAAACACACGCATCAACTAAATTGAATAAAGACCATAAGGTATTTGTACGTCACGTTTCTCATTTAGGAAGCATTGAACCAGCCAATGACTTGATTAAAGATAAATACATTCTCCAAATCCTTACATCCCGGACAACATCATACTTTTCCTACTCTTGTGATATAAGCAATCCAACGGATTTCAAGTCATATTTATCCCCAAATGGATCTAGTAAACACAAAAAGGTCGCTCTGTGTCATTTTTTTATCGACACCAATCACCGGAGCATTACATTCCACGCACCGAAAACAAGGCATACTAATACCAACTGCTCCATTTATCAGGACTTAGGAATCATTTCTCTACCAAATGGATTCAAGGATTAAATAAAGGCAAGACGGTATTCAGTTTTTACTTTTCTCAGTTAGGAAGCAATTTATAAACAAATGCTTTGAGTGCGTCACTTATGTAAAATCAGCAGATCCTCTTGTTCAGGAAACCTTACCCAATTTCTTACTACTAACGATTCCTTGCGTAGTTTTTCGGCTAAAAGCGAATTTTGTATCCAGCTCACTTTACAAGGTCCCACACTAGGAGCAAATTGGATCACTTGTTCGCAAACAGAGCCGTCATCAATTCCGCTTAAAGAGCAAGTTTTTTGCATTGGCCACTTTTATGCAGAGTCTGACTTGCAGCGTATCCAACATAAAACTTACTAATATCAACTGTTCGTTTCATCGGGTTTCACTGCAATCTCAAAAAATGGATCTAGTAGGGAAATTCAGGTAGCCCTGACCCATATCACTGCTTAGGCCATGATCGCAGCACACAAATATAATATAGACGCTGAATACCACTATCGAGGGACCACCTCAGCACAATATGAATGCTTTAATTGAACAAACACTCCACAAAATCGAGTTTACCGTCAAAACCGCCTTAAAACATGGCAACACCACGAGTCTGCATGACGCTATCTTTGCACACTTTTTCATAACATTGTTCTGATACACTGCCTACTCCATCCATTTCTTAAATAATAACGGGTTAATATAGGTCTATAATCCATTTCCTAGAAAAAACGAGACAACCGCATCAAAAATAGCCAAAATCGACATTTTCGAAAAATTGTCATAACCCCAAATATTTTTACTTCTATGGCTTAAACTGCTGATACAAAGACAATGAAGAGCTCCTGAACACTGCCGAGGACCATACAAGCCTTATCGGAACATATAAATAACATGTGAAACAAATCCCCTCGGCCACCGAAATCCCCACCAGACCGGTAACTAAATCCCCTAATCCCCTGAAATCCCTAAATCCTAAAAAAACCCTAAAAACCCCCAAACCCCCAAAACCCCTAAATCCCCTAAAACCTCTATAACCCTAAGGTAGTACAGGCCTTTGACGCGGCGCCCAATGGCGACCACTTTTGACCCCTTCTACACACATACATTCTCTTTGTCAAACACTACACTGCATCCCAGATCACAAATCGCTGACACAGACAAAAAATGGTACCGTAAGCTCGGCACATGCACCATAATGTTCAGTTTGCACTTACGTTTGGACCCATCAACAGTCAGATCAAGCTCAACACTTCCGTGACTAACAGACTCTAGTTTGGAATCATTACCGATGCTCACATCAGAAGACGCCTTATTCTCGTACGTTTGAAACATGGAATCGTCAAAAGTCATGTGGGCAGTAGCACTAGAGTCAACAATCCAGTCACTGTTCGTGGCGTTAGTAGAGCCAGTAGCAATGAGACATACAAAGTCAGAATCGGTGCCACCCATACCTCGCTCATCGCTGAGCTCAGTATTTACACTTGGGTGAGCAGCATCGACACGATCCCTGCTAGCCGCATCACGTTTCTTTTTGAAACAGTTTTTCTGGATATGACCCTTCATGCCACAATTATAACAAACCACATTCTTGAATGACTTCTTTCGAAACTGACGTCCAATCAGTGCTGCATCACTTTCGGACTCCTCCTTTGCACGATCATTCATTCGCTCCTCTTCTTGCAGCAAACGACTCTTCACAAACTCCAGAGTGAGTTCACGATCGCCGATCGTAGTATCGATAGCAACAATGAGGTGTTCGAAACGTTCCGGAAGTCCACACAGAATGGCCATAGCAATGTCCTCTTCTTCCACGGTGACATCCATGCTCTTCAGATCTGATGACAAATGACGAACGCGATTGATGAATTGCAACATTTTATCGTCTTCTCGCATCTTTGCAGCGTAGAAAGCATGTCTGGCATTGTTTCGGTTGAGAAGAGTCTTTCGCTGGAAAAAGTTACATATAGCCTTCCACACATCGGCAGAAGTCTCGACATCACGTACATGATCCAAATGCTCGTCACTGATGGAGAGTCCAATGATAGCTCTATCCTTTGCGTCACGAGATTCCCATTTGACCAGTTCTTCGGCATCTGAAGGTGGTGAAGTGGTGAGATGGTTCTTGAGATCTTTCAGTGCAAGCACCAATTGAACTTTTTCCTTCCATATGTGGAAGTTATCCTCACCGACTTCTCGATTTTGATACCAGTGAACGAATCCATGCGGAGTCGATGGTGTCCAGAACAGTTGACATCGAATCGCAAGGTAACAAAACACAAAAGCAGCAAGCAAAAAAACGGCAATAACAACAGAACAAGAACTCGACACACAGTCAAGTCAAGCAACAACAGCAATGAAACACCGCAGTCTATACAGTGCGCCACGGCACCCCGTCTACAGATGCACTCGCGGTACTTACCAGGTCTTTCGACCGACATTGTTATCCGCCCTACAACGTAGAACCGGTGGGAAGCCCGCTAGACAGTACACCCGCTTTGGTTCAAGCCGCCAGACTAACGTCCCCAAGTACCAATAATCACCCACAGTACTCGGATCAACCGGTTATTGCACTGGAAAAACAATGATCACCACTCACACACACACAGATGCTGAGCACACAATCACAGGTGCACAGACTTCACGAACAGGTGCTGAGACACAAAACGCGAGTGCTCAGACTTCAACAAACAAGGTCCTCAACCTCTCAGATCAGAACCCACAAAGACGACGTGGGGATCCTGACAAAAGATAATAGAGGGAGAGCAAACGATAACGTATAGTGATCGACCAACACGGGCAACAAAGAGCACCCAAACACACTACAGATAGAGAGTAAACGTCGAATCACTACCACCACAACGACCGAAAAAAGAAAATCAACACCGACCAACGATACGGTCACACACCCGACGCAACGAGAACGACGGAGAAAACGGAGAGAGCGGATAGGAGAGAACAGCGAAGCGGGTGAACGGTGGTGAGGGAGAGCGGCGATAGACGCATTAGACGGCAGAGGTCAGCGGGGCTGGGCCCATAAACTGATAGAGGTTGGATGAGGAAGGTGGGGGGAATGAAAGGATGTTCGCCAGCTCTGGCCAGATTTTACTTGGAGGTGCTCAAGTCGCAACTTATATAGAACTATTTCGCCACCCTCGCACTCAGCTCTTACTCTAACTAAACCCTAGCCATCTAAGCGGGACACTCAATACTACCAATCATCACAAGACATGACATAGTAACACTGGCACAGACTCATGCCAGCTTACAACTAACAGTGCACAACAGTGCACAACAATAAATCACGTTATCATGTGTATGCACTAACTCACCAACTGCACGTAACCACACAATCACTACACGTCCCCAAATTCACAACACAACTCTTACACATGCAACGACATGTATACACGCAACTACTGTAACCGCCACCACTGTACTTGACTCATCACCATAGTGCATCAACACCCATCAACCTGTACTGTATGTACACGTATATCCCTGTCCACTCTGTACTGCACATCCGTACTGTACAGCATAGCCATATGTACTAGCTACACAAGTGTACGCCAGAACAACCCACTAGAGCCACAACACTTGTACGTACCACGTTGCATAGGAGCATTTGCAGTAGCCAAACAGAAGCCCATTTCACGATGAGTTTAAGATGAGGCGCATATGCGCTTTCCAAGCGGCACCCTCCAAAACAGCCCATGCTCCCCTGCGCTTTTGGTTTTCAGTGACAGCACAGGGTTCACAGCCATCACATTGATACTGCGCAGAATATTGTCCATCAAAAATGAGCAGGTGACCAGTGAAGATCTTGTAGATATGTGTCTGAAATCAACAAAATAAATGTATTACTAAACGATAAAAAGACATATTATTCAAAGAAAAATAACTAAAATTTCTGCTGAAGGGTAAATTTGCGACCACTATTTTGGGCGGGAATGGTGGGCTCTAATTTTGCAGGCTTTTGGGGCGGACCACAAAAGGAACTAATCGCTTTGCGTGGATAACACGTTGGGAGTGACGTCCACCATACGAGGTGACTCCATACTTCGAGTGATCCCTTTCCACATCTGACACGGCCCAAAGTAACTTGATTTGAAAGCGTGACATTTAACAGTTGTCGTTAAGTCCGTCTTAATTGCGAAAAGGACCCACTCGCCTTGGCCGAGCCCTGCAAGTTTAGCGAATCCCGTGTTTTTCAATACACGCTCTTTTTCATCCCTTCTTCGTGCCTGCAGTGCCACGTTTGCTAAAAACTACAATCGAAGATGGCTCTCCGAGGCATTCTAAACAAAAGCTATCGCATCTGATGATTTCATGCGCGGCTAAACTCCGTACATCAACTCGAACGGCGATGCTCCGCTGACGAGACGACGACGAAGGTATCTATACAAAACGTTCGACAAGCTCTCCTCCCAACCCATTCCCTGACCTAGAACCATTTTACTGACGTCATTTCTAATGGTACGTACCATCCTCTCTGCCCTAGCATTCGACATGGGGGCGTAGGGAAAAACAATGCTCCAAAAAATTCCGTGTTTCCCCAAGAAGGAGATGAGAGAATCAGCGGTGAAGCATCCTGAAGTTTCGGAGACAATGGTCTTTTGGGGGCCAAAGTGGAGTGGAACAAAGTTTACTTCTTTGTAAACTGAGTAACATTCCTGGTAGAAGAGTTTTCTGTTGCTAAAAAGATTGGCCAATCCGTTAAAAGCTCTACCGCAATGAGCCAAAACTACTTCCCGACCTTCGACTTCGGGAGCGCCCGGCTAAATTGATCTAATAAGTCTCGAATATGTTTGTCAGCTGTAATTTCAGGCTTGTACGGTAAGGTAGAATCGGTTCGGTCTTTTGACATCTCTCACAACTTTTCACGTAGTTTTGGATGTCTCTATGCATTTACGACCACCAGTAGCGGTGAGAGATGAACTTCTTCGTAGTTTTAGTGTCACTATACCCAATGTCATCGTGGAAGCCGTGGAGTATCGACGTCCCATCTTCGAGGAAAGGGACAGTTTTGAGTCCCATTTTCGTGCGTCGTAGTAGTTTTCCTTCCCAAATCAGGAAACTCCTCGCCATACGCTTGATTCCACGCCTCTTGTTTTCGTCTTCCTCTTCGATCTTAAACTACTGCAGACGACGGGCGACATAGATAAGCTGGGGTTCCAATGAAAGTCCTTCCGCGACTGAGATTGAACCAACTGTTGCAACCAAGTTTCCTTCGTCAACCTCTGAGGATAGTTTGGACCCAGTACGGACGGCTTGCGACAGGTAGTCCGCGGCGGCATTATTTGCGTTCGGTTAATACTCGTCTTCGATCTCGTAGCAAAGCAATAACTTCAATCAAACGCACCAAACTTCCATGGATGCCGTTCTTTTTAAAAGATAAGCGAAGGGCTTGACGATCTGTAGCTAATCTGAATGGCTTTGACGACAACAGATATACCCTAAACATCCGCAAAGCGAACTTTACCGGTAGAGCGTCCCTTTCACATGCGGAATAGTTCTTCTCAGCCGAAATCATGTTGCGGCTAGCGTACTGTACCGGGTATATCTTCCCGTCTTAATTTTTCTGGGCGAGGTCTCCCCCTACCGCGACGCTTGAAGCTTCAGTTTCCACTATAAATGACTAATCGAACTCTCGAAATGCCCGACCCGGTGAAGTGGGGAGCTCCTCTTTCAAAGTCTTGAATGCCTCCATTACTTCCTTTGTCCAGTTTAAATCCATACTACCAGACATAGAAGCATGCAATGCGGTGGAGAGCTCGGCGAAGCCTAGAATAAAACGGCGGTAATAACCGGCAAGGGTAAGGAAACCGCGCAAGTCAGGCGTATCTCTAAGGAAAAGTCATCCCTTGATGACCTTCATCTTCCCTTCGTCGACCAGAACTCCTTTTCTGTCACCTTTTTGTCCTAGCAACTTCACCGCTGGTTTCACCAAGTCACACTTAGTGATCTTAAGCCTCAGACCCACCTTTCCGATAGCGTCAGAAACTATACTCAAGTGATCAATATGCTCCTCGACAGAGTTAGATAAGATTAAACATCGTCTAGATAAACGCGAGCAGAAGAGATATCCCGTAAAACATAGTCCATCATGCGCTGAAAAGCTGACGGCACATTAATACGAGCAAAGTGCATAACCTCAAACTTGAAAGTCCCGTTACAGCAAAAAGAAATTAGTCATCCCCTTACTATCCTCGAATACGCGAACCTGCCAGTATCCTGCGAACAATTTGAAGGCAGTGAATACCGAACTACCATTTAGGCCATCTAATATTTCTTCTATCCTGGAGAGAGACCAATGATAGGCATTCATGGTACGGTTCATGACATGCGGTATTCCACATAGAATCTGGGCATTCCGTTCTTCTTAGAGGCGATCACTACAGGAAGGGACCATGCCAAAGACGCTGGGGTAATAATTACTGCTTCCAGCATCTTATCAGCTTGTTGTGGGACCGTATCGATGTGTCGCGGACCCAGGCGACGAGGTCTGTGATAAACTGGATTTCGGTCCTTTAGCCCAAACTTGTGTTTCACTGTAACTGTAGTGGACGGAGCTCGTCAATCTTCAAAGCCACTATGCCATTGCTTCGGAGAGAATCGTTTATTTGCACTTGATCTTCTTCTCTAAGGTGCGCTAGACAAGCCCTCAGAGCGCCACGAACTTCGTCTTCTTCTACATCGATGGTGCTCTCTCCGCCAGGATGCTTCTCACCTTCTTGTTCCACGACATTTTCGCTGGGAGTACCGATATCTTCGCTTAAGACGAGCCTTTTCTCGATGGCTTTCGCGTTAGGTTCGAGCAGTAGCACAACTTCTCTGGACCCAACGTACAGACGCACATTCTTTACTCCAATGTCTAGGCTCGCGCGAATAGATGCGAGTGCAGGAATTCCAATGATAATGTCAAATGGAGACTTACCTACAACAAGGCAGTCCAGATTGAATCCTTGTTTTCCAAAAGTAGTGAGAAGATTCCGCAACGAGCCAATACAAGATGAACTTTCTCCATTAGCCACTTTTATCTTCCTTGACGTAAAAATCGGCGATAGATATAAACGTTGAGACAGGACGGCAGACATCACGTTGGGTACTGCCACAGAGTCTAGCAATGCCCAAAAGTCAGCACCATAACCCTTAATTTGTAAGAATCGTAATAGGAGAGATTCTGGGTTAGACACGACCGCGACGCGGGGTACTGACTGCTTCCCGAGCAAACAGCACATTATCTTGGTAGCTCCATCTGCATCCCCACGAAGCAGCTGGCCTAACGTCAGATCGCAGTTGGCTTTTGTAAGTTCCGACACGAAGTCTTATTTGCCAAGGTACTCTTAGATCTTTTTCGAGTTCTTTTTCGCGCGGTTGTTCTTCTTCGGCTTCCTACTGCGGATCACATTACGTAATTATTCTACTTGAGGGACTGAGGGAATGACTCATGCTTGCTGCGGCTTATTCATGAGACGGTATATCGTAATCTCCTCATAGATTCCTTGGAAAGGCTGTTTCGGTAAGAGCTTGCCCTTGGCTGTTCTTTTCGTTGCATTAACGACTTTTCAGGTAGCAAAATCAGTTTCTGAATCAGTTTCACAGACTACATTAACCTGGCCTGCTTTTCCATCTTCCTCCTGCCCTTTTTTATAGTGATCCACAGAAGACCTGTCCTTAGTGGCAGACCAACAAGTGGCTTCTGAATTACCGGTCTTTTCGCGACAAGAGCAACGCGTATTGCGGGGGGGGGTTCTACCCGCAGTTCATGGAGGTGTGACCTTGCTCGGTGCAATAAGGGCACAGACGAACTTTGCTGCCCCGCTGTTGTGCTGGCGAAGGTCCTGCACCATTATATCCCTTATTATATTTTAAAAAATGTCAGTCTGGAGAGATCCTAAGCTAGAGCGTCCATCTTGTTCTCCATGTTTTTGGAACGGGAGTCTCGACGAACTAACAACTTGGCGGTTAGGATGTCGGAAACTCGGCTTGAAGGGCCAATACACGTGCGGCCATTAAAGTGAAAGTATTTTAAAGCCTTTTTGATGCTTCGGTAATCTCGAGATCCATTGAAGGCTTAGAAATTATGTACCTCCTCGTAGCGACAGGCGGCGGTGCGTGAAAGTCCAAATCTTGCAACGTTATCGAATCGGGGTTTCTCGTAAAGGCTATCAATATCCTTCAGAGAACCAGCAATGTGCTCAATACCGATTCCAACATCTAAAGCTTGTCTATAAAGTCTTGGGGATCTTATTTCTTGACTAAATGCTCGAAGATTTTTTGCTTTACGGCGACGTAGTCTTTTGCCCCATCTAAGAGTTTTCCATTCGAGGTGGATGTCTTCTAGTATAAATCAAAATCTGGGTCGTCTAGATGTCCAAGGAGAGTAAGATCTTTCTCTGGGTTGGGCCTAGAAGTCATAAAGACGTTTTAATAGAAAAGAAGAATTTGAGAACATCTCTAGTGCCGACGAACTTTGCCGCGCTGGAGCCGGGAGTTTCAGTCCTGCGCAAGAGTACGATGTTGGTTTCGGTCGTTGTTTTGTCTGTTTAATCGCGCGCATCCGACTCTCCGCCTGCATATATAGGCAAGCGCCTAAAATGCGTGTGGCCAAAAGGCATGGAGTTTACGCTACAAAATTTCTGCAATGTTTTCGGAGTGTAATGAATCGCCAGCAGTACAAATTTATACGCATTACTTCTGTACCATTTTTTCTTTAATTTAAGTACGCCGAGCAATTACCTCTAAAAATTTCGGCAACACTAATGCTACGGTCCCAAACTGTTCGTTTAAGTAACGATCCCTCGAGACAAGCTTCCCCTTCGCAATGCCCTCGCCCTCTGGGAAGCTCTCACCGCATGCAGATTTCCGCGCCCCATTACCGCCGTCCCCACCTCTGACTTTCACACTTATTTCTTGGGCGCTACAAGAGACACCCTTCGCCACACAGCAACCGCCTCATATGCCTTCCGCAAACACTTCCCGACTTTTCTACCCTCTATAATCGTCTCTCCGCCTTGCTTCACAGATTTTATTAACTATCTCCCCAACGAAAACGCCGCATCCGAGCTGAGCGACTGCATCGCCAGCGCGAACCTCATTGATATTCCCAAGGATTCAGCCTGCCGAAGCCTCCAGCCAATCGCAATCGGCCTCGCAATTCACCATCCAGCAAGACGCCTCATTATGAAACGTATCCGCAATGAATTAGCCCTCGCCCCTTACTTACGACCTCTACAGCTTGGCTTCGGTGTCCCAGAAGCAACTGGGGAACTTTTTCATGCTACGCGAGCCATCATACAGCAGTTCTGCTCTGCACAGACCAAGCATGTCCTCATACAAATAGACGCCGGAAATGCCAATAATTCGATCGAGCGTGCAATTTTTCTGGACCAAGCATTTGCTCGCATCCCTCAAGCCCCACGATGGATCTACTACTTGTAAGGCGAGCCCTCCATGCTCTTTTTGGCCGACTTCTTCTGTGGAGCAGGACTGGCACCCAGCAGGGAGATCCACTAGGAATGCTTCTCCTCGTTCTTGGCCTCTATGCCTTAAAGGAAGCTATTTCAAGCCATTTCTATCTCTGTCTCTTCACACAAGCTGGTCAGGAAGGGAAGGGGCCAAAGGAAGGAATTAGGAAGAGTTATCCAAGTTTGATGCTGAAGATTGCTTGATGGGTTTGGGCATGAGTGAGGTTTGTGTTTTGCAAATAAGATGCGGGATAAAGACTGGCTCAAAATGGTAAATTGTGGCAGCAGTACCATCTTCAAAATTCAAATCTTTTATTCTTTACTTTTCTTGAGTGTACACCGACTGATCCAATATTCGGTTAAAAGCTAACTAGATGTACCACATCGGTCACGTGCAGTGGGGCCCGTTATATGATGGCCAAAGCAAGGATTTCCTGTGTTTAAGACTTTTGCGCCATTAGATAGTTGCAAAATTCGTTTCTTTAACTAATCAAATTTCTGTATTAATTTAGAACTCTTGTTAGAGAAGTTCTTTAATCCCTGGCAAACGTGGTACAAGTATTGCTGAAATATGCAGAAAACATTGCAAAAATTCGTTACACTGATTACTGTAAATATATATTGGGCCATTGTAGTTACGCATCTCATGTTTGAGGCTTCAGCGCACTAACTAAAATGGGCTAATGAAATTCCACTCCCAATGCATTTAAGTCCAAAGCAAAAAAGGATTGGGCCAACATAATAGCACACGCGCAAAATGAACCGGATAGATTATGCAAGCTTTTATTCTTTATTAACACACCGACTCTCCTCTACCACCTGTTTCCCATCAAAGTACTCTCGGCACCCTGTAAGATATTCCGGGCCACAACCGACCATATCTTTCAAGTATTAGATCACCCTATATTTACACATCTCGGTTCCGCGCAATGATACGCTGCAAATCATGCTAAGAGCTGCTGCAATGGCTCTCCCAATTGGGCCAGTATTCGGCATGTTTGAATTGCTGCGAAAGGCGCTGAAATATGTGACAGGATGGGGACTGCTGGTTTTGGTAGAAATCCTAGGTTTTTATTTCAACGTACTTGGTTTGGCCAACGATTAAAATCATGGACATTTTATAGTACTTTTTGTCGAGGCACATCCACTGTAAGGATACTTTCAGCAGTGATGTGCTGTCACCCGATTCGCGTCGCAGTACTTTACCATGGCTTCCTCGCCGTGTGCGGTAGTCGTCGAGGAGACAAGGAGGAATTGTTAAGTAAACCGCTACCTACGCTTGCTGTTGTAATTCGTCCACACGCCCCAATACTTTCAAACTCTTTACCCCTTCCTTTATCTACACATCTTTGCTTGCACAAACTACTTCCGAAGAGCTTGGACTCTCCGTATACCGGTCTAATACGCAGTTGCACCACAATCCGGATTAGTGCTTCTCCGTGATCACCATCGAAGATGCCGACCGCTACTCGAACCGATGCTCGCCGGGCCACCCATTCGAAGTATATGAAGATCGCCGACAAGTACAAGTCGACCAACATGATAGCGCAGAATATCTTGGAATTAGTTGTGCTTGTTTTAGATCTCATCCCGATTGGAGAAGAAGGACCGCTTGATTAAATCGCGAACACGATCAAGTTGATGTTGCCTCCGATCCGATCTAATTTTTGTCAAGAATTGTTCGTCGAGCCTCCTTTTGTGATTCGATTGCTCAAGGACGTCGCAGATTTTGACGGATGTCTACCACTCAAGGGAGAAGTCGTATCTTACATTGACGACGCTTACATCCAATTGAACAGACATGCGATGTCTTTTGTTTGGCTCGCCACAGTTGTCACAGAAACCCAAGACCAAGCAAGGGAACAGCGAGACGTGTATTTTCACGTTTCAAGAAAGTTATGGAGCTACCTCCCGAAAATAATGATACAATAGAGCAATCTTACATCAACACTGGGTCCATTAAGAATTCCCCGTCCGTTGGTTTACTAACTTCGTCAGCTTCTACACACATTCCGTCAGATCCTACCTAGGCCGACCCTTTGATCACGATTGACGCTGCCGCTGCCACTCACTCTCCCACTGTGGACCGCCAAAACCGCCCATATCCCCATTTGGACAGATCTTCTCTCGATTCAAAGTCCCTCTCCACAATCCTTAGTTTCTTCAAGGATCAGAAGTTCACTGGAGAGCGTGACACTGAGAGCAACCAACTTCGCTCAATTCACACAGTGATCCGTGATTATGACGTATGCGCTTCACAAGATGGCCTCACCCACAAACAGAAGACCTCGTTTTTCAACAATGTGTTTACTGGTCCCGCACGGGACTTCTTCGTAGATCACTGTAGCCCCCAAATGTCGTACCAAGAGCAGGTGCCGTCATGCTGGCTGACTAGGACTCCGATGCCCGTCAGCTCGAAGCTCAATCTGGGCTTGAGAATCTGACACTTCAGAAGATCATACGGGGGACTGACACAACGAACATCAGTGTCGGCCTTGGTCGCCTTGTCACGTGTATCAACTCGCTCACCCAACAAGGCCCTAGACAATTCCGCTCCGAGAAAAACAAGATCAGGAACCTCCGATCCGCCTTTCTACATCAGATATAGGCTGCACCCGCGATCAGTCAGGTCAAAACGTCCAAGTTCTCTTGCAATCGATTTGTGACTGCCTTGCGGGAGCACCTTCAGATGTATCAAGAGCGACACGGTCCACTGACTCTCCAGGTGGATGCAGCTGCTCCCATCCCGGATGAAAAACTGTACTTCCAACGCTATGGCAGACATCCAAAGCCAAAACACCGGAATTATCCCCGACCGAAACTCTCCCTAACTTCATTTCGCCCGTCTAGTACTACAAACTGTAAGAACACAGTCGATCGCGATGGCAAATGACTCCCCTGCCATACGTGCAGATCTGACGAGCATTTTCCAAGCTTCCATCGCACCCGTGATATTCGTCAGTACATACGTGACAACCTTTCTCGTGGCACCCCTACGGCTCATGTTATCCACGATATAGCCGATACCATCGCTCATCTCTCTCAGCAAGTAGCTGATATCTCTTCCCAACAGAAACAAGAAGAGCAAAGCGCCGAAAGTGACCCCAAGATGAAAAACCACCTCCGATTTCCAAACCCCGATCTGGCCGAGTTCGACAACCTAAAGAATGAAATCATCAAACCCGACCCTGATGAGATCATGGCTCTGGAAGAAATAGATTGGCAGTGGCTTGCAATCATCTTACTGCTACCATGCGCTCAGACATTTCCTGCAATGGCAGCCTCTTGTAGATACATTGGATTGAAGACATGTCCCCGTCCCCGTTTTTTATTAAGGAGTTACTTCGATGCGTCTCGAAGACGACGCCGTAAAGGCAAGAGCAATGAGCACCGCATTTGCATCCCACGACGCAATCATCCTTATCCTCAACGATCATCGGCGATGATTCGGCCCACTATCGACGCCCACAATATCGACACGTCCGACTTACAACCCCCTCAGGATGGACGCGAAGGCTTTGTTTTCTGTATTGATACAGGTGCTCCCACTTCATTAATTATCCGCAAGGAAGCTCGGTACATTTTTACTCGCTTCGGTCGCCAATTTCCCCGTTTGAAGAAAAATGGAAAGATATTACGTTTCGCTGACGCCGATTTTGACTGCCTTTGTACACTATCGATCCTCCTTGTCACCCCATTTGGTATCCCTACCCTCTTTGTTACCCTTGATGTCGTTTCTGGTGACGTTACCGAGCTTCAAGGATTCGATATCATGGATTTGTATTCCCTCAACCCCGACGTTGTTACTAACCGTCTTTTCAAAAAGCACATTATATGTCACTCTGAGAATGAAGGCACTCGAGCTCTCACTGCCTAAAGTGTACCCCTTCACCGCCGCACTGGACATGTCTACGTCTCAATGTGTTTTCCCGCCCTCACCTACTTTACAAAGATGCAGGTACTCAAGCTTCATCATCAGTTCGCCCATCCATCTGCAACGAAGCTATTCGCGCTTCTCAAGAAAGCATGTCAGCAGGATTTGACTCCTGACACTTACAAGTCCTTACAGGAGATCTCCGCCGCATGTGACACCTGCCAACGAATCCAGGACGGTCCAGGTCGCTTCCGCGTTTCATTTGGTAGTGAGGATTCCCGGTTCAACTAGCGCATCATGATGGACATAATGCACTTGGAACACAAGCCGGTCCTACATATTGTTCACAGATGCACGCATTTATGTACCGCTCGTTTTCTTCCCTACATCTCGACACAGACAATCTGGGAGAAAATCATTAAGTGCTGGTCCTCTGTTCACACTAGATTACCTAATTGAATACACCTTGACCAGGGCTCCCAGTTCCGAGATACACTCGTATCCATTAGTCGCACAGCCGGAGTCGCCGTCGAGAAATCTGGAATCGAGGCGCACAATGCGCTTGGAATCGGGAACCGTTACCACCACCCTCTACGTAACACTTGCAGCAAACTTTGCAAGTTGTATCCTCAAGCCTCTGCAACTGTTCTACTCGCGCTGTCTGTCAAGGCTATGAACGACACCTTAGGACCTGAGGGACTCGTTCCATCTGTCCTCGTTTTTGGAGAGTATCCATCGACTCTAGTCTTCGTTGAGCCGCCTATCCCCAAAGCCACTTTACAAGCACGAGCTTTTCTCGCCAATGAAGCAAGACAGTAGATGGAGAAAGAGATGGCAAGGTTCCGGGTACAACGCGCCCTCCGTCATAACGTCCCGCGTGCCGCAGACTCGGACTATCAACTCGGTCAACTGGTTCTGGAATGGCGTGGAAAGAATATTAGTAATCAAATTGGTGAGTTGATGAGACCCGTTGCTGTGGCGGCTATCGAACGTGACAAAAAGCTAGTTTACATCTCCGAACCAGATTCCGACTCCGTCCCTAAACCCTTCGGTTTTGCGCAGATTAAGCCTTACCAATCGCCGACAGACGCATCCGCGGCATTCTTCCTCGACTTACATCAATCATTTTCTGCTTAGCGCTCTTCAGACTCACCATAAAAGGACAATGAAGTTTTATTGACAGAGGTACTGCACCCTACTGATCCTCTTTGCTCACTTCCGGAGATGAAAGAGGCAATGCGAAAAGAAGTCAAAGATATCCTGGACTGGGGCTCTTTCAAAGTAATCCTACGAGAGGAGATTCCTCCTGATGGAAATGTGCTTCCCGGCCGTATTATTCTTGCAATCAAGTCGACAGAAGATGGTATCGTCAAGTTCAAGGCCCGATATGTCATCGGTGTAAACCGCGACAAGCAGAAAAAGATTATGGTACATGCTGCCCAAACACTTCAGCCCGCTTCCGTAGGACAACTTTTAGCTCTTGCTGCTGTTCATGGTTTTGATGTATGGACTTCAGATGTTCGCCACGCGTACCTGCAATCATCCGTCCCTCTCATGCGTGACGTTTATATTAAGGACCTGGGCCCGGAATTCGTGCTCGAGCCGGACCAGTGCTTCCAGCTCTTGAAACCTCTCTATGTTTTTGTGATGCAGGAGATCTCTGGTTCAGGACACTCGATGAGTATCATCGCAAGGATCTCTCCATGAACTACAAGGACTTTCCGGGACTTACGTGGATGACATGCTCCGGGCCGGCAATGCTGATTTCAAACAGCGCGCATCTAGCACCTCCCAACGTTTTGAGATGGCCGACGACGAATCTCCACCACTGACATTCACTGGTTTCCATCTTACTCCTTCTACGGATCACCTAGAGCTCCTCCAGATGGATCAAAAAGGATATGTGGATCTCACGGACCCACTCTTGCAGGACGCTTCGTTTTCAGACTTCGCGTCAATACGCATGCAGCTCGCATATCTCCCTCAAACCCGCCCAGACGTGATTTTCGAGGTTTCCCAACTCATTCAGGTCACATCCGAGCGCTTCAAGTCTGACCGCAGGTCAGTGATAAAGCGTCCCAACCGCGTTGTGAATTATTCCCAGGAACACCCGCCCGCAATTCACTTCCTTCCCTTGGATAAGCCAACGCTGCAGATAATTGGCTACTACGACGCATCATTCGCATCTATATACGATCTATCCTTGCAACTCGGGTTCATTTTGATCCTTTCCGATGGCTCTGATCGCGCCGTGCCTATTCATTTCAAGTTGTACAAGGCTCGCCGAGTTGTCAGATCAGTTCTCGCCGCCGAACGCATTCCATTCTCGGATATGTTTTACATTGCTGACAATACTGCTGAAGAACTTTGCCAACTACTCTCCAAAGAAAGCGTGCCAGTCAAACTTTACATAGACAAAAAAAATCTCTTCGACATTATTTCAAAGGGCTCAAAAACCACAAAGAAGAAACTCATGTTGGATATCGCTGAAGCACGGGAATGATTTAGACGACACGAAATATTAAACATCGGATTCGTCCGCACCGCTTACAACATTGCCGAGGGGCTCACTATAACGATGCAACAAACCGCGCTTCGCAAAGTTTTGAAATCTGGCATTCTTAGTCCAAAGTTTGAGCAGTGGATAGTTCGGTCAGCTGTCTTGTCGCGCTGACCGTCACGCTTACGGGTACTTAAAGATTGAAAAAAGAAACCCGTTTGCTCACATTGCCGTTGATTAAAGTCACCTGGCTTATAACTCGACCCTTTGGGTCCGGATTTATCCTGCTTTGCCTTCGCATCTATGCTGTTCAAACTACTGTGACATGACTGCGTCTGTGTGTGCCTCCGCACTTTACCGAGTATAGATATTTCAGCGGTACTGGAGTGACGCAGCTAGTCACCATACTTTGATCAAGCCCAAGTGAACCGAAGTTCATTTCTATTGTCAACATTGTTGACCACATTGTTGACAATGACGCGATCCAGCTTTGACATGAACTTTGCGGAGTGTGTACCTCTTATGATTTCCACGTATGATATGCAGCACACACACGCTATATATAGTCAACGCCCAGTCATTGATTTTTTGTTCCTTTTGGTGCATTTTTGTCTTCATCGATGCCAAGTGTCCCATGGTATGTGTAAGGCTTGTGAGTGTCCTTTAATTTTCCTGTCCTTTTTTTGGCCAAGCTGAACCTATCCTTCTCTTTTTTCGGTGTCCTCGACACAGTACAGTACATATGGTGTATATACTGTATTGTGCCAGGTGGTGAATACACTACAGTATGCCTAACCCTAACAGACTGGAGAGATACAGTACAGTATCTCCCCAGATTACTAGGTGAGCTAAGTAGTAACTTTATGGCATCAGTAGAACTTGAAACTTTACTTCATTGAGAAGAAGAAGTTTAATGCGTTCAGTATCTACTGTGGACTGCGCACGTCCCAACTATACGGTTAAGATCTAACCGGATGTACTTCGTCGTCCGTGCGCATCGGTGCTCGCGACAGGATAGCTTCAGCGATGGAGGACCACTGGGTGCAACTCAGTCGCTGGTAGATACTATCTATCGTGTACACTGCAGGACTGACTATACGGGTATCTCACACCGCTTACACCGCTCAATGTATGACAGATTCATTTTTTGATCACGCGCACGTGATTTCGTGGTATTTTTTCTTGTTTCGATCCCGCGGTCTAGGTTCAATTCTTTTCATTCGCGATCGTGCGACGGGGGATAGTGTCGAAGCACATCCACTGTAAGGATACTGTCAGCAGTGATGTGCTGTCACCCGATTCGTGTCGCAGTACTTTACCATGGCTTCCTCGCCGTGTGCAGTAGTCGTCGAGGAGACAAGGAGGAATTGTTAAGTAAACCGCTACCTGCGCTTGCTGTTGTCCTTCGCCCACACGCCCCAATACTTTCAAACTCTTTACCCCTTCCTTTATCTACACATCTTTGCTTGCACAAACTCCTTCCGAAGAGCTTGGACTCTCCGTATGCAGGTCTAGTACGCAGTTGCACCACACTTTTGGACAGTAGTGCTGGTATGACAACCATATTTCCTTGAGGCCCAGACATAAATTAAAATGGGCAAATTAATGTAATTCTACACCCATGTTAATTTCGTCACTAAATCTAATTACTGTAATCGGTGTAGCATACACTCTCAAAGTTGACACCTTTGATTTGAATTTAAAGAGTCCTGCTAAATGGACTCAACCTAGCACCGGCTAAACCGATGCCCACGCCAACAGAAGGAAAGGAAGAAAATTCCACTACCGACACACCTGTGGGCCAAGGCTGTAGTAGCTTGAAAACCTCCCTGCGTAAGCGCGATGCTTACAGAGAGCGGCGACGACGTTGACATGTGGATGAGAGTTGAAATGCTTGTTTCTGTTAACTTTGTCTCTCTCTGCTTATTCGGCCAAGCGTAACCTACCTCCCGTTCCCACGGACTCCGACAGCCCTAGCTTCATCTTATAGGGGCGGCTGGTCCGGGGTTTCTATTCATGAATGTGCAAGTACAGTGTACACTACTACTGTACACTGTACGAGCCAATTTCCCGCTCGTACAGTGTACAGTAGTACTGTATACTGTACGAGCACACCGGGCCAATCAACTAGCCACCCTGACCGTCGCGCGACACAAAAATTGCGCGACACGCCCCCCCATTGATTGTGGGCCACGGGCGCCACAAGATAATAACGGACTTCCAGCTCAGCTTCCCTCTCACCCAGGGGCCCCCGCATCATCGCTCTCCCTGCACGGCTCACCCACCACGACCTTCACCACCCAACCCAGCTCCCCCTCAACTTCTTAGCCTAGCCAACCTTTTAACTTCCGTCGGGCGAACGGCTGAGGTGCCGACAAACGGCTAGTATACGTCCGACGTGCAACCGTTCTCCGGGCGAACGACCAAAGTGCTGACAAACAGCCGGTATACGCCCGGAGGTCCTAATCCTTCAGACTCCGTTAACCCGTTCCCTCATCTCAACCTCTCGTCCTCGAGAACCCAAGGCACTGTTGAGCTCCCCGCACTGTCCTCGAAATTCTCAACCATCCGGAACTTATCTTGAACCATATTTCTTCTCTGGGACTCCCACCGTTCATTAATTATTCCGCTTCCTGCACCGCCTCGAAAGTTCAAACCTTCGCGACTTCTTCCTTCACTTTCCCCCTCCCTTTTTTTATGGCTGGAACGAAGCAGCTTGCTCGTTTGAGCACCGGTGGCCGTCCGCCTCGCAAGAAAATCGCAAATAAGGCGGCGCGCGTCGCCCGCGGCGCGAAGGGGCCTCCTCTGGTGGCTAGAGCGAATTTGATGCGGTTGTTGTCGGAGCGTTCCGACATTAGGAAGGTGCTTTTCCTCGGCAGGGAGGAGCGGAACCCTTTCGTCATTCACACTGACGCCTGCGGAATACATCCATACCGTGTCTCTCGTCAGGAGTTCCTCGATCTCTTCGGGACCCACATCACAGACTACGTGATTCACTGCGTTGGCGACGAAGTCACTCGGCAGGATGCTTTTCAACTCGGTCTCACGGAATCCCAGCACGATCGGCGCGTGTACGATGGAGTACGGAAAGAGGATTGGGTTATCAGCACGATTCACTGGGACGACGACACCCGGACTTATCGAGCAGTCGACACGGAAACGGGAGAGGAACACTCGGTTTTGCTCTACACTCTCGCGTTTTCCGGCCCTCAAGAGCCAGATGGTCACTCCATCTCCCGTCAGGCCTGCTTCTCTTTGGGGCATGAAGGCCGACTCAGTGCTGAGTCGAGCGTTCACAGGTGGTGCCAACTTCATCCTGGTCGTCGTCTCCAGTTTTCATCAGTTCGTTCCAGGGAGCCCCGTGCTTCCCATGATTCTCTCTTGGCCTCTCCTCGCACTGATGTGGTATTCCGTGATGATACTGACTTATGCATCGGTTTCTCAATCCCTAACGCCTTTGGCAGTTGGGTGCCCCTCTCGTCGCCCGAGAGTGGTTGGAGTACTATGAGGGCAACGATAGAGCTTTGAAGGCCGATTTCACACGTCGGGGTCGCATCAGGAGCCTGAAGGATGCCCAGAAGCATGCGCCTCCACGCTCGCTCATTCTCCATCAAATCTTCCATCTCAACCCGGGCATCAAGGAGACCTTGGCTCTTCCTAGTGGTGTATACGTCTTGACGATCCAGGGTTCCCATGGTGTCCATCATTGCGTCACTATGAACACCGAGACGGGCCAGATATGGGACCCATGAGAGCGATTTGCCTTGGAGCTCTCCTCACAAGCTCTCTGTGAATGCGTCGGTGATAATTCTACATTCATTTCCGTCCTTGAGGTCCGGAAGGCGGCGCTCGCTACTGCAGGAAAGCGCAGGAAGCGGCGCCCTGGTCGCAACTCCTTATCTGTTCGGAAGCGTGAGCGGAAGATTAGGGAGAACCAAGGAGGCAGCAGCGCCGCTCCGTAGTTGCTCAAGATTCAAGACTTCGCCCACAATGTTTACGTTTTCTCTGTGTGCTTCTCCGTTACTTAGCCTTTTATCATGCGTTCTTCGCTTTCATCGCACTTCAATCTACTCGATTCTTGCTTCTTCTTCTTTCGTGTCCTCGCATTTCTTGCTCTTCCTTAATTTAATAAACGGGTCGATCTCTTCTGATACGGGACAATACGGCGCGCGTGAATTGCCTTCCTCGTAACGCGGCCGGTGGAGGAAAGAAACTCGTAGCGAGGGTGTTTCGCCTTCGTCACCCTGCACGGCACATAGAAACACGAGTCGAAGGCCGGCCAGTTGCGCCCCTTATTGAAGGCCGCACCGTATGCTACCAACACCTCCTCCCCAACTTCGAACTTCCTGACTTTTCCCTTGGTCTTGCGGGGTTCGCTCGTCTTCTCCATCACGCAAGCCCGCGTTCTTGAATCGGCTAAGGTCTCTATAAGCCGATGATGGGGGCCGGCGTCACTGAGAAATGCTACCGAATCGCTGGCCAGCATCCTCGGATTAATTCCATACATCAGTCGAAAAGGAAAAGGGGCGTCGCCTCGGTCGCGTCTGCGGTAACCGTATAAGACTTTGGGGAGGGCTTCTGCCCAGACTACCCACTGCGGACGACAGACCTTTTGATCGCGTGCTTGATAGTTCCCACCATCCGCTCCGCGCGACCGTTTGCCATCGCCGCGTAAGCAAGCACCGCCTTCCACTCGACTCCCCTCTCTTTCATGTACTCTTGTACCGATCCCGCCATAAACGCAGTCGCATTATCCGATACAATTCTCTTTGGCGACCGAACGGTGATATTATCTATTCCTCGATGAACCTCATCACCGTATTGACCGTAGAATCCGTCGTGGCCCACGCTATGGGTCACCCTGTCATATGTTCCACAGCGATCAGAATAAATCTTTTTCCATTCTTCGAAGGCTTGTAGGGTCCAGCAAAGTCCATCGAGAAGGTCTCAAAGAGTCCACTAACGGGAGCTCTCAAACTTGAGTGATACGTCGGCAACCTTCTCGCATGCTGACACCCATCACAACCTTGTACATACTTGGTGAAATTACGGTACACCCCAGGCCTCCAGAATCGGTCCCTCACGAACTTTCTTGTCGACCCGATGTCCCAGTGGCCAATATCATCATGAAAGGTGGCCAGTACCTCCGAGCGCTGATAGATCGGGGGCACGACACGGAGCCTGTCCTTCTCACGACGAAAGAGGGTGTCGTTCCCGAGCATAAAACTTTTTGCGCTCCGTCTGACTGCGACCTTCTTCTTCGGGTCGGATTCTTGAACCAGTTCTCTGGCTAGGAACCGTGCCACATCTAGCAAGTGCGGTTCCAAACCGTACAACTTTCGGTCTGCCCAATTCACTGTCGCCACCAATCCTTCTGTTATGTTTTCCCCGTTTCTTCTTTCTTCCTCCTTTTTAGGTCTTCTCGAGAGATAATCGGCCGCCCATTCGCCAGTCCCGGACGATACTTGATCTCGAAGTCGTGTTCCGCCATCAAATCCATTCACCTTTCCAACCGCCCGTGAATATCTTTCTTCTTGAACGCCGTTTGAAGAGCTTGATGATCCGTGTAAACAATGAAGGGCTTGTCAGACAGGAGGTTTACCCGAAACTTCTTAAGTGCGAAAACCACGGCGAGTACTTCCCGTTCGCTCGTGGAGTAGCGGCGCTCCTGCTCCGTCATCGTTCTAGAGGCAAACTGAATGGGATGTATTTTCCCGTCTTCTTTCTTCTGCGAGAGAACAACCCCAAGGGCTGCAGAAGAGACTTCTGTTTCCACTAGAAAAGGAGAATTGAGTCAGTTTCCCCTTCAAGTATTCAAAGGCCTCTTGCATCTCCGGATTCCGCTCGAAAGCTTTCTTAACAGACGTCGCCGCGTGCAACACTGCTGACCTGTCGGCAAACACCCTTATGAACCGACGATAGTACCCCGCGAGTCCCAGAAAAATCCTGAGTTCGGTCACGTTTTTCGGCACCGGAGCTTCTAAATTATCTTTGATCTTGTCGGGATCCACCTTGATACCACTTGAATTAACGATGTGACCAAGCAAATTCACTTCTGGTTGAGCAAAGCTGCACTTGGTAACCTTCAATTTCAGTTTCGATTCTTTTATCCTCCTGAACACTTCCTTGCAATGAGCTATGTGTTCCTCCAATGTCTTCGAGAAGATGACAACGTCGTCCACATAAACGACGGCGAACGGCAACCCGCGAAGGACATCATCCATCATCCTTGGAAATGTCGCTGGAGCATTCATGAGCCCGAACTGCATTACCTTGAACTTGTACGTTCCATATCGAGAGACAAAGGTCGTTTTTTTCCTTGCAAGCCTCAGACATCCAAGCCTGCCAATACCCTATGTAAAGGTCCAATGTTGTGAAGAACTCTGCACCGGAAAGTTCATCGAAGATTTCTTCTATCTTCGGCAGCGGCCAGCGGTCTGGCTTCATCACCCTATTCAACTGACGGTAATCGACGCAGAACCGGGGCCTTCCGTCTTTCTTCGTAGCTATCACGACCGGAAAGGACCAGGCGGACCTTGACGGCGTAATGATTCCCGCTTCCAATAATTTCTTCACTTCTCTCCTTATGACCTCGTTATGCCTCGGCGGCATTCGGCGGGCCTTCGAATGTATCGGCGTCTCGTCCGTCAACTCGAAAGAATGTACCACCGGCACATTAGCAGGCTCCAGGTCGTGAATGTCCCAAGCTATGACATCCGTTTCCTTGAGAGCTCTCGCCAGCTCCTTCTGATTCTTCTCTTCGAGGTGGTCCAGCTTCGAGGCCAATAGAGCCGAGCGGTCCACCTCCTCTTTAACCTCCTTCTTAACTTCAGTTTTCGTTGAGCGAGGTAGATCAGGCTCGTATGGTTCTTTATTAATGATGGCTAAGACCAGGTCTTGTTCGGTATCCGATCCACCATCGCTTTCGCTAGAAGACGAGAAAGGGTGGAGTGATTCCTCATCGTCTGAACCTTGGGGGACGTGAAGTACTCACTATCCGTCTGAGCCCCATTGATTATGGACGGCTCTTTGACGAATGGCAACACAACCTCTTTATCTCCAATAACCAAAGTGACCTGTTGGAATGCATAATCGATGCGCGTCTGGAGGGCTTCCAACGTCGGGCTTCCAACAATAACGTCAAACGGGGCATTGTTGACAACCAGGAACTCAAGGTGCACAACCATCAACCCATAAGACACCGGTACTCCCTTGAGACAACCAAGAACCTCGGCGACAGTTCCGTCTGCTACTGTCACCTGACGATCGGTTTCCGTCGGGGTGAGGGCAAGCCTTTTGCAGAGGTCCCAAGAGATCAGGTTAGGAACTGCACCCGTGTCCAAAAGGGCATGAGACTCCGTTCCATACAACTTCACGGCTACTACCTTGAGTCGGCGTGGACCTCCTGAAGAGTTGACCATCGACGCCTGTGTAACCGGTAATCTCTTGGATAACAATCTCCTTAAAACATTTCTGGCCTCCTCAGCATCCCCACGCAACAGTTGTCTGAAGTTCATTACTGTGGCAGCGGAAGCCAGTTCAGCGATCACGTTATACTTCCCTACATGATCCTGAAGTCCACCTGATTTCTTCTTCGACTTGCGATTTCCTCTCTTAGTCTTTTTCTTTGGGACAGGAGCCATCATCGGAGGACGATTAGCAGGGCCTTGTTCAAGATGGCATCAAGATCCATCAAGTTTTCCCTCCGCTTTTTCGGGAGGGCCTGCCCGTCCGCACTTCTCTTCGACGCGGAAACCACGTCCTTTTTGCGAGATTCCTGAACAACGGCGACCTTGTCCTCGTCCTTCTGTTTCTTCATTTTCAATTCTTCTCCAGACTCGGACCGGACCATAGCAACTCCTCCCGCTGATCATCACCACGGGGGTTCTTGGACCAGCATGTTGCTTCCGAATGTCCTTTTCTCCCACAAATTGTACAGCGCGTATCTCGATGCGGATTATGCGGACAACTGCTCGCTCCGTGGCCCTTTTGGTTGCAATATCTGCAAAAATAATCCGCATCCGTCTTCATTGGCGGCGTCGTTCCGTCGAATTGCTTCTTCACGAGCAACGATAGTTCAGCAAATTGGTCGGCTAACTTCTCCACCTTATTTTCCAGATGCTGTGAGCTACGAGCATCCGGCCTCTGGAGGATCTTCTTCAGCGCTTCACTTGACGATGACCCTTGATTTCCTTCTCCGTAGAACGTCTTCATTCCACTTACGAAGTCCTTGATTGCCTTCTTGAGCCCCTTCTAGTCCGAAGGGCTCTAAACATTACGAACTGCGCCATGTCTTGATCTTCTGCCACTGCTTTCCGAAGCAGGCCGAAGGAGGCGGTATCGTTGAATCCACTCTCTTGTATAGAGCGTCCAACTGCGCAAGGGAGCCCATTACATCCTTCGGGTCCAACCTAGCGTTTATAATCTTCTTCAGTTCTTTTTCCGGCTTCGGGGTCTTCCGAAACTCTTCGATGAGCTTGGCCTGAACGATCGATTAGTCCTTTGCCTCCTCCACCAATGCTCCGTCTCTCGCGTAAGCCTCGTAGTAACGCTCAAACGCGGCGCCCTCGAGGTGGCAAAGGATCTGGAGCGCCTTTTCCTCGTCGTTTATTCGGCGCATGACTACATTTTCGTACGCGAAAAGGAAGCGCGCGACGTCGGAAGAAGGGGGACCGTTGAAGAAAACGTAGGGTCTAAGGGAATCGTTCATGTCCATAGGCAACCTTGGATGCGGTACCAAGAAATGCTTGTTTCTGTGTACTCTGTCTCTCTCTGCTTATTCGGCCAAGCGGTACCTACCCCCGTTCCCCCGGACTCCGACAGCCAGCGTCATTTTATAGGGGCGGCCGGTCCGGGGTTTCTACTCATGAATGTGCAAGTACTGTGTACACTACTACTGTACACTGTACGAGCCCACTTCCCGCTCGTACGGTGTACAGTATTACTGTATAGAAGAATGACGCTTTATTGTTTGAGGACAAGTCCGCAGTACACAGGACCTTGGGTTCTGTTTGACGGATAACTCCGGGCAATGGCTGAACCAATTGCCCACTCAAGCGAGAAGGGGACCGGAAGGAAACTCCACCACCTGAACCGAGGATTCAAGGGGCTTAGAACACTCCCGCTGTAAGCACATAGGCTTACAGATAGAGACGGCGACGACAACGACGACAACTCCGGACGAGCGAGCTTGACGAAAAGCCCGCAAGGCTGTGAAGACCGCAACCCTCGCAGTCCGTCAAAATGACGGTGGATTTGAGTGCGGCAGGGTACGGTGGACTTCGCAAACCTTGTTCGAGTAGTAGAGCCATCCTTACACACCTTTCGCAGTTCGTCCCACGTGCGCTGGGGCGCGGAGAGGCAGCCCACTCGATGTGGGCATCGACAAGAACGTTGCAGCGAGAGGTCTGCAGCCGTGACGGACAATCTCCTGAGGGAAGAGCCGGATGAAAGTCCGGCGCCCACGCCGTACTGTACGAGCACACCGGGCCAATCAACTAGCGACCCTGACCGTCGCGCGACACAAAAATCGCGCGACAAGACTGATGCCCTTGTCATTTACCAAAACATTAAAGCAAAGCAACCAAAAATTTCCCCTTCAATTGTTGCCGCCTTGTTGTACTTGTCGTTTCTTGCGACTTCTCTCTTACTCCGCAGAAACCGTTCGATGTAGACGATTTACACTCTGTAGTATGTAGTGGCGGCAATTCATACACTGAATGACAATGCTTTCTGACATTGAAATTAGACCTGACTTTCGCATCACGCGGCCGTCGGAGTTTTCACCGTTAGGAGGGTCTCGCACAAGCTGCACCTCAGCCAAAACACATCCAATCTTGTCCAACATTCACGCGTGATTCCATCCTCATGTCTGAAAACCCGCGCGGCGTAAGGGCTGATGCCTTGCAAATGCTCAAGAAGTTCAAGAAACAACTCACACAGCATCCTGGAGTGGCAAATATCACCCAACTTCAAGACCCATTGCAATATTTCTTTCATTTTCAAAATCAAGCTTCAAACCCCGCTCCGAATGCGCCTTCATTCCCTCCTCATCCAGCGTCGTCTCAAGATTTCCAAATCAGCAACGCTTCCATCGCAAATCATCCTCAAAATTACCCGCATCAGTCTGCACATATCCAGGAAATAACAACCCTTCGCAAATTGCAAATGCTGCGTTCTACGGTCCCACGGTCACTCCTGCTTCAGTGCCAACGTCTGTATTCCCTACCGAGTTGATTGAGCAGATTCTCACGCGCCCATACTCCGCCTGTGTCAAGTTTGGACAAGAAGCCGTGCGAGAAGCTTGTAAAGGCCTTTCGCGTGTAATCACTCCAGGAGATGACGATGATGTACAGCTATTTGGAACCCAGCTTAAAAGAATTGACTCTGCAGCAATTGCGGAACAGTATGAGAGTTGCATACAGGATCGTATACCATGCTTCGCTACCTCTTACGTCCAAGTAGGCCAAGATCAGGTTGTCGGGAGATTCAAGTTTTCACGGCGAAACTGGGAGAATTTGCATTATGCATTGAGGGAATTGCGTAAAGCTGGAGTTCAAAGATGCCGATTGTGGTTGGATCAATGTTTGTGGATTCGCGACGCGAGTATGGGTAGTTGGGCCATACAGGTCTACTGCCATACGTTTTGTGGCCAGTGATCAGCCTGAGTGACAGAATTCCAGGAAAAGATCGATCAGAGCCAACTGTTCGGAGAATGTGGCCATTTGTTGAAGAAGTAGCTGGCTTGTGGTCATTAGGCGTCATCATGACAAGTGAATATAGGACTGCAGACTGCAAAGAAGGAGATGTGAGAAGATGGATGTCGTTCAATCTTCGCGTCAAGCTCGAACCGGAGGACAGTCTTGAGTTATTGTTCAAGAATATTTATCATGGGGCCGCAGATTCTCTCGAAACGGGATGGACCGAAGATGTTGAAGAATTGAAGGACATGGCTCGATGGAATCTTGGATGCCCGGCGAGTGTTCCAATTGTTGGTCCTGGATGGCGTGAGAGGATTTCAAGCCTCGGATTACATTCTTGGCACAGTTTGATTAGTAGTTTAAAACTCCCAAAAGAGTGGTCATTGGACGCACGACGATGGGCGTATCTGTGTGGCTTGATGGTAGTCGGAAATGTGCCCGGGCTTCATGGGATGGGTTGGAAGAGTGGACAAGCGGGAATAGTCACCCGGTTCCTCATAATCAGACTGATACAATTATCGTGACTGGACTCAGTGAGTCGTATAATTGCGTATCAGATAAAGGCGAATTTCAGATCATTCATGTCGGATATGGTTCAGAAGGTTTAAGTTTGCTGGTTGCAATGGATGGGCGTTCCTCTGGCATCACCAGGGGAAAGGTCGCTTGGACCAAAGTTTTGAGTGGATCATATTCTTGCCAACTTCCGACACATGATTGCGAATCGGGAAATTTGGGTTTGGTGTCTCAAGTCTTGGCGGAACAACTGGGGGAAGTTAGTGTCCAAATTTACAGCTTTACATCGTTCTCAGGAACTCCCGAATGGGTTTGAGCGAATGGGTTTGAGTTTCCTTTCCAAGTAGTCCTTCCCCTGAGCTCATGACGGGGCTCATTACTTGATCCGACAACTATGACAGAAAAGGTCGCGACGAACACGAAACAATTGATGTACACACATGTAATTCTATTGCAATCAACATGTACCCCGTACTAAAGGGAAAGGTTTGGGTGTTTTACTCTCGGAAGATATATCCGATCTATCCCATAGTTTTCCAGATAGCCATAATCGACTCAAAAAGCAATGCCGACACAGTAATGGGGAACAAACTAATACAGACGGACCTAATCGGTCGTGAAGATGCGTTCGGTCCCACTGCGAACGCACGCTGCAGCTAATGTAATCGTACTCGCTGAGTATTTTACGACACGTCTCATTCGGTCTGATGACCTTCAAATTTTATTGCACCACAGTAAGTACTGAAGAACATCATGTACTGTATAATGTACAAATGTTCCCACCCACCCACCCTGACAGTGTCAGCTTGATCTAATATCTGAGGATACTGTCATTTCTGAAAAGGGGGAATTTTGGGGTTATTTTAATGCATGGAAGATGTGGTCGGTTATATCCACGATGCTGAAAATTGTTAAAACCGATAGACAAAATGCGCTATGTGCTTGCTCGCACAGTAGGCAATTTTGTCCATTCTACTAATTGTGTAAATGGGGGTTAATTTACTGTGGAAGATATGTGGGTTATACTAATTAATGTAAGAGTAGTCTCAACAAAAATAATAGCCGTATGGTCAGTCCTGCAGTGTACACGATAGATACTCCATGAAGTAAACTACATCAAGTATAGTCCGTCCTGCAGTGTACACGATAGATACTCAATGAAGTAGTTTCATTCAAAGTTATGCAGCGATGATTACAGCAATGGCCTTACACTCCAAAAAGCTGAAAGTGCAATATTTTCAGCTGCGACTCACAGCGGTTTAACAGTTTTTTTTACAGTGTCACACGATAATGTACAGTACAATGCTCAATATGATGTACAATATTTTGAATCGATGGTTCATGGTGTGGGGAAAATTTTGGGTTATTTTAATGCATGGAAGATCTGGTCGGTTATACCCACGAGGCTTGTTGGTTGCTCCGGAAGGGTCACCAAAAATTTGCCCTTTTTGACTACTTGTATGACGCCTTTGTTCACAGTTTTCTATTTTGTCAGCTACTGTACCCTAGAGTTTTTTTCAGTTATTTTCTACAGTATTTTATACATTTTTTAGTTATTGTCGGCCTCGCGGTTTGTGGTTCTGGAGCGGTCGGCCACCCGCGATTGCCATATAAACAGTGTTGGGTTGTTGGTGGAAGGGGGGAGGGAGAGAAGGACAAAACGACAGAACCTGCCCCTTCCTAGGGTCGTCAACACTATTTTTTAACCCCCCCTTTTCGTCCCTATTATGATACTCTTGTGGAGAGCCTCTTCCCGCAGAGCGAATTCCGTCACTTACAACGGAGACAGCGATGTGAAGAGGTTTTTCTTCTACGACAATGTTTTGATGGCCGGGAAGTCCAGTCTGGAGAATGCATTATCCCTCTTTGGATACCTAGAAGGCCCCGCGTTCGAGTTCTACCACGATTCCTTCGCAGCCTAAGGAGAGCTAATCGAAGATCCCAATAACTAAGCCGTTGTCAAGGAGAGGTTCTTCGAACATTTCGCCGAGGAAGAAGAGCCTCAAGACATCATCTGTCAAGCACTGGAAATTGGCCTCGACATTGAGGACATACCGAACTCCCTGAAGAAATCGGAGCGGTTGTACGAGAAGGCAGGTTTCGACAATATTGAAAGATTTGGATTGCTTAGGACTGCTTCATGTCGACATGAGAAGTTGCAGCAGTTCCTGCCGTTCGAGGACCGAAGAATTACGCCGATCTGGTGAAGTCTTTGAAGGACTTTCACGCGAATCGAATTGCGTTTTCCGGATCCTCGCCTCAAGTTATGGAAGTACCACCGGTAAGGCTCTTGGTTCGTCCTGATGGTCGCTCAAGAAACATCGAGGATAAGATTGATGCCCTTGCCGAAGATCTGTCTCGCCTTACCCTCCTCGTCAAGCAGAAGAAGTAAAATTCCGATACAGTCGCAGGACCTTCTTCGTCAGCTCAGAGGGGAAATGCCCCTAGATTGTGCTCTTACTGCCGCCAACCCGGTCATGGAGCATCTAGATGCGAGAAGAATCCTCATCGAGATCATCTTTGCACCCTTTGCGGCCGATTGGGACATTCCGAGGCTACATGCTTGACTGCGGCAAAAGTTAAGGCTTCCGGTGCTTCAGAAGATCAAGAAAGGAAAGGAGAACCTCGAGTAGCGGATCAGGTCAACGTCGTCCGTGAGAGCCATTCCGATACCGACGACGATATCGAGGAGATCGTTAACGCGACGAAGAGAACTGCTAAAAGAGAAGCTTTGCCGAAACAACCTCGTCAAGAAGATCACGGGGGAATTCCGGTATCCCGCCTAGTGCATAACCCGCAACAAGTACAAATAATTCCTCCCGTTCCATCGGCAGAAGAATTCCGTGTTTCGGGCCGAATGAGGAAGCAAAAGAAGAATAAAAAAGGAAAGAAAGGTTCAGAAAAGCTCCAAGAATACGTGGAAAGTATGATGTTGTAGCTGAGCTTGCAAATGCCAACTGCGGGCTTAACTTCGGTCAGCTTCTTCGAGTAGATGATGATGGGGCCGCGAAGGTAATGAGAAGGCTGTTAGGAAAGAAGAATATGCCGAGAATTGCCGTCGTTGCTGATAAAGGGCCACGCTTGTTGCGAATCGTGCAGCTCAAAGTTTATGCACAGAAGTATGTGCGCTTTTGGACTCTGGAGCCGTACCGGATGTGATATTTGCGGAGTTATCTCGACGCCTCTACCTGTCGCCGAACTTCACATCGAAGAAAATCACCGTCGCGAACGTAGATAGCGCCTCCTGTGTCGGGTCGTTGCTCAAGTTTCCCACCACTTTGGGAACCAAGCGGTCAAGCTGGACTACCTGGTTGTGGAGAAGTCTCCATTTGATCTAATTATTGGTCTCCCAACTCTCTCTGCCATGCGCGCAAATTTAGACTTCGGGACCCAAAGCGTTCGTCTACACATCGGCTCGGAAGAAGTGGTACTGCCTTAGGAGCCCGAAACAAAGTCGCCGAGAAGCAGTTGATGAGGGGTGAAGAGATCGGAAAGCCTAGTGAAGAATTCACCTCCGACTCTGACGCTGGTCCCGACTCCGCCGACACTTTGGAAGAAGAATTGGTCCTGGCGATCCGCGAAAATATTTACGAGGGCCCCAGAAACTCTGATAAAGAACTAGCCGATAAATATGCCGCCGCCGTCGAAGAAGGGGGCGAAGAAAACGAGAAGGAGGAAATGGAAGGGGCACTTCGAGCCCGTCTTGCTCATCTTCCTGAAGCAACACAAGAAAGCATAAAAGCTCGCTCCGCGACACTGCGATAGTTGCATGGACGATCGAGGAGCTCCGCTCCGCATCCGTACCGACGAAACATGGATTCCAGCTGAATGATGACACCCCTATCTACCATAGGGCTCGCCGAATGTCTCCACGACACAATGAAATCGCTCGCAAGGAGTTAGACAACATGCTCGATGCAGGAATTATCACTCCAGCCTCTTCAGCTTGGTCATTTCCTATCGTAATTATTACAAAGAAGGACGGAAAACCCCGCTTCTGTGTGGACTACCGTGCTCTGAACCGACGAATGAAGGCTGACCGCTGGCCGTTGCCCAAGAGCGAAGAAATATTCGATGACTTGAAGGGAAGCTTCGTCTTTACAACCCTGGACCTCTTCGCGGGGTATTGGCAGATCCGCATGAGCGAAGAATGCAAAGAGATGACTACCTTCGTATGCCGCTTTGGCACATTCAAGTTCGAGGTGATGCCCTTTGGTCTGATGAACGCGCCGTCTACGTTACAGCGAATGATGGATTACATATTGAGAGATATACCATTTGCTCGAGTATATCTAGACGACGTTGTTGGGTTTCGAATACAATCGAGGAGCATGTTACACATCTTCACATCGTCTTCGAAGCCATTGGAAAGGCCGGACTCAAGTTAAAAATCACAAATTTGCCTTTGCGAGCACTAGTGTCAAGCTTCTCGGCCATTTAGTTGACGAAGAAGGAGTTCATGTCGATCATGAGAAGATAGGTTCCATAAAAGAGGCACCAGTACCAACAAACACGACTGAACTGCCGGCTATTATCGCCGCTTTATCAAGAATTTCGCGGGCATCTCCGCCGCTCTTCATGCCGCGACTTCCAGGAATAATAATTTCAGCTGGACAGAAGAAATGAAGGAAGCGTTCGGGGTTCTAAAAGAGAAACTCACATCACCGCCGGTGCTCGCCTTCCTGGACTTCGACGCGCCGTTCATCGTGGAGACGGCTGCCTCAAGTGTCGCCTTGGGAGCAGTGCTTGCTCAGAAGAAAGAAGATGGAAAATACACCCCGTTCAATATGCAATTCGCACCATGAACTCCGCCGAGCGGAAATATTCCGCGTGCGAAAGGTAAGCTCTTGCAGTCATCTTCGCACTTAGGAAGTTCCGGGTGTATTTGCTTTCAACGGAACCTTTCAAACTCATAACCGACCATAAATCACTGCAGTACGCCTTTAAGAAGAGCGTCGTACATGGCTGATTGGCACGATGGCTAGACTTTTTAGCTGAATACGAGTTTGAGGTGGAATATCGTCCCGGCACAAGGAATGGAGCTGCAGACTTTCTTTCAGGCGTAGTGCACGAAGGGCTCGGAGCCGCCCCAAACGTCGGCGAAGGAGAAATTTGATGGTGCGGTGAACTCTGTGTGTTCGTCTAAGATTCCCGCCATAGAACCATATTTGGCTGATGTTGCTCGCTATATCGAAGGAAAAACATTCATTCAAGAAAAAGATCCGTCGAAGCACCGCTCGGTAAAACGCGCCACAAAACACTTCCTGTTGTGGGAAGGAGAACTGCTGAGACGTACGAAGAATGGCCTCCGCGCGATCCCGACAATCGAAGACAGGCCCGGGATTCTGAAGACATTCCACGACAAAGTTGGACACTGGGATAGTGAGACAACAAAGAAATTCGTTATCGACCGATATTGGTGGCCTCAAGTCCACCGGGACGTTCAAGACAACGTTAAGAGCTGTGAGGGATGTCAAAATGCTAAGCCATTGATCCCTTATCGAACCACGCTGAGCATTCCGCTCACGAATATCTTCGAAACTTACTCTATAGACTTCGCTGGACCCTTCCCAGGTCGACAGTGGGAAAAAAATTTCTTCTTATCGCTGTCGAGCATCTAACAGGCTGGTCAATTGCCACCGCAACGGAGACAACATCCGCAGAAGTCGTGAAATCATTCGTTGAAAAGGAGATAATTTATCCTTTGGTCCCCCGAAGACTGTAGTATCCGACAACGCTGGATGTTTTACCGCCGCTACCCTCGTCGACGTCATGAGGAAGAATGAAGTCGAGTAGAGCACCATCCTTGCCTACGCCCCTATGTCAAACTGCCGAGCAGAAAGGATGGTGCGTACTATAAAGAACGCATTAAAGAAGATGGTTATCGGACAAGGATACGACTGAGAACAGTGGCTTCCCCCAGTTCTTTATGGATACCGCCGCCGACGACTTGGAACAGGTGCCTCCCCGTTCGAGCTTATGTTCAGAGTGGTACCGCGCATGGATCCGTCTGACTCCGCGTCATTGATACTCAATCCTTCAGAAGAGCATCAACGGCTAGAGATGATGGCTATCTTAGCACTTCGCGCAGCTAGGGTCGATATTCAGAAGCAGCCCCTTGGTAGGAAAGTCGAGGCGGTACGAACAGGAAGGTTTAATACTGGAGACTGGGTTTTAGTCGCTCATGGAAAAGCCCTAACGTCCACAGCTAAGTGGCCGGCTTTCAAGTCCCGTTTCTTCGGACCATGCCGCATTTGGAAAGCAGCTCACCCTGGTTACTGGCTAGCTTCTGACGGGGGCAGGCATTCCCAAAAAGCTATCCATGCGAGGCGCCTGGTGCAATACTCTTTGCGCCCGTTTTTCCTACAGGATTAATTCTTTGATCCGTCCTATAGTCGACAGCTGTTAGTGTCTTATGTTTGTTCCTATCATTCTCGTCTACTGTTCTTTCAGTCATTCAATATCTGAGTACAATTCAAATTCACCATCACATTTAATGAAACTCTAGGAAACTTTTGCTGGAATATAGAAAATTTTGCAAAAGCAGAAGAAAAGGTGTTACTTCGACAGAAGCGGTAAACGATTGGAGGGACCAGCCCTCGAACACTTATCCCCAGAGGAGGAGTCTGCCGAGGCCCTTATACGGCGGCGATGACGTTTCTTCTTCGCGGGATCCGACGGCGTGTATGGAATCGTTATATTACTAGGCGGAACCTCTTGACCACCAATGGAACTAGACGGCGCACATCGACGATTTTCAAATGATCGTCTGGGTTTTTCCCTCCACATCAGATCTTGAGAGATGCTTCGGAGAATCGCAATGCGTATTTCTCGGCACAGTCGTAGATAAGAATTGGGTCTTCTCGGGCGTCAAGGCAAATGGAATGATGCGATCCGAGCCGCCCGATAAGCGACGCAACGTAAATTCGCGGGCAGAAGAACCGGGCAGGCTGCTAACCCATGCAGCGTTGATCGAAGATTCTACTGCTCAGCGAAGGCTACTTTTGGTTCTTCTGGCTGACCCATGTTCCCGCCTAATGTGGCAAAGAACCACAAGATCGGGGTAAACTTCATGCAATCCCTTCGGAACATCGGCGAAGGAAAGACAAAGAGGACGATAGCCGAGTTGCTCTAGGGAATCATGATCTCGAGCGTAGTCTTTTCTCCAGTAGATGTCCGCGGGACCGGGCCCGAAGATGAGCGATATCACGTTGGCCACTGCAGCTGGCATACAGCGCCCCTCGAAATCTCGAAAACGCACACGATGGCTCCGGAGAAGATGCGGGGAAGAAAGAGAAGATGACACACGCGAAATAGGGAACATAACGCAGTAATGTTGATTCGGGTGCTTTTGGAACCACCTGTCGATCTGCAAGATAACTCCTAATCTCGAGCTGAGGTGCCTACCAAAGGCATCATTCACGATGAGACTATTTTCCCTCTTCTCTCTCAAGTTGCGCTTCGACGGATTATGGTCAGCGTATCCGGGAGGTATTTCGTTGAATGAGAAGGTGTAGAAACCGATGGGATTTTCTTGGCCTGTTTCTTCATCGACTGCGTAGTATTTACCTGCCGAACTGTCACGAACACCGCGCGGGACCCTCCAAACTACCTTGGAGATTATCCAAGAGGGAAACTTCGGAAATTACATTTAATCATCCTGATCGGAAAGAAACTCCGTCAAGCTTAGTCGAGTGGCCAGGTCCCTGTCAATGCCCTCGTCACATTCCTCCGAGCCCGCAAAATTTGCTACACTCTGGCCAATAAAGACGACAAGCTCCCGACACAATACCTCTGCTGACGCGGGATCCCTGTTTTGGTATCCTTTAAAAAAATACGAAATCAAATGGCGTGAATGGACTTGCCCTGCACTCTGGACTTCTGGATCTTGATTGTGTCGGGCCTATTCGAAAACGTGACAACCTTTTTATACTAACCTTCGCGTGAAGTCTGTCAACGTAGAAATGCTCGGGGTCCGGTACGATTGAGCTGGGGAAGCACTTCCGGCACCAATGATTGGATTTTCACGGGGAAGTGGTTCGCATGCAGTCTTCCGAGCCGCCTACGCCATCAACTCCCGGCGTGGCGCCCTTCCTCCCGTTGATTTCTTCGCGGGTTGGTTGGTCTTCGCCATCTTAATGGTCCACGGAGGGATTTTCGGATGGATCCGAAGCCGTATGGACACTGACTCGTACTAACACGGATAGAACAGCCCCGAAGGCTTCAGCTGCCCTGAATTAACGTGTTTTCAGAGCAAGGACGACACCGCGTGCAGGGGGAAGGCGTAATGGTTGATCGTGGCGGTTGAGAATGCTGGAGTAGGGTGAAGCGTTGGGCGACGGGGTATACTGTGGAGCTGGAACGTGAGGGTAGGGGGGCAGTGAGTTCTCGAGTCACCCCCAGGTTCTCGCTATATGGTGCGCCGGGCTTCCATCTGGGGCCGGGGTGATGTTGGTTGCTCCGGAAGGGTCACCAAAAATCTGCCCTTTTTGACTACTGTGTAAATGGGGGGTTAATTTACTGTGGTGGATATGTGGGTTGGTATCCAGTAAATTTGTACCAAAGCGTAGATATCGTATTATTTGTCAAGCCAATTGCGAAACCGTACGATGCGTCGAAAGCTGTGGATGGCACTCCAATCTACCAGAAGGTGGAAGGGAGGCCACTTGTATGACGCCTTTGTTCACAGTTTTCTTTTTTGTCAGCTACTGTACTCTAGAATTTTTTTAATTTTTTTTCTACAGTATTTTATATATTTTTTAATTATTGTCGGCCTCGCGGTTTGTGGTTCTGGAACGGTCGGGCACACCCGCGATTGCCACATAAACAGTGTTGGCCGTTCGTGGAAGGGGGGGAGGGAGAGAAGGACACAACGACCGAACCCCCCTAGGGTCGCCAACATCAATTTTTAAAATTCCCCCTTTTCGACCCTATTAAGGCTAATGCGTTATGCGGGATGTTCATGGTGTGGTGAACATTTATTTAAAAGTCCTGACTAATAAAAGCCGATTAGTGGGCTATGTTGTCAGGGTAAATCTTGCAAGAGAAATACCGTAATGCATGCGGAGAATCTTGTTCGGTTGGACTTTGGTGTGTATCTTAGCCGCCGTTTGGGGCCAGCGACAGGAGAGAGATGCAATGAAGTGGCCGCTAGCGCTGAGTGTATGGTACATTGATGGCGTGTCGTGATCATTTAAGTTGTTTGTCGGTGATGGCGTTGTTCCGGAGGAGTTCCATGGTCATGGTAGCAGTTCTGTGGGGCGTTGTCGTAGGGACTGGGTGATTGGGAACCAGTGTGGGAATCATCGTAAGGCGAGGCGACGTGGGTGCCCCTTGAGGATGGGGAGGTGAGGAAGGATGGGTATGTTCCTATTTGTGTTACGGCGGGTGCGTGGCGGGGTGAGAAGCGACGTTGACGGCGGGATGGGGTGTTGTTACGGGTATTCCAAACGGTGGTGTAGAGGTGGGATGGGTGCGTCTGGATGCGGATGTGAGGGTTATGTGGAGAACCGAGTTGGTACCAGCGGTTCTGATATTTTGTAGGGTGCGGGCCGCCGTTGACTTGTGGTTGCCTGTGCCCGTTTTGGTGGTGGCATGGAGAGTGGCGAGGAAGTTGGAGGCTTGTGTTTGGAGAACGCTGGTGAGATCCGGGATTTGGAGGATGGCTCGTAACCGGGATAGGTGGGTGGTGCTGAATGTGCCTCTTGTGCGGAGGTAGGATGCGAAGAGCTGCCGCTGGATGGAGAGGTCGATGCGATGGAGGTCTTCGGGGTCGCGCAGCAGGACTGCACCGTAGAGGTACGTGCTGCGTATGAAGGTGTGGAGGAGGTGGCCAGGACGGGCAGGGGTCATGTCAGTAGTGAGGGGTGTTGAGTGTAACAGGGACCGGGTGCCTTGCAGGGTGCGATGTGCCCTGATGATGGTCGCGTCAGGGTGTATTCCGTGGGGGGTGATTGTCATCCCTAGGTATGGGGCCTTGTCTGCGAGACGAATCGCCGTGGAATGGATTGTGAGTGGTAGCGCTGGTTGGGCCGGGTGCTGGGAGATTACTATGCACTTGTTGGGTGCCCAGGTCATATGTCTGGCCGATGCCCAGCGTTGACATTCGTCGAGGAGAGTCTGGAGGAGCGAAGGGTCGTGGGAGTGGAGGAGCACGTCGCCCGCGAATAGTTTGCATGGAGGAGGGAGGGAGAGGGAAGTCGCGATGGCAGTCAGGGCGTGGGGAAGGCCGTTAACAAAGACACTGAAGAGGAGTGGGGAGAGAGGGGAACCTTGGGTGAGACCGTGGCGGATTTCCGTTGTCGTAGAGGTACAGTCGTCTCTTGTCCGGACCGTGATCGACAGGGACATTGCTCTCCTCCACCATCTAGCAGCAGTCAGAGCATCATGGATCCGCAGCGCAGAACGTTCCATTAACGTCAGCACCTAACATCACTTCCGCACGCTACTGGAAAGATTGGAAACGGCCTTTAACATCCAGCACTCCCGAGTGAACAACACAGACACAAATGTCCGCCTCGTACCTACCGCCTACACACCCACACACAACGACCACGCCCAGCCAAACAACCACGCCCAACACCCAATTACACGACCCCCGGAACAACCACCCCACACAAAAAGAGGCTCCAAAACCCCCACAGGCCGCCGATACCGACACCGCCATGCCTCCCAACCCAGACGCCCCCCCCCCACTGGATTCATTGGCCCCCGAGATGACAAATTAGGGTAGCTCAATGGAATACATGTGGTCTCGCAACCTCCCTACCATCAATCCACACCCTCCTCATCACCACCAACCCAGATATCCTAATCATCACGGAGACACGAACCGACGCAGCGCCGCTCTTGTGCCGAGTGTGGCCTCAAGCAACCGTTTCACAGATCCCCCCAAGCCGCACCACCATAAACGCCCCCCCCGCGGCGGCGTTGCAATCGCAGTAAGACCTGGGCTCCGGGTTATCACTCATCATGTCACCAACACCTACCATCCACTCACCAATTCCATCCTCCAAATCCTCACAGTCAAACTGAACCCATCCACTCATGTCTCAGGCGCCTACGTCAGCCCAAATTTCCCAGCACAATCGCTTGTGGCATTACTCAACGACTTCATCCGCCATTCCCCACCGCACGCCATCCTAGCAGGAGATCTGAACGCTCGATCCCCCCTCTGGGATACAACAGCCAACCCAGGGGGAAGATCACTAGTGAGATCAGTCCAGGACACACGATTCAAGATAAGCGCGTCTACTCAACCCTCATTCCACCCACGGGGGGCACTAGGCTCAAGCAATCCTGATATCTTCATCTCCTCCGACCACCTACACTGCACCACCCGCACAGACAGCTGGACTAGCTGCTCAGATCATCACCCCGTAATAGCGACGACCACCCGCAGCCTCCTCCCCAACTCAAAGACGACTCCCAGAAGGATAACGAAATCAATGCTCACCACCCCGACGAACCAGCAGCAAGCAGCGGAAACCTACAAACGTTCTTTGCCACCACTTGTCGACGCGCTCTCCAACTGCACTGCGATGACCGCCCCTGCCATATACGATCGTGTCACACGAGCCATCACCGAACCATGGCAACAGATCGCAAACCGCCGACCGCGCCGATTTAAACCGTTCTGGACTCACTCATTGGATGCACTAGCGGCCAAACGCAACAAGGCTTACAAGAAAGCAAAACGTACTGGAATATATGCGGATTACCTCGAGTTCAAAAGACTCCAGGCTGTCGTCCGGCAACAAGTCCGAAGAGAGAAACGATGGTTCCAAAAGCGGACCTTGCTCCGCCTCACAGACCTCCCCAACGAACAATATACCAGGGCAGTAGCAACTGCATGGTGGCCAGTGTCCTACGGCCACAAGTTATGGTCCCGAGAGCCATGTACGGTATTGGGGGGAATTTTTGGGTTATTTTAATGCATGGAATATATGGTCGATTATACCCACAAGACTAATACGTTATGCGGGATAAGTCCTCACTGATTGGTCTGTAACACTACAGTAAATGACCTTGCTTACAAAGCCGGCTCAATGCAGGCGAGCAGGCATGCCGCGTTGGACATGACGGGCGCAGCAGCGTGCCTTTGAGTAAGCACAGATCTAACCATCCCATAGGTCTCCATCGCTCGAACGGCCACGTTCCGCGCGACATCGGTTAGCACCGCGTATGCGTATTGTACATGGCGACAAATTTGGAATACGAGAGCCATATACTGTACAGTACTGTACATGGATCTTAGCCACAACCAGCGTGCACTGCCCAACAGTATAGTATGGTGGGTCTAAAACAGGCAAATAATTTAAGTGCTGCGTTTTGTATTTTGCTAGGAATTAAGTACCAATTTGTGCTTTTTAAAATTCGCGAACCTGCATACAAATCCTTGCCGACCGGCGTGCGAGCCTCGGCCGGCCAGCAACAACCACACCCCAGATCCAAAAACCAAACAATTCAACACACACAACTCAAAACGATCAAACACTCACAATCAAAACACCTACGCCCCAAACAAAACTTGGCTTTCTCTTGTCTGTTTTCCTCAATGCAGTGGTGTCACTTGTCTCCCTGGAATTACGGTTTAATACCGAAGTTCAAGGGAGTAATATTTATTTTACTGCAGGTGTCACTTGTCTCTTTGGACATTCGGTGGTTAGCTCAAAGTTGAAGGGGGCAATACTCTCGGTGTCAGCTAAACTATAAACCTTCATGCCATGGGCAAGGCTTTACCAAAACAGCATCGCCAAGTAGACTAAGAGGGGATTCAGAAATCCCGTCTCGTGAACAACAGAATAAAGCCCTAGTTATTCCCTCAGTCCCTCCGGTAGAATAGTTTTGTAATTTTAATCGCAGGAGGAAGGGGAAAAAATGAACCGCGAAAAAAAAGACTCGAACAAGATTCGAAAGTACGTGGGCAAATAATAAGTGGTGCCTGAAATTGCGAATGCCAACTGCTATTTGACGTTTGACCAGTTCATTTAAGTTTATTTGGATGAAAGTATCTCGATGATGCACAGATTGCTCGGGAAGCAGTCAGTACCCCATCTCGCAGTCGTGTTCAACCTGGCGTCTCTCCTCTTACGCGTCGTAATACGTACGGTTTATGGTACTAACGTTTACGCTTTGGTAGATTCTCGGGCAGTACTCAAATTGATGTATACCGTCTTATCTCGACACTTATATGTATCGTCGAGTGTCATGTCACGGAAGGTAAAAATTGCTATTGGGAAACTTCATCTTATGTCGACTCGTTGCTGGATGTTCCTACCAATTTAGGAGAACAACGGGTCAATTGTTATGAAATTGTTGTGGAAAAGTCTCCATTTGACATAATCATTGGACTTCCTATGTTCACATATATGAGTGCCAGCGTACAATTTGGAGCACACAGTGCGCACATGTATATCGAGCCCGAAGAAGTCATGCTTCTACTCGATACGGACCCAAAAAGCAACTGAAAAGAGGCTCTTTGAAGGCTAAGATGTCAATACAACCAGATAAGATTTCACATCCGAATCGAACGCTTGGCTGGTGTCATCGGACTCGTCTGAAAAAGAAATTTTTATGTTCTTCAGCGGAGACATGGTGGAACATGGAGATGAGAAGCCTTTTGAGGGAGAAATCACCACCATTGAAGAAGAATATGAAGTTCTTAGAGCTCTGAGAACTCGTCTAGGGCACCTTCAAGAAGAATACTAGGCGCAAATAAACGATTCACTCCGAAGCAATTCAATAGTCGCTTAAAAGATTGAAGGTTAGAAGATGGAAGGACTCCGTCCCGTCGCGGTGTAAATGACACAAAAGCTTCAGCCAAGGGACTCAAATCCAGTTTACCACAGGGCTCGTCGCTTGGCTCCGCGTAACACTGATACGGTCCGACAAGAAATTCATAGAATGCTGAAAGCGATAAATATTACCCCGATATTTTCGGCATGGTCCTTTACTGTAACTATAGTCTCCAAAAAGGGTGAAAAACACAAATTATTTGTACACTTCTGCACTTTGAACCGAAAACTGAAGGCTGATCGTTGGCCTCTGTGCAAGATAGAAGAAATATACAATGACCTGAAATTTAGTTCAGTGTTTACTGCCCTCGACTTGTTCGCAGGATAATAGCAAATTCTTATAAGCGATGGTTTTAGGGAGATAAGTAGTCCCTTGTTCCAAAAGAAATCACTCAGTTGTGCGGTTTTTTTGCCTTTGCAGGTTATTGACGCCGTTTAATTAGGGGACTTGCCAAGATTGACACCGCATTATATGGTGCTACGTGTGAAAATAAGGATCTCAACTGGAGAAAGCAAATGAATGAAGCATTCGAGACTTTGAATGAGAAGTTCGAAACCCCACCGGCTCTGGTACTTTCAGACTTCGACTCCGCATTTAGAGTGGAAATTGACCCTTCAAGCATGGCGGTAGGGGTATTTCTGGTCCAGAAAAAGGACAACGTGAGAATAAGCACTCTCCAGTACGCTAGCCTCACCCAGAATTGGGCTGAGAGGAACTATTCTGCATATGAAAGTGTATGTTTAGCGGTACGTTTTGCCTTTCGAAAGTTTTTGGTCTACTTTTTGTTGACAAAAGCATTCAGGTTGGTCATTCATCATCGACACCTTCGCTATGCTTTTAAAATGAACTAAATCCATGGAATTATGTCGTAATAGATGACCTTTCTTTCCGAGTACGGGCTTGAAGTCCATTATTTGTCGGGCGCTAATTACGGCGCCGTGGAATACCTGTCGCGACTCGTCTATACTTGATCCACACCATACTAAACTCCCGAAGGAAGCGGCTTGGTTTAAACAGTTGATTTAGTAGCTGTCGTTGAGGTCCGTTCATTTTAATCCTGTCTTTTTGAAGTCGCTCGTCATTTAAAGTAGTTTAGGATTGAAGAAAAAGATAAAACCAGGAAGATTTCAATGAAGCGTGTGGCGAAGCACTTCATGGTTTGGGGACGGAAACCACGATGACGCAAGAAAACGGGAATGAAGACTTTTCCATTCCTGGAGGATATGCAGTTGATAATTCATAGCTTCTACGACGTTGCTAGTTATTAGGACTCTGAAACCACGAAAAAACCTCTGTAAAACATATTTGAGAGTTATTTAAACGTTTCCGTTGGGCCGTTTACAAAGTTGAAGGACGAGAACATGTTTTTGTTCATTATGTTATAGCATTTCACGGGTTGCCCAGTCTCCGTCGCCACAGAAACTCGTTGGCCAGGACTGTTGCTCAGTTTTTATAGAATATATATAGTTCAAATTTGATCTCCCGAAGACCAAATTATTCGATAACGTAGGATGCTTTGCCGCTGCATATCTCCCTTTTTAGCAATCGCTTGGAGCAGTTTTCTCGCCTACGCCCCAATGTAGAATGATAGGTCAGATAAGATGGTGCGCGTCATCAAAACCGCTGTTAAGAAAATGGTTCTAGGTCAGTGGATAGATTGCGAAGAGGGTCTCCTAACCTTTTAGTGTGGATACAGTCGTCGTCGTCTCGCCTTCGGATTATCTTCGTTCGAGTTGGTGTACGGTAAGGTGCCACGCTTGGAATCATCGGAGGCCCTACATCTCATTTCCAACGCCTCAGGGAGAAATTTACGATTGGATCTGCTCGCAAAATTGGCACTCTGAGCACGAAGAACGGTCGAACGAAAGCACGCATCAAGAAAGAAGGCCTTCGCGAAACCTGCATTTTTCAACGTTGGCGACGGGGTCTTTTTCGCACATAGAGCTGACTTGCTGACAACAGTTAAGTGGTCAGCTCTCAAGTCCAGATACTCCGGGCCGTGCGGGTCATGAAAGGGAGACCAAATGAGGTATTGGTTGACCTCGCCTGGTGGACGCCACTCTCGACGTGCCTTCCACGCAGGACGTTTGGTTCCTTTTGTGGTTCGCCCCAACAATCTGCAAAATTAGGGAACCCAATTCTTGCACATCATAATGGTCATAGAGCTATTGTTAAGCAAAGGTTGTCTTCTGTTTATTTTAAAATATGATTTTCCGTCGTTTTTATATTGATTGAATAATATGTTTGTTTCGTCGGTTTCATACGCATTTCTACAACAACCTGTCATTGCTGGTGGATAATCTTCTAAGAAGTATCAAGAACTCCAGAGAAACCTAGAAAAAGTGAAGTACAACATACAGGCGGAGGGGCTCGATTTAGTGCCACTTTGAGTAGTGCCTCCCTCTAATTAGTGCTACCCCAAAGCACGTGGCACACCTATAGGGGGTCTCGAAACCAGCCAACCAGCTCAAACCTCCTCAAACCACGATGACCTCTATTGTAAATGAGAAGGATAGTTTTCGTCAATGCTTTGAAGGAACTTTGAATATTGCTTGATTCGATAATGTGCCAATTGTTTGCGTCTGGCAAAGGGTGGCACTATATGGAGTACCCACCTGTAGAAAGAATCAGATGGATGGATCCTATTGAGTCACAGTAAACTGTGTCGCTTGAAGCCACACAGATTACCCTTTACTTTTGAATGGGCTACATCATGGCCGCAACGTGTACTTGTGTGCTGTGGCAACTTGAACTGAACCTCAGCATTCCCTTCCCTCGACATCCTTGCCGACCTTTTCCGGTAGCGTTTTGCGCTTCTTCCTTGCCTATCCTCGCCAACTGCTTCGTCCTCGCCATTGCGGTGTTTTTACACACCTAAAGATCGGCTTCCACGAGTATATAGGCACTATAAAACTGAACCTCCGTACTTCTCAGCTTCCGCGTCACCGTAGCTGTGCCACCAGAGGCAAAGAGGGGTATGGTGGCGATGGACATAAAGAAGGCGCGCAAGTCGTAAAGGCGCACTAGCGAAGCGTGTAAGCTGGGATTCAGGAGCAAGCAAGTACAAACGAGGGACGCATTGATGCTGAATTTCCAGCTTGAGGAACTTCGGGACATGGCAAGCTGGAATACTGTAGTGTGCTGTAAACGGCCCATTGGTCCGTTTTGGAGGCGGCGTTTTGATTGGGACAAATGCTGATCTGGGGAGATACTGTACTGTATCTACCCAGTTGACTAGGATTAGGCGCTGTGTATGTCCTAACCACCGGGCACAATTCAGTATATATGTACTGTACTGTGTCGAGGTTGCGCGGAAAAAGGGGCAATAGGTTGCGTTTGGGCTAGGGGACAGGCAAGAATAAAGGAAATTTTCAAGTATTTCATGGTACCGCATCCAAGGTATGACGAAAACCTGACAGACTACGACGCCAATCACCTCTGTTTTGATGTATACGACTTCTCAGACGTTGTTTTTTCCCCTTTCGCGTTCAAGAACATCGTTATGCGCGTAAAGACGGACAGAAAGAAGGTCCTCCAGATTATGTGCCATCTGGAGCCGGCAGCTTTCGACTTCTACTACAAGTCGTTTGCGCAGGATACTTTCCTATCTGAAGACTCTGAGTAGTACAGTATAATAAAAAAAGGAGCTCCTATCCGAGTTCGGGAAGAAATCGAAGCTGGAAGAGAATTTATAGGAAGCTGTCGCCACAGGATTAGACGCCAGACGAATAGGAGGGTTTCTGGCGCGAATATATATGCTTTAAAAGAGGGTAAGCTTCAAAGACACAGCTTCTTTCAGTTTGCCTCGGAAATATGTGGCCGGACACCCGACGTTGGCTAAGGTTTTCATTTATGGAGCATCTTTAGACTACAAGAAACTTAAGAAGCCAATTGGAGATTTTCAGTTATGAAAAAAATCATTCTTTGCTTAAAAAGAGGCGGCTCGAGCGACTTTGGTCGCTTCAAGGAGAATTCTGCAGAGGCCGGACGTGCATGATGTCAAGCCGCACCAGCTGGAGGATGAGAGACAGCAAGATGGAGGACGTCGTGCATAAATTTTCGGATCAATTTCGGAGTCGAAAGAAGAACTTAAACTGAGAGCAAAAATGGCGACGAGCCTGTTGTAGTCATCCAGGAGGATCGCAAGGATGATGTGGTGGCCGCGGCAAAGATAAATACCGACGGGTAAGCCTTTTCGAAGCAACTCAGGAACGAAGTCATGGAAATTAATGCGCTAACGAAAAATGCTCCTCTCATTCGCCTGCCGATGGTCGTATCGGAGCCTAGGAAGGAGATAAATAAGACAAGAAGGACAAACAAGGTATCAGTAGCCCTCCAATACCACGTAGAGAAGTATAATGTGATTGCAAGACTGTTTTAGGCCTCATCGGGGATGAAATTCGAGCAGCTTCTCCGTGGAGACGCGGATGAAACAAGGAAGCAGTTGAAGCTTCTGGTGTCCAATACTATCACGGTGACTCTGCGTCACAAAAAGTCACCCCACGTTCTCTCCTCGGTTGAAGGTCGTTGCTGCGAAGGCTTATGTAACGGAGACGCACGCCCTGTTGGACACGGGTGCGGTTCCAAATTTGATGCCCTGGAACTTTTGCGGAAGGCTGTCACTCGTTCCGACAGCTAGGGATCGTCAGGTCTTAATCGCTGATGGAACGGTTTCTGAGGTTATTGGGTGTATACTGAAGTTTACATTCTCCCTTGGAACTCTGGTGGTTCCTCTAGGCTTTTTGGTAGCACGGTACGCACCATTCGACACTATTATCTGCAGTCTTTCATTACAATCTAAGAAGGCAAATTTGGATTATGGGCGGCAGTAGGTCACGCTGGCGGTTTGAAGGAAGAAGGAGCTACTACCCATACTAGGTGAGCCCCTAGAGCGGGATGGGGACTGATAGTGAGAATTTAACATCCCCTGGAGAGTCTGATGGAGAGCAGTTTCCTGCTTCGTCCTCATCAGATTCAGGCGGCAGCGATGGTGGGCTGGATATCAAGCAGTAGTTGGTGCTGGCGATCTTGACAAAAAAGCCGTATGAGTTCGATCTAGAGGACCTGAGTTTGGAAGAAGGGTCCACCGAGGAAGAAGAGGAAGGAGATCACGCCGCGTTTCCTGTCTCGAAGGTGGGGAGGAGAACCAGAAAAACTTGGTGAATGCACTCAAAGAGACGGACGTGGTAGCGTGGGTTATACATTATCTGGAGCCGGCTCGGGTGCTAGTGGTACATTCTTTCAAGGTGACGGATGAGACTCTGATACATTCGTGAGCCGGCCGAATGCCGCTGAGGCATAAAAAAGTAGTATGAAACGAATTGAATGAATTATTGGAAGCTGTAATTATCACGCCGTGGAGGTTCGCTTGGTCCTTTCTAGTAGTGACCAGCACGAAGAAAGACAGAAGGCCCCGGCTATGCGTCGATTAACGTCTTTTTAACCGGGTGATGAAGACATATCGCTGGCTTTTACCGAAAAAAGAAGAAGTGTTCGACGAGCTCTCTGGCGCGGAGTGCCTCACGACGCGGAATCTTTATAGGGGATAATGGAAGGTTGGAATGTCCGAGCCGAGCAAGGATAATACGAAGTTTGTTTCTCGATGTACACTGTATAAGCTCGACATGATTCTTTCTTGGCTTATGAATGACCCAGCAACGTTTCAAAGGATGACGGACGAAGTTCTTCGCGGGTTACCGTTTGCCACTGTCTACGTGGACAATGTTTTCATATTCTCGAAGACTTTGGAAGAATTTATAGCTCATTGTAAAGAGGTGTTAAGTAGGATCTAAGAAAAGAAATTGAGGCCGAAGGTAACCTAGGGAAGCTTTACGCAGTGGGAAGTGAAGCTCGTTGGTCACATTGTCAATTCTATCGGTTTAAAAGTTGATCCCGACAAGATTAAAGATATCGCGGAGGCCCTTGTTCCGGAAAATGTGACTGAAATGAGGAGCTTTCCAGGTTTGGTAGGGTTCTATCTGAATCTCGCAAACAACTCACCATTTTTTATGCTGCAATCTCTGTTAAAAATGCATTTGAGTGGACCTTTGGAATTGAGAAGGATTTCGACTACTTTATAGAGACACTGACAACACCTCCAGTACTCGCGCTTCCAGTTTCGGCTCCCATTTCGTGGTTGAGAGGGATTCTTTTTCGACAGCCCTAAGAGTGCTTATCTCGCAGAAGAAAGAAGATGGAAAAGTGCCTCCGGCACAGTTCGCATCTCGGAAAATGACGGAACAGTAGCGCCGGTACACTACGAGAAAACGAGAAGCACGTGCTTTATTTTCCCTCTCAAGAAATTTCGTGTGTACCGGTTGTTTGATAGACCGTTCGTGATATATACGTACCGCCAGGTCCTTCAGAACGATTTCAAGAAAAGGAAGGATATAAATGGCAGGTTGTCGAGGTGGATGGATTTGATGGCCGAGTACGACTTCTAAATTAAGACAGGCCTTGAAATGCCAGTGGGGCGGCCGATAATCTCTCTCGCAGACCCCTAGTGTAATTTTAAGGCTTCATCGGAAGAAAACGGCACGAAAGGCCTCGTAGCGATAATCAAGTGGGACGACTCTAAGCTGTATATATTAGAGCCGGATCTCCTGAACATAACCAGGTTTCTGACCGAGGAAAGAGCTCAGGAAAGAGGTCCAAAGAATACGACCGCCATCCTAAGGAAAGCGAAGAGATTCATGATTTGGAACGACACTTTGTTCCGACGGAAGAAAGATGTACTGCGCGTTTTTATTCCGATCGGGTCGGTCAGCGTGCAGAAATATTGAGAAGTTTCCACGATGATATACGTCATTGCGATGCTATGTCTACAAAGAAAGGTCGGAAGGGACCTTTTTTGGCGGCCTGGGTTATATCGGGACGTGAGAAAACATGTCAAGGCTTGCGCGGGCTTTTAACACGTCTAAGGCTACTGATTTACAAAAGAAGCCCTAGAACGCACGTTCCTGGGCTGTTTGAAACTTTTTCAGTGACCTTTGCGGGCCCTGTCAAGCCATCTCGGAAGGGAAAGAGATTTTCTTTAATCGCAGTAGAGCACATTACGGGCTGTCCAATACATTCGGCAACGGAAAGCTCCATCTTCGATTTTTTCATCGCTTTCATGGAAAAAGGAATTATCGTGTAGTTATGGCACCAGAAGAGAATATTTTATGACAAAACCACGGCTTATATGGCGGCTTTCGTCCAGCGGTTTATGAAGAAACACGGGACTGATTGAAAGGAAGTCCTCCTGTACGTCCTTATGTCAAATGGAAGGGTCGCGAGGATGGTGAGGACTATAAATCACGCAAATCAAATTGTCAGTCGATCAAAGTGGAGGCAACTGGGTGGAGGCTATACCAAAAGTCTCGTAGGGCTATGGCCGATGTGATCACCTGGTTTTCTACTTGCCGTTCCAATTAATGTATGGGATCGAGCCGAAGATGATGAAAAGCGACGCAGTAGCCCTTCTGGGCGAAGCCAACGCAAATCACCGCCTTAACGAGATGTTGGGAGAAGCTAGCGTAGTGGCCGCTGAAGTGGAAAGGTCGCGCGCTCCGCAAAATCCCAAGGGAAGGTTAAACAGTTCGAGGCTAGAGACAAAGTGCTGGTGGCGCACGGGATAGCATTCAGTAGGGCTCGGAAGTGTCCGGCGCTTGAGTCGTTTTATTATGGACCGTGCCGGGCAATCAAGGATGATCACCCGCATTAGGATCTGGCTATCTGAGCTGCTCGATTGAACCGAAAGGCAGTTCATGCTCAGTGTCTGGTAGGGTACACGAGATTGTCAAAAAAGGCCGAATAAGGAGATGAACAGAGAGGGCTAAGGGCTCGAGTCTTCAAAAAAAGCCTACAGAAAAGGGGTTTCAGTATTAGAGGGAACTCAAAGAACGTTTATTAGAACCCAAATAAAGATATGAAAGAGACTGGAGAAGGCAAATAAGGGGAAACAGAGGAAAATTGGAGCAGAAATTAATTGGAAGCAAAATAGGGACAGAAAGCAGGTAAATATCTTGAGGACTATCAGAGGCGGGATGCTAGGGCCTGGACTGAAAATTGAGCGAGTCATCTGGCGAAGGGGTGATTGATTGACCTTCAACCATTTTCTTCGCCTATTTCCCTCTTTTAGCCCAAGTATCTCTTCTCCGGTGGCTTGCCCGTTTGCTGGGAATCCCATAGACCTAATAAAATAAACACCTAAAAAAATCCCTAATCTCTCGCCTGGAATAAGAGAAACGCAAATGTTATCCTACTCGATCATTCGTCACAGCAGTTAGAGATATCGATATCGAAATCCACTCGAAGCTATCCAGTCTCACTGGATTTTCTAGAGCAGTTTTTCAGCCTCCCCATAAGCAGCGGCAGGTGGATTCAAACGCCGCCGTACTCAGAATTCACCTGTTCCAAGTCAAACGGATGGGTGTATTACATTTGATGCTCCCAATGCCCAATCTCCCACCCCTCCGGTTTCTACTACACAATCCCACATCAAACCCTGCGGTCTCTTTGAACATATGCACGCCCCTGATACCGGCATGGATCCCAGCGCATGAATTTATAAGCTATGAATCAATTTTCAGTACCATCTCAGTCACAACCTACCTTCAATTCCCTCCTCTCCGCGCCCTTCCCTGTTTCCCAATTTATTCCATGTCAAGTCCAAGCCGTGGCTTATGAACTGTACTTCTCAGCTTTTTTCAGAGATATATCCGTTCCCTCGCCGGAGCATTGCAGTCGAGCCTTCCTAGAACTTCTTGCCATACCGAATCTTTTTTTCCGACACTATCGCCCCAGCGCTCTTGGCAGCCACAGCCTAGAAAATCGCTCCAGCCTTAGTGACCGTATTCACATGACTTCTCGCCATCTCTGTTGTGACCTCTTCGACGGCCCTCATGTGAGGTTTAAGCGCACATAAGATTATCTAGGCTGAACTCTGATTAAATCTTTGGTTGGGGCTGGCTGGGTTAAGTCACCCGCTCTGTGTAAACCAGAGTGGATACAGAGCCGTAGATAGCTATATTCGAAAGGTAAATGTAGTCCAACGGTATTGAATGCAAATAGTTTCTCCAAAAACAGCCCTGACGGTATCGTAAGTAGCACGTTCAGAATTGTCGTCGACACGAATGACAAACTGTAAGTCAATGTAGGACTAAAAATGACCCATATGACATGGGATAGCAAGTAACTTTTGGTTGGTAAAGCTATGATATAACATTAATGTGTGTAACTCGCCCATAACTATTCCAGGTGTATCAATCGGTTCAAACGCTATGTTTCCCAATTCTTGAGGTTCTCCTTATGTTTATTCAACAGTTATCGTGAATTCTTAAGGTATCATTCGGAAATAGAGGATTTCCCATGATATACTTACCACTTCTATTTGACAAGGAATTTGTTTTCCTACGTTCTTTCTTGTGAGGGAGTATAGATTCAACCCCGTATTTCTCATATCCATCTTGAAATTGGAGAGGTAACGGAGGTAGAATTTGTCGGTTAAATATATCTTAAAAGACTTTTTGAAGAGTTTGTCGTGGAACGCATTATATATTCCTTTGCCAATCATGGCTTGAAAGGTAAATGCAAACAGTACATCACACATTTAATATCTTATCTGATTTCAAAGCGAACACAATACTTTGGGCTCAGTTTGCGTGATGCAGCCACATCTTCAAATTATAAGTTCTTCGTTAATAGTCAAGCATTATCATCAACCTTGTACATAGACGGTATTCTATTCTTTTCTACATAGTTTGCGGTGGATTCATTAGCTTCTGAGATTTGATTCTGGGCTTTTCTTAATGATTCTTCCATATCTATTATAAAATCTGCTTCCCCTGGATACTTCGACGCTAAAAGAGCCAACGGTACTGGTCTCATTCGAATTCGATAATTAGGAAACATTTTGTTAAAGTTGTGGTGATATTCACAGAGGAGTTTTAATCAAATTTAAAGGTTACCAGGTAATTATCCCAATCTGATTTGTCGAAGCTATCGCAAGTACGGAGCATTTCCTCTACTTTATTGTTCATTACCTACGACTGTCCATCACTTTTTGGGTGGTGTACGGAGGAGGGGTATATCTTTGTTTCTGGCAGAGCAATTTTTTTCCCAAATTGTGCTCTTGAAGATGGGATCTCGGTTACATATCATATCCTCTGGTATCAAAGATGTTTTTACGCAAGATTCTTGAACAACGGAGCCATTTCAGGTGCATCCGTGTTCGGTTTCGTTGGTTTTATTCTGATCATCTTAGAAAGTTTGTCTACGACTGTCAATACGCCGTTGTATTCACTTCTCAACTTTGGGAGAAGTGTGATGAAATCCATGGTTGTGTGGGTCCATTTGGTTTTCGGTAGTTCTAGTGGTTACAAAAGGCCTGCGGGCTTCTGATTGGTTGCTTTGGTTCTCCGGCATTGGTAGGAAAGAACGAACCGAATTATATCCGATCTTGAATTTTTCCAATTAAACCTTGGTGGAATCCAATCTTCGTGTAGTCTAATTTGGTGATGGAAAATCTAAGATCAATTTTTCTGAAGAGCTTTGTTCCTTTAAACTGGTCAAAAATTTCGACAATTCGTGGTAAAGGATAGCTATTTTTTACATTAAGCAGGTTTAGGGCTCTGTAATCCACACAAATCCGTAGACTATCATCCTTCTTGCACACGAATAAAATAAGAGCATCCCAGGGGCTCCTACCAGGTCTTATAAACTCAGTTTTTAGTAGTTCGCCCAACTGTTTTCGTAGTTCTGTCATTTCTTTGTCAGAAAGTCTACAAAGACCTTTCTTCTGTGGTTCTTTTCCTTCCTTTATTTCTATTTCAAAGTCCTGTTTTTTTGACTCTCTGTCGCGAACCTCTTGGGAGCTTCTCTGGAAACACATCGGAAAATAATTCTAAAACCTTCTGTATGTCGCGAGGATATACTGGTCGTCTTTGTTCACTAGAATTTAAACGTCTAAGTGAAGCTGCAAATAACTTTTTTTCTCATGGAAATCAGTAAGTATGGTATTGGAAGATACAAAGGACTCACTACGGCATCATTCGCAACAAATATAAATGAATTTCCCTTTTGATCGATTTCCACCTCATTATTAAGGCAATTGATTTTTGCCCCATGCAATGCGCACCATTTTTTCCCAAGAATTGCATCATAACGCTTCAATGGGCTTATCGCAAAGTAAAGAGGTTCATTATAGGCATTAATATGTACACTGACAGCATTTACCAATTTTCGAAGTATGAGGTCCGCACCGTTGGCCATTTCACCAAGCTCTCGGGAATCTCGGCTCTTTATTTGATGTTTTTTGCAAAATGATTCACTCAATAAGTTGATCTCACCACCAGGGTCTATGAAGATTTTGGCTGGTCCGCCAATTGTACCCTTGACAATGGAAGGCCCTTGTGATTTCTCTCGAATGCAGAGAAGAATGTTTCAATGAACGTTGCGTTCGATCTGATGGTAAGCACGATGGAACTTTTTGTTTGATTCAATGATTAATTTTGAGTTTCTTTGTCTTAGAAAAGGGTTTCTAATGGTTCTACTATGACTGGAACTGACTGGGGACCTTCAATCAGTTCCTCCGGGCTTTTGGGAAGTTCATAGCCATGTGTCTTTTCTGTCTGCTCCTGAGACAGAGACCTTCGCACATACATCTTTCACGTTCTTCCTTGTCAAGCTTCTGTAACTCGAGAGTGATTCTTTCAAGCCCCGGTATCACTTCTGATTTCCCAGTTTCCATTGGTACTGGACTGATGGTTCCAGCAAAAGAGCTTCCGTTTCCATTCTTTTCTCCAGAAGACTTTGCTAGGGTACCGGGTCCAGAACGCCGATAAGCCGACTCCACCCGCTCATCATCTCTCATTAGGTCGGAGAGTTTCACGTATTCTTTGATGCACAATCCCTTCCAGATATAGAGCTTTAAACCGCGAGAGTAACGATCTATGTGGTCTTTAATTCCAATATCGGGGATATCGAGTATAATTTTGTTGAAGTATTCGTTGAAGGTAGGAAATTCATTGACTTGTTTCCAGCGGACAAGTTTGTCTCGAGCGATCTTCTCCTTGTTCAGTGTTTCAAAACGCTGGATCAAAGCATCCTTCAGGGTTTGCCAGGAATTAATTCCTTTCCGTTCTGCTGTCTTGGAGTGGAACATCCACCATTCATGTGCATTGCCAGCCAAGCAGCTGAGTGCAATGTGTAGGGGTCCATTGCCATAATTTCCCCCGAGGCAGCTGTCCATCTGAACACACCAGCTGCCAATGGATCCTTTCCCAGTGAATATAGTTGGCTGGTTTTTCTTTGGGCCAGCCTGACTATCCACTGGGGAGTTACCTGACGAACTGGACTGGTTTCGGGCGTTTACGAGTTCTTTTTCAAAAGAGGATACCTTTTGCGCTGCAGTAGAAAGCTATGATTTGAGTGCGGTAATCTGGTTATTGGCAAGCTCGAGATTCTGTTGCAACTGAAGCACAATTTGCGTAAGGGACTCTAGGGAGACTTGCGGCTGATCCATAGCGATTGGGTTCACGAAGGCAGTAACAGTGTTTGGCCTGGTATTTGAGAGAAGCTTCCGACGTTAAACGTGTACACCTGGTGATACGTGTACACGATTTCTGTAATACCTGGAGTAACAGAGAGTCTCCTAGATAGTACTTGGGCTAGCTATCTGTGATACGAACCTCCAGAAAGCCGGTTTTCAAACTGTCAATAATATTTTTTTGAAAAAAATGTGATTTACAATCTGATTGGCTCTCCTTGCACCTTTAAGTTTCGGTCCTAGTGACCTAGGAGTTAAGTGTAAGCAGCACTTGATGAAGTGGTCGGGGGCTCAAATCCGCCAGGAGAACTTACAAAAAGTTTCTTCTCTGACATAAGGGTTCACGTCAGTCACGTTGGGTGCGTTATAGCAGCCCTCATTCCAATTCTTGCTTTACGGTGGTTTTCCTGTCTACCTCCTGATGGAGATAGGGACTTACAATTTTAAGTCCTATTACAAGGATCTGGGGGCAGCAGAGAAAAGCTTGTAATCAAAGTGGAAGGGTGGACACAACCCACACACATAGTCGATTGAGAAATGAGCTTATTGCTCTAGTTTCCTTTTTGTTACTCAAAAACAAGCAATTTTAATAGAAAAAAGATACTAATTGTGACCCCTGACTGTGAGTCGATGCTGAGCACCTTTTTGATGGCGGAAAAGGTCTAGTTCACTGAGCAACTGCATATTGCAGTCCTTGCACTTGTACTCCTTTCTTGTACGGCGGATGTGATGACGGAAACGGAGGTGCTCGAAGTACTGAACGCGACCGGAGTAGGTAACTAGGCAATGGCGACAATGAAATGGAGAGGACTTCGGATTCTTGTTTATCCGCGGCCTTTTCGAGGGCCTTGCATTGCGAATTCGTTGGTTTAGCACCCTTTTGATCGAAACAGAGGCGCCGTCCGGCAGCACTTGAAGCCTTTTTGGAGGCGCCCTTGAACTTGGCAGTGACCTTGACGTGTTTGGGACGGTCGGACGAGACAGAGTCTTCGGGACCCGGCACGGCAAAATTTTGCAGTACCCTGTTTTCGAGCAGCAAATGCCAAAATCTTGCTGTGCCCTAGTTGCCTCGCCAATCCATGTTCACTTTTAGTCGCAGAGAACACGTTCAGCCCCAAATAAGTGTCACCATCAATGATGAGTCCTTCCTTCGATCAGAACGAACCGTCAATTCCTCTATCGTTTCACCATACTCCTGCGTTGGCTCGACAGTTTGCTCAACTGTTGCAGAGCTTCCCTATTTATTGGGGTCTGCGGCACCTTCTAAACCAGTTTGCTCCTGAGCTCCACCAGTTTGCTCCCCACCACCGCTTTGCCCCTGACCACCGTGTTGCTCTTGACCACCACTTTCCGTTACACCCTCATCTGCGACTTCCAGATCACTTCTTTACGTTTTGAGGAACGGCTTTGCAACAAACGGGTGATACCCAAAAATGTAATCGGGCATAAAAAACACTGAACCCAGGCCGTTTTCTGTAAGAATCTCCATAAATGCCATCTTCCAGTATTCTCTGTCCGCAGTAACAATGCACCAATTCAAAGATACCTCTCCATGACCGTCCATTAAAGCCGTCATTAGCTTTCCTACTGATTCAAGTTGAGTTTACCCCCTTCACCTAAACAGCAATGAGAGCACTATTCGAAAAAGGGAATCCGCAATAGCATCAGCAAAGTGACCTCCTTGGTCCACCTCTCGAGCGCTTAAAATTTTAACCTGGTTACCTGATGCCCTTGTCCCAAGCAAATCATCGTCCAATGTTAGTGTCCCATGAAATGGCGTTAAAAATAACTTTGGAATGTCCCTAAATGATATTGTGTCGAACTCTGTGAGGAATATGGTCTGATCCCTCCGAACATTTCAAGTCAGTTGCCCATCTCTTCCCCTTCCAGTCGGCGGATACGCCAAAAATGTTGGTAGCAATAAATCTGATCCTACCGAGAGACTCAGGAACACTTTCGCTCTGACGCAGTATCGCAAGTCTCTTCTCGAAACTGAACCCATAAGTGTGCGATATAAGAAACACAGAGAAATAGCGATACATGTCGGACAAGGCTACTGGAGCAATTGGGAGCTCTTGTAACCTTATCAACTCTTTAAACCATTCTGCTAGCTGCAGAAGCAATCCATTCATGAACAAGACCACAAACACTCCTCTCGCCGGGGCCAAGTTCTTTACGTTGCTCTGAATTTTCATGTTCTCAAAGGAAACTCCACAAAGAAATCTCGCACGCCCTGTAAGAATCCCGTCACCAAATTCCTTTTCCACTATAAAAGAGTTACATTCTGTTGCGCTAATTTTCCAACCATTGTTTGCATCAATCGCTCGACCACTCACTGTACTTCTACCTCCTCCCTTTTCCCTTTCTCTTCTTCTACCCTCAGTACCCTTTGAAGCACGCCGATTTCTTCCGGGGGCTCGTGATGTACTAAATTAACCTCTTGCCGACCTTTTAACTTGTTGCAAGCCATTAATGACACATGCACCCGCAACCGATGTGTTAATTGGATTAGCTTCCACAAATATCTGTGTCAAAGAGCTTCCCCCGAATCAGGCCAATTGTTGAGGACGGGAAGAACTGCGATGTACGGGTCGTGTGGGGTCATTCTGGTGTCTCGACAATGATGGTTTGAAGCGGAAATGACAGAGAAGCCTTGTGGAATGCGGTCGTGTCTCTGTCAATTTTTCACCGATTTGGACCGCGTAAATGGTTGATGGCAGAGAAGAATGTCTAGAATACAGATTTAGTCTCGGCTCCTTAATCCAATGTGGAAAAAATGAGTTATGGTTGGGTCAAGCAGGCTTTTATAGGGACAGTTGCGTACAGTATGCTGTACATAACGGCCTGATCTCATTAATTGCCTTTTTAGTAAATATGGTAAATCGTACAGAACTGGCATTAATGTTATTGAAAGCAGTTGCTTGGAGGTGATTTTATGAGTTTATATTAGTACGTGTGACGATTTTTCGAGTTATCTTCTGTACTTTTTATTTTTTCCCTGCTATTTTAATGTTTATTATGGCACAGTACAGTCGTGTACAGGACAATAGTACAGTGGTACACTACTGTACACTACTGAGCTGTGGCGATTCTCGGCTGCAGAGCGCTCGGTGCCAACTATATGTGTCACTAGCATCCTGCTGAGGGCGCGAGTGTAGGGTCCCGCGCGAGCTACGGGAAAAGAGGAGCGTCGATAGGAGATGTTATAGAAGAAAGAGAGGACGGCGGAGTGATAGCTGTTAAGGGAGGGGTTATGGGACTAGATGTATCCTTCTTTCTTTCTTCTTCGTGTTCTATACCCCCTCTATCAAATCCCTGCCTACGGTCCTCCCTTCCCGCAACTCGCGCGTGCCCCTTCACTCGCGCCGACAATACAGTACTTCTGTTGAGGGGAGAAGACGTGCACACGGACTCATCGACCCATTATATTTTGTGGGAACTCCGACGTGGAGAAATTCTTCTTCTTCTTTGAGCACGTCGCGATGCTCGTAAATGGTGACGAAGGGAAGTCGTGCGATCTTCGGTAGAATCTTGAAGGCGAAGTGTTCGACTTTTTCTTCTAGAATTATATGGATTACTGCGTCGACCTCTTTCCAGATGGAGGAAACTACTCTATTGTCAAAGCGGCAATACGTGAAAACTTTGCAGAGAAGGATTAGCCGCAAGAAGTTATTCGTCGTGCTATGGATGCTAAGCTCGATTAGGATATTCTGACAGAATCGATTAGGAATATGGACGCTCTCTTCGCTAGGGCAAATTTCAACGAAGACACGAAATTTGGACTCCTCCATAAGGCAGCAATGAAACAACCAGATACTATTCCATATATTATCTACGGCATTCGTTAAGATTATCAGGTGATTAAGTCTATTACCACCGATTTTAACTGAGGCAATAAGAGGTTCTAGTCGGCCCAGAATTTCGTCGATTCATCCCCGAAAGCCGGTCCCGCCGGGGCAATCGGCTCAAGTTTAGGTAACGGAGGGAATGCGATAAATCAAATAGCCCCGATCATCTCTGTCGAGAAGAAGACATCAAGATTGCTTGCTCGTACTGCTTTAAACAGAACTGTAGTCTGGAGGAAGGCGGACAGTCTGGTCACTGTTTATTATGAACACTCTCTAATGGAAGCAAAGCAGCAAAGACAGCTGTAATCGATGAAAAGAACCTCACTTATGGTCGAAAAGACCTCTAAGGCTGGCCTTGATCGCTTTTGTTCATTTTTCTACAACCAAGGGCATGCAGCCAACCGTTACCCGGAAAATTCACATCGGGAAACCAGACGCTCCAATTGAAGTAAGAAGGGGCATTCGGAAGCTATCTGCTGGATTGGCGCTAAAAGGAACCACCTGAAGGTATGGTCGCGGTGGCAATAGAGGCATCCAGCAATGAGAGCAACGACTACGAGAAATACAGGGAGATCATCTCCAGTCTTATTAGGTCGGACACCGAGGAGTTCCTCGCAGTCAAACGTAACTCGGAGGGGGAACTCCTCCGTAAATTGGCTCGGGGAGCGCAGGGTGCTCCGATCGAGGCGATGTTGAATCCTCAACCTGCCGGATCATCTAATGACCTACTCGGTAGCGCTTTGTCAAGCCGTGGTATCTCGGGAAAAGAAGGCCACCGCCGAAGGTAAGAAGCCAACAAAAAAGGAGACTAAGCCAAATGGAACAGAAAAGAAGGGCTGCAAAGGTGTCGACGTCCGAGACATCTCCTAGTTTGTCCCCAAGTTCGATGACTTCAATGATCTGTTGAATGCCACCAACGATCTTTCATTTGGCCTGCTCATGCGTGGTGACGCTGTACCTGCGCAAGAAGTCCTTAAGGAACTCTTCAGTGAAATAATAGTAGGCACCGTTAATGGGAGGACACAGAGAAGGAATTGCTGGCTAAAAGTTGTGGAAATGAGTGTCGACGGAACTAAAGTGCACTCATTGTTCGATACAGGGGCATCACCGGACACTATTTCCGCGAAATTTACAGTAAACCAATCAGTGTCACCCTAAGTCGTCAACCGTACTATCATTGTCGCTACGAAGGTGAAATACCAGGTGATCTCCATCCTTATGAAGTCCCTATATCCTTTGAAGGGCTCTTTTCTTGCTTGCATTTCAGCGATGTGCGACTATCTCCTTTTGAAGTTCTTTTCAGTGACCCGAAAATGAAAGCCTTAAAGGCCACTCTCCATTATGTGGCGACAATCATGAGACTCAAGCATAAGTCAAAGGTTGCTGTACTCGACTGGCTACCCTTGCTCGCCCGCTTGAATAAGTAAAATCTTGTGAAAGAAAGATAATGAACAGACATTGAGGACTTTACTTCGTCGTCTTGAGCCGCACCCTCTGAAAACGAAGACTCTGATGAATCGAAGGACGAAAAAACGAAGAAACAGGCCTCATAATGACGATTAAAGAAAATTGGGAAGAGCAAAAATATAATGTGAGCCCCTGACCACGGCAGAGGCGCTTGAAAAGAAATTGAAGCACCTTGTCAAGAAATAGGAGATAAAAATGGTCCTTTCTGAGAGCGACGTGATCGCCGAATCCCTGCTCGATCTCTATTCGTCGAACATTCCGATATAAAATTCGTTTTAGCTCACCGAATAGCGCGCGTTTTTTAACGCCTAAGCAGAACTACCTCGTCCACGAGGAGCTGGAAAAGATGTTAAAAGCCGGAATATTTTGACCCCCATCCTCTGCTTGGTCATTTCCGGTTGTTATCTCTACAGAAAAGGACGGGAAGCCTCATTTTGGCATCAACTACTCGACTCTCAACCAGAAGATAAAGAGGTGATCGTTGGCCCTTGGCGAAGATAGAGGAGATTTATAGCTCTCTCCAAGGGGCTACAGTTTTAAAATCTCCAGATCTGTTCAGCAGGTACTGGCAGGTTTGCCTAGAGGAGTCCTGTACAGAGAAAACGACATGCGTATGTCAGTTCGGGACTTATCAGATAGACTTCATTCCGTTTGGACTCATGAACGCCCCGTCGACGTTTCAATAAATGATAGACCATGTATTCGCAGATATGGAATTCGCCTACGTCTACTTGGACAACTTCATGGTCTTCTCCACCAACTTGGAGGAGCACTTGGAGCACGTTTCAGCAGTTATCAGCGGTAGCGCAAAATACGGGTTGAAGCTCAAGCTGGAAAACTTCCACCATGCACAAGGACAAATAGGCCTTCTAAGCCACCTGGCTGGCGTGCATGGTTTCCAAGTTGATCCGAGCAAGTTCGTCGTGATTCAAGCAATTACGAGCCCGTCAACGATATGCAAGTACGTTGTTTCCTAGGTTTAGCGGGTACTACAGAATATTTATCAAGAATTTCGCTGACCAAGCTGCCGTATTACATGCTATGACCTTGAAAAAAAAGAATTTTTCATGAATCGTGACAGAGGAAGTTTCTTTCATTTCGCTGAAGAAAGCTTTAACCCTGCCTCCTGTTTTTGCTTTTGTGGACTTTAGAAGGCCTTTCATAGTCGAAACGGGTGTTGAAGCTTTGTTGTCACAAAATTAGCCAGACAGAAAAATTTCCCCTGTAAAATATGCAAGCCGGACTATGAAACCGGCGGTGAAGCGTTCCTCCGCCGACGAGCGAGAGGATTGGCAGTTGTTTTTTAAACACTAAAGTTTTGTGTTCACCTGCTATCCAGCCATCCCTATGAGCTCATTATCGAGCATAGCTCACTAAAATATGCCTTCACGCACAAAGATATTGACGGACTCTTAACTCTTTTGCTCGAATTCCTTGCCTAATACGACTACTTCATTCGTTATCGACCTGGACAGATGAACGGATTCGGAGATGGACTCTCACGGTTGGCGATAGAGGCCAGTCATGCCGATCATGACGATGGGGACCTCCCACTGTCAGTGGGTCCCGCGGAAGTGATAGATAACGCTGCCCTAATACTGCATCTCGCTTTGATCCGAAATTATGTCTCCAAAGAAGATGTCTCCTAAGCACCGCGGAAGGAGAGGATGAAAGGAAGGAGGGCAGTAAAAAACTTCATGGTCTGGGATTGGCACTTATTTCGCCGAACGGAAGGTGGTCTCCAAATTGTAGCGGGAAAGGCAGATCACACTGCAATACTGCGCTTCCTTCATGATATTTTGAGCCATAGTTATGCTCTTATCACCCACAAGTTCGAACAGGAACGATTCTGGTGGCCGAGGATAGTCGCCGACGTTTAAGAGTACGTGCTCTCCTGTGGCGCGTGCCAGCGGATGCTGAAGCTCCCACAATATGTGCTTATCTTGGAGGAGCTGCTTGGCGGATTATTTTCTACCTTCTTGATTGATTTTTGTGGCCCATTGTAACGGCCCAAAGAATGCTACCGTTATATATTGATTTACGTCGAAGACCTCAATGTATGGCCGGAAGCCACGCCCACCCGTGATGTGACGGCGCAGATCGTCATAAGGGTTGTATGGGAGGAGAGAATACGGCCTTTTGGTCCACCTGAAGAAATTGTGAACGACAATGGAACCTGTCTCACCGGAGCTTCCCTTGTCCTCTTTTTGAAGAATCATGAAATCAAATGGCGCACAGCTATTGCGTATGACCCTATGTACAATGGTTGAGCAGAAATGATGGTTCCCACTTTGAAGTCGTGAACTGTAAAAGTTGTTCGTAACGGATATGATTGTGCTTCAGCCATTCATAATTGTGTGTTCCGGTACCGTCGCAGGCGGAAGCCTAGCGGAGCAGCTCCCTTCGGGCTTCTGGACGGAGTCAGACCGCACATGGCAGGTACCAACCGTCTTCATCCTCCGCTATCCAGAGATTAGAGAAGGGAAGGAAAGAGACATTAAACCTAACCACTCTTCATGCTAAAAGAGCCCTAAGGGTTAAGAAGGCGAAATAAAATGCCCAAGCAGTCCTCCACTACACAATTGGGGATCAAGTACTCATCACGTACCTTATAGCCTTTCAGTGTTCCAAGTGGCCGTCACTTCAACCCCATTCCTTCGGCCTGCGAGGGGTCGAATATGAAGAACTATAATGCGGGTGTCTTTTCTCCGTGACGATGCAAGGATCCGAGTACTTTGTTTGGAATGCCGGCACTTCACAGTCTGCTGCATTTCTTTTCCATGCACTACAAGTACTATAGAGCTGACTGAAAAGGTTGGGACGGGAGGCTCTGTAACCTCATTTCTTGTCTGTGTTAACGCTTGGTGCGATGTACAGCCTTCTGTGGCCCGTAGTTCGACTTCGCTGCTTTCTTCGTCGATATTATTGGTTCTCATGTCTCTCTTTAACATTCTAGTAGCCCTTCCCTACACTAGCTCGAATGGTAAGTGTCCAATTCTTCCTCCTCTTCGACGATAATCGTATAACACATTTGGTAAGGTATCTTTTCAATGGATTAAGTTCTCCGACATAGTTCTCGATATTGTTCGGCTGAGGGTTCCAACCATCCTCTCGGCTTTTTCGTTTGACATAGGAGCGTATGCGAGAACCGCCTTCAGCTGAATCCCTTTTCTCTTCCAAAAATGGAAGCAGTGTGGTTGCAGTAAAACAAAGGGCGTTATCCAAATGTTTCAATTATTTCTTTTTCGATGAATCTGAGGACCACCTCAGCATTAGCCTTCTCAACTTTGGCCCCATTCGGTAAGATGTTCCCCACCTATAAGGAGATATTTATTGCAGGAAGATTTTTCCTTGAATGGGCCGGCGAAGTCGATTGAGAAGGTTTCATGAAGACTGGAAACCGGAAAGCTGAGAGTTGTCTTATATTTTCGTTTAGGAGAAAACTTTTGACTGTTGTCGCAGCTTTTCACGGAATTATAGACTTCCTTATGGATATTAGGCCACCAGACTCTCTCCATAATGAATTTTTTAGTTGTTTCGAGATCCCAATGCCTTGATTTATCATGAAAAGTCCTCAAGATCTTCATTCTTTCTTTCACAGGGGCCACTAGTCGAGGACCGGTTTTAGTGTGTCGGAATAGATTCCTATTCCACAATGTAAAAGCCTTTGATTGCTGCGTACCCGATTTCTGTGTTCAAGATCAACTTTTTTCATTTCCAGTTCATCGGAGAATTCAATTAGTCAGTGAATATTAGTTTTGTACTCGTTATTTTTCGGCACTTGCACCTCTGCAACTCCGACGATGTCCTCGGAAGCTTTTATGTTTGGACTCATCGGATCTCTCAAGCGGGATAGGTAATCAGCAGGCTAATTATTTCGTCCGGGTCTATACACAATTTCAAACAGATATTCTGCAAAATTGTCGAGCCATCGGGCTAAGAGTTGATTTACATCTTTCTTTTGGAATGCTGTCTTAAGTGCCTGGTGATCAGTTATCAAGACAAATTTTTCGAGTGATAAAAGGTATATGCGAAACTTTTTCAGTGCGAAGACAACAGCGAGCGCTTCTTTTTCGCAGACTGAGTATCTCCTGTCCGCATCATTCAGAGTGAGACTCGCGAATTGAACAGAGTGTAGTCTTTCTTTTCATCTTTTTGGGACAAAACGGCACCCAAAGACCGTTCTGAGGCATCTGTTTCCACAACGAATGGTCTCTTGAACTCTGGGTACATTAGAACTGGGGACACATAGCTTATCTTTAAGCTCCGGAAATGCGGTTTCCATTTCCTTGTTCCAGTAAAATTTTCCATTCTTCGTAGTGCTGGCATGTAACGGTGCTGCAGTCTTTTCGAAGTCTTTGATAAATCTTCTGTAATATGAGGCCAGTCCTAGGAAGCTTCGAACCTTCCATCTTTGAAGCGGCCCTTGGTTCCAACTTGATTTTTTTCGTTTTCTCTTGATCCACTTTAATTCTCTCTTGATCGACGATATGACCGAGTAATTGGATATGAGTTTTCACAAAGAAGCATTTGCGCAACTTAATTTTAAGGCTGAATGCCAATATCCTCTCCACCACTGTCTTGGCATACGATACGTGCTGATCCAAGTTTTTTTAAAATATTACCACATCATCGATATAAACTCTTACAAATGAGAGTCCTTTCTAAACCTCGTTCATCATTCTTTGGAATGTAACTGGTGCATTCATGAGACCAAAAGGCATCACTTCGAACCTGAAGGTCTCGGATGTGCTGGTAAAAGTTGTTTTCTCTTTACATTTTTCATCCAATGGAATTTGCCAATAATCAGTGTAAAGATCAATTGAGGTGAAGTATCTCCAGTCGTTCAGGTCCTCGAGGATCTCCTCCATGTTCGGAATCGTAAATCGATCGGGTATCATTCTCTGGTTCAGTTGTCAGTAATCGAAGCAAAAGCGAAGTTTTACATCCTTTTTTGGGGGCTACCACAACTGGAAATGACCACGAGGATGGAACTGGCCGAATAATATCATTTTCAGTATAATTCCAACATTCTTTGAGATAAATTGGTCATTTTTTGGCGGTTGACTTCTAGGTCTGTGGTAAACTGGTTGAGAATCGGTAAGTGCAAATGAGTGAGTGACCGCTACACTTGTTTTTCTTAGATCTGAAACGCTCCATGCAATTACTTCGAAAGATGTTGAAATGTCGGATATTGCCATTGAGACGGGGGCGGGAAGGTTCTGTACTTTATCTTGAATTTCTGCCCCCTGATGCTCTTCTTCTTCTTGATCCTTACCCTCCAAATTTTGAAGGACCTCTTCCGGCGTGCTCACATCTTCAGATATGGAATTTGACATATTCTTATTCTCTTTGCAAAGGTAATCTTCTTTCATGTTCTGAATGCCGTCCTTTGATTCGATATTATCGTAATAAGAAACACATTCAAGTCTCGAACCTACCTAGAATTCCAGTCGTCATCATTTTCAAACTCGGAATTATGATCATCCCATGCCATGTTCATTATCCCTCGAGCGTACCCTTTCACACTTCCGAAAGTTTTAGTTGGTTCGTAATCCTCGCTGTCATTGCTAGAAGTGAAATATTCACTGTCCGTTTCTCATATATCTTCCGGATGTGTACTTTTGTCGAAGTCCAGAGGCATCTTCACGGTTCTGCAGTCAATATTAACTGAAGCTCTTTGGTTGTCCAAGGAAATGCATGCTACTGAACAACAATGCTGCGCCATGACACCCATTCCATGTCGTCCTTTGTCAACTAAGAAATCCTCTTCGCGTATGACGTTTCCGATGCACAATGAGAGAACGCGATGTCGAGTTCTTCCTCGATGGCAAACAGCAGATCGAAATACTGAACTCTGCGACGAGAACAGGAAGCGGTGCCGTTCGGGCAGGCATCGTGACGACGCTGACTAACTACATTTCTTTCAAAGCGAACTAGTCATCTTCCGTTGACAGCGTTCTCCAAAGAGGATCCCCATATGAAATTTGCCGCCTATTGCACGTTATTGTACACCCGGTCCATGAAACTATGTTGCGAAAAATGTACCATCGTATGAAAACACGCTCAAATTTTGATGCGCCCCAGAATGATCTGTTTGGAAATGAATTCATAAAGTATTTTAGCTCTCTGGATATCAAACCATCGCTCCTTTATTTTGCCAACAGCGCCAAAGAAGAAATTTTCGCACAGTTTGACCCGAAAGTTCACCCTTTCATGCAAGACGAAATAAGCTCGAGACTCGGATGGACTAAATTGTGGTCACTGTATACTAACGTAAGCATGAAACTCAGCGATTATTTTCAATCGGATCCCCTCACATTTCCCTTCTTTACAAACGGCGACGAGAGCATATTCTATTTGCACTGTGTTTTTGTGAATCATCCAAGTCTTGAAACGGTTCTGGGAACCATGCCAAGAACAGCATTAATCGAATATATTTCTGGTAGAACTGACTATATTCATCACTCCTGTACGGCAGAGGAGGACTTGTCTGACCGTGAAAAGGCTAGATGGAGGCATTTCCGTAGTGGCTGATTCTTCGACAAAATTTGCGGAAAGCAACTCCAATCTGCAACCCATAATAATTTATAATAATTATAAATTATTATAATAATAATAATAATTTAGAATGGAGCACCGAACAACAAGTCTGACCCTCATATAATACAACTGGACAAAGCAACCAAAATGGAGATGGAAGCTACGAAATTGATGGAGCCTGAGTAAAATACAATGGAATCAATGGGAAGTACCACTTTCGATCTGCGTGCCAAGACAACTCAAAACATGCTTGAGACAAGGGTTGGAAAGTACTGACGTAGTTCGAGCCTCATTTTGTTTACCAAGTCCTCAGATGATGACATTTGGAGTATTTCATCCACATACAGAAGAATCCAAATGGAACCATCATTGGGATCATGACGGAAAAAATACAGTCGTCTGAACGGCACCAAAGAAATCTCAACCTGTGCATCACGCCACACCACTTCTTTTGCCATAGACGCGGGACTTGCTTCACCCCATGGAGTCCTTTTCGCAGCCTTAGCACTTTATCGCTCCGGCAAATTAAAGTCACCCGGGGCGGCTTGACGAAGACCTCAGCGTCCATCTCACCCTGCAAGAACGGGGAGTTTACAACAATCTGGTGCGTCACATACACCTTCTGAGTCCCAACACAAAGCAGTAATCGAAGTAATGGGAAGTAAACTACAGGTGCGTATGTGTTTGGCACGGTATCGTGCCAAAAACCCTGTACAACTAGTCTTGTCTTGAACCGATTGACTGGTCAATCTGCATTGCGCTTGCGCCGGAAGATCAACTTTATCAGCAGCGCCTTGCACCCATGTGGCAAAGTGCATTTTTACCACGTGGCATAGTGCTGCAAACATGCCAGCTCATCATCGATTGCTTGTTTCCAATTGTCAGAATCCTCCCATGACAAAGCCTCAGCCACAGAGTTTGGCTCAAGTTGTGTCACAGCAGTCATCATATTACCCCAGCCTTCTAGTTAGCGACTAGAAATCAGTTAGTCTCCTCTGGAAAAGCGGATATTTCCTAACTAAGACTTCTTTTCCGTTTTTCTGGTATTGAGGATCCGCTTCATGGTCCTCATCGGACTGCCCGCATCATCAACACTCCCTGCACCACTTATTGTAGTTGCATTACTGCTCTGGGGTAGAGGAAGGTACTTCAATGCACCTCCGTCATGCACCTCGCCCTCGACTTCATCGAATTGTTCACCCTGAGTGTCAGCAACACTTCCCAAATCCGGCTATGTTGGTACATTAAGTTCCATTTCAATTTGAAAATTGCCACTGTCACAGTTGTGTGGTAGTCGCCCTCTTCGCAGGCGCCAGAGTCACCATCATCACTTTCTTTGGCAGGGAAATTGTCTTCGAACAAATGAACATGCCTAGCCAAACCGCGATGCCTCTGCTGTTAATCCAGAGTTTGTAAAGTCCATTTTGTTTACAGCTCAACAAACTATAGCGCTCAGATTTGTACTACAGCTTCTTGTGCTTCTTCTTTGGGATGTGCGCCTGAACCAAGCAGCTAAATACCCTCAAATGGTCTAGTTGTGGCTTGACCCAGACGCCACCTCTAAAGAGGTCTGATTGCTTGATCGCGTGCCAAAAAGCACATTACGTAAATTTGTCATGTACACTAATAGGTTTAAATCGTCGAGAGAAGAGATAATCAGAACCAACTACCCAAGAAGGAGGATTCGCAAGCGACAAAATTGGTACCGTGGTTTATTTGAACGAACAAAAAGGAGTGAATAAGGAAGACAGTTGAGAGGTGTAAAAGCAAGTATAGAAGGGTCAGGGTCTATAACTAATGCTCGGTGAGCAGCATAGGAAAAGTTTTCTTGAGTCTGCAGTTGACTCTCAACTTCCTACTACTCGGACTTGATTCGAAGCTGTCTGCCAACTTGCTTGACCTCCACAAGTGAAAGCAGTTTACTCAGCTTATATAGACTTTTGGCTACCCCTTAAGTCTCAAAAAAACATACTAATAACCATGAAATGCATCAAATGGAATCGTGTGAACGAGAAAGACTAACAGAAAACACTATCAGGATAAATATCTAGATTCTTTTCTTAATATCTTAGTCCTCTATATCAGAGCCAAAAAGTTCCTTCAAAATATCCATTCCACATAGACTGTCCACATAAGTATCCTCAAACGCCTTAGAATTCTCCATTGACTCCTTCGAAATATCTAGACCACTGAGGACGCCCCCATCCGGTTCCAGAGTCGGGACCACCTGGTCCATATTTTCCGGCCCCGTCCCCACTAAACCAGCAGTTCTATATCTTTCTTCCCTAATCCTCCTCATCCTCCTCTTCAACCCTCTCTTCATCTTCATCAGAAGAGTCAGAGATCATAATTACTCCCTCAGTCTCATCTTAGTTCTCTATGAGAGCCTTCTCACCATTATACACTTACGGCGAACACGAGTCCACCCAGTCTTCCTCCTCTTCCTCTTCTTCCTCTTCCTCCTCTTCCTTTTCCTCCTCCTCCTCTGCCTTGTTTGCCTGCTCGAAGCAGTTACGGCGGACCCCCTTCCGAACGTGTTCCCGGTCCAACCTTCTACAGTAATCATCGTAGTCGGTTGGACCATTTGCCATCAGGGCCAAAGCTTTGAGTGGAAGACGGCCTCGGGATGACTTGGTGATGGTGAGGGAAGGGCGGAGGTTGGTCATGTTAAGGGACGAAAGAAGGAGTGAGCCAATGGGGTAGTTGATGGCGGGGGTTGCCTTAACGACGTCGATTTTGAACTTTGAATACTGCGACGTCTTCGAAAAGTATGAAGACCTCACACCCGACCATATTTTTCAAATACTAAATCACCCTACATTTTCCCCCCCACTTGCTCTCCGTGTGAATAAAATTTCCGATAATGCCAATCCTTCGTCACTGTAATACAAAAAAATGGTCCTCCCTCATGTAATACAGGAAATGGTCCTCCCTTCGTGTAATCCAGCAACCTATAACGATCCCGCCCCTAACTTCTCCCACCGTCATTTCCAAATTTACTTCCATTTTATCTAGATATTTTTATACTGTATTTAACCCTCTGAATCGACCCCGAATCAAGTTTCTTTTCCCTTTTAGCTTACCTCCTTCTCCAAATTCGCCTTTTTTGGGAAGAAGGGCGCAAATGCACTACTGCAAAATCCCTTGCAGATTTAGTTTACCTATTCCTAATCTATAGAACCTGCCCCGGGAGCCTATTTAAACCCCTTTATTCCAAGTTCCAAATGCCCCCGATCATTTTACTCATCACCTCTCCCCCCCCTTACACACCCAAAACACCCTACCTTGCCTCCCATTCCCCAACGTCTATCAAAATGAACAACCTTCGCCCCTCCGCCCCATCACCAAAAACCGCCCCTCTCGCCCCATCAATGGCCTTCGTCTCGCCGCCTCTGGGCCAACCGATGCCGACGACTAACTCCGGCGGCAAACTAAGAAGAAGATCATTGAGTTCGTTCGCCGCCTCTTAATAGAAGAAGAGGCGAGGGAGGTAACTGAGGATGAGGCGGAGAAAGTCGAGGAGGAGAGCGGGGAGTCCTTCGTGGAATGGGCAGCCCTGGAGTTGGTCTACGAGGTTAAGGACGAAGATGAGGAAGAGGAGGATCAGGATGAGGATGATGAGGGGGTTGATGAAGATGATGAGGGGGTTGATGAGGGCGACGGATATGAGGCACAGGAAGGTATGGGAAGGGTTGGAATGGTGGAATGTATGGAACAAGTGGTACCGACTATGGAACCTGATGGGGATATCTTTAGTAGTTTAGATATCTCCCAGGAGGAAAAAGATAGTTATGAGCCGTTCGCAGATATTTGTGGGGACTGTTTGGACAGCATGGATATTTTGGAAGAGCTGTTTGGATCTGATTTAGAGAATGGGAAATAAGGGGACCAAATTAATTGTTAGTTTCTTAAGTATCTTTTGCTTAGAGTATATTGTCCACACAAAGTATTTTTATGCATTTATTGGTATCTTCTGTAGTTTTGTTCGGACTTTGGGGTAGCCGAAAGTCTATATAAGCTGATTAAACTGCTTCCTCCTTGAGAGGTCAAGCAAGTTGGCAGACGACTTCAGGTCAAGCTCCGAGTAGTAGGAAGCTGAGATTCAACTTCAGACCCAAGAAATATTTTTCCTAAGCTGGTCGCAGAGCATCAGTGGTAGACCCTGCCCCTTCTATACTTGCTTGTAGCCCTCTCAACTTTCTCCCATATACACTCCTTTTTATTCGTTCAACTATACCACGGTAGCACTTTTTTCGCTCGCAACACCTCCGTCTTGGGTAGTTGGTTCTAAGTATCTCTTCTTCCGATGACTTACCCCTATCAGTCACCAAACCAAAATAGATCATGGAGGCTAAGCTTGATAATGTCAAAGGACAACTTTAATGTAGCATATGTGGGAGGAAAGCTTGAGTAGTTTACTATTTGGAGGTTAGGGTCATTTCCGCCCACCACTGCCACGGAAGTAGACGCTTCACATCCCTAGTCAGTAAACTACCCAAATTCCATCCGCCCTTTACGCTTTCCAGAGTAAAGCCATTTCTTCCCTTTGGGCATCTTTTGTTCCTTACCTCCTTTTACTCCTCAACAAGTGAGTTTTTAGTCGATTGCGGTTGTCTGGAAAACTTTAGGATAGGCCGAAAATATATTTCTATAGTAAAAACACCCAATCCTTCCTCCCTCCTCAACACTTTTGCCTGTATGCCTAAATTTGTACCTGACTCGCATCCAAATCATCCTGCGTCAGTAATGCATTTGCATTCATGGAAGCTCATAGATTGTAACGAGCTTCATTTATCACTGTTGGTGAAGCATGTACTGTACAGTATACGGTACATCCGAATTGTTTCGAACTTAGAGATCCAATTGTAGATCTTGTACTTTACACTTGTACAATTGAGGTTCTTCAGGATTCTCATCACAAATCTGATAGTGCATCAGCACGTTTAATCCGCTCACCTACCTCAATCCGGCCGTCTCTGCGAAGCATACAAGATATGAATCTTTATTGCAACCTCCATGAGAAGTAAGCTCGTGCCCATCCTTATATCTACTCTCGGAGGTTGGCACCCGGACGCTTGTAGAGTGCTGACCGACGTCGCGCGGATTGTGGCCGTTAGGGCGATGGAGGTACATAGTAAGGTCCGAGCGATACTTCCTCAGAGGCACGCTGCCGCCGCCGTAATGTCCAACGCAGCTTGTCTGCTTGGCAGCCTTGAGCCAGGTTTTCAGGGAAAATTAAGAGGTATTACTGGTCACTCTGTAGGACATTCTGGGCCAAAACCGACCATATCTTTCAAATATTAAATCACCCCACCGTTCCCCCTTTATTGCATATTTTCGTTTAGTTCTCAGGGACAAGCTGGTACAGGAATATATTATCCTGTACCGTTCCCGCTCAACACTGCCCAGAGAAATAGAAACTCCACATCCTTTATCATTAAGATATCAGCGAAGTACCCAGAATCTGTCCCCTTATACATGTACTGCGCAATAAATACTCGGAACTCAAACTGCATTGGAGTACAGCAAATATCACAGGTCGATCACGGTTAATGTAAACACCATGTCGTCCACGTTTGCAATCGTATCATCCATCAAAAGTTCATTGAACCGCGGGCTCGGAACAGCAAGTCTACCCGCGCCTACGGCCACTGTGGTTGGAAAGCGGAATCCGTCCGACTCGATATTTCTCACAAAGCGCAACGATACAACCCTTCTTTCTATTGTCACGGCCCAGACGGACACCAAGTTGAGCACGTTCTGGGCGACGTATAAGAAATCCCCGGCCCTAGTCCTGACAAGTTCCAAACCATCAGCGCCTATGACACGTCCGTCAGCAAGTAAACGCTGCAATCGATTGTCATTTTGCAAGTCAACAAAGAAAAGGGTACCGAGTTGCGAATTAGCGACGATGAGACCGCGACGGAAGACAGCAATACCGTTGGCAGAGGGCGTGACGTTGGAAAAAAATTGTTGGGACAAGATAATGGTGGAGATTTGACAGGCGGGCAGCGAGTCCAGAGCAAGGGTGTATATGGCCCCGCGAGTAGAGTCGGTAAAGTAAGCAAAACCCTCTGACTCGGAGGCAATAACGTCGTTGACAAAGCTGGCACCAGATGGGAGACATGAGGCGATGACATCGCCAGTAATAATGTCATAGACGTTGAGTGACGGTACCGGTTCAGAGGGACCGGTGCCGACGACAATTTGCGGGAAGGGTCCACCGCCGGCAGCGAAGAGCAGACTGGAGGTGGCGGATATGCCGATGGAAGTGCGGTTGGGGCCCGGACGGGCGACCGTGGTAGTGAGGTTTGTGTTGCCGTCAATGAGATAGATGGGGCCGTTGTTCAGGTCTGCGGCAAAGAAGTTGGAGCCGCCAGCGTGAGCTACACCCTCTACTACAACGCCTTTGGGGAGATTGATGACGGTAGCGTGGGAAAGGGATGGAGGAGGAGAGGGAGGAGGGTTAGGAGGAGAAAACAGAGAGCACGCATGACTTGGGACGGATCTGGTGCGGAATGTGGAATTGATGCGGAGCGTGGATGAGGTAGGGCGGACTGATGGAGGGTTTTCGTCCGGCATGGGGCTTTTTATGGTGGGGAGGCTGTGGTGCAGGTGAGTTGGTTTGGTCACTGTTTTTGGTAGCTCTATTAGTACTCTAGATGTGGAGGGGATCTAGGATTCGTGATTGGGTGGTGTGGATGGCATGATTAGGGTATTGGGCGTTGTGGATGTTCTCTAATCGTCAAGGTTTGCATAAGAGTCAGACCTCCGTGCTTGTGATATACGGACCCCCGAAGTCGGCACATGTAAGAGATGATGATTCGCTATTGGAAGCCAAAGATGCATTCCCACACAGTTCAAGGCTACAGCGGTAGGCGACTACGGATTGAGCCATTACGGTACATATTACTGGGCAGCGCCCTTCTACATTGTTGTACAGTACTGTAATGTACTGTATTGGATCGTGCTGCATTGCTGTACAGAGCGGTACAGTACAGTACACAATGCAAAAGAAAATTCATAATTCACAGTGCTATGGCGGTACAGTAAATATTTACGAGTTTTTAAGGCACGAAAGTATGCAGAGTATTCAGAGATCACCTACTCAGGCAGGCCGCTGGTGGCAACCAATCGCGTATGTACAGTATCACTTGATGCAATGCTGGATTTTTGTACAAATGGAATTATTGTGTGATATTTGTGCAGTTCAGTTTTGGAATTTTTTTGCCAACTTTTGATACTGTAAGCAGAATCGTCCGTACTGTACATACTTGGAGGTCGGATTTCCAAGTACGGAAAGTACCAGGGAAAAGGTGACCAGTATCTGTGGGACTCTATGTTCCACTCGCAGTAAACCAATACGTCCTGTTCTCATGGTATACGTCCAGATGGCCGCAACTTGAAATCGTGTATATTCCAGAGAACCTCCATTCTCAGGGTTTGTACAGTACAGTAAAATGTTGGAAGTAAAGATGATTATGAGCGGATGTACGGTAAGTGGTTACCCTACTTACAGTAATCCTCGTCTGTGATTGCTCGTAATCTTCGTCTGCGATTGCTCGTAGCAGGAACGTTAACTACACAAACCCATTCAAGTAAACACCAAAAAACACATACTATCACTTCATTTACAGCCTGCCTGCCTGCTGGTCTCGCGACGGCCTTCTAGCGACTTTGACCCGGACTAACTCCGTTTTCTTGGTTCCCCCATGCCGACCACTTGTACCAATTATTTGATGCTTGTTGGAACATAGGCTAACCTATTTTTCAATCATTAAAACACCCCAAATTTTCCCCCTCTACAGCAAGAATTGTCAGACGACCAAGTAAACAACCCTATCAATCCCCCCATTTACGCCAAGTAATCCCCATGTCCGACTTGATAGGCGAATACGACAGAAAGGCGAGGATGACGGAGATTGGCATGACTTAGAAATCCCGGCGAATACCACAATACTTTTCGCGGCTCCTTCCAGTTCCCTAAAGAAGCAGGCATATAGTGACCTACCTAGTGTCTATTGGATCGTTGTCCTCATATGAGGACAACTTTTAGCCCTCTTTTCAATACAATTTTTTTTTACCTCTGCGCATTTCTTGTCCCTCCGCATTAGTAAATGAGTGTAGATGGCCGATCAATACAAAATTTTCAAGATTGATGACCTCGGTGAAGGTTAGAGCAGTTTTCCCTCACCAGCTTCCGCCTTTCGCAAGAAGTTGTGAAAACGGCTTCATTTTGGAAGGAAATACAGTTCGTATTATCATGGGGGGTTGTATAGTAAGAATTACTGTACTGTAACTTAACAAATGAAACCTTTCTTGCAGTAAAAATTACAGTCTTCCAAAACATTTACTGGTCCAAAATGTAACGGAAACTGTCCTCATATGAGGACAAAGTGTGCCTCATATGAGGACAGAGCATGGTCGTATAGACACTAGTGGTATCGAACACCCCGTACCCATCATCTTGTGGCCAGACACTCCAATCTTCCACCTTGGCTGAAGCCACCGAAACCAAAGAAACACCCAAAGGCGTCTATGAGCAGATGACATTGCGTGAGAGTGGGTTTATTACGGACACGGAGAGAAGGGCACTAATCTGCTTGTGATAGGACCGTACGCCACGGATCGTTCGTGGGCGCTTGCACGCTGTATGGACTGGTCTGATGTGATCTCTTCAAAAGGCGACGACGTCGGTGAGAGCCTTACCGAGTTGGGGGGTTATAAATTGATGGAAACGAGGATCAGAAAGTGGTCAGCACCTCTATTCGTATGCTCTTTTGCTTGATACACACAACCTTCGATATCAGGAAACTTAAGTAAAGAAAACACCCAATACTTTCATGAGTATTATTAAGAAAACCCAATACACATATAACAGCTCTATTATCTCAATCGGGAAAATTAAGTATAAGGTACCACCCTATTTACCCCAATATTGAAGGAAATCGCACAGATAGCAATAAACAACCCCAATTATTATATAAATCAGTGACAAAATAAGCCCGACCTAAACATTCACCCTGTAGTATGGAGTGGTAGGTACTCTAAACCCCATTATTTCACGCAGGTCACGGCTATTAATTGGAAGGTTAGGTAAATGGGCGTGGATGTGCGGAAAAAGCCTTGTTCTCTATGTTATTCTGTCGAAGGAAATGTTTAGGTACTTTAATGTTTGAAAGATGTGGTCGGTTGAGGCCCGGAAAATTCTAAAGAGTTACTGTAGAGGTAACCTACAGACCTCAAAACACGGGGTGGTTCCCTGTCCACTGCAGAGTACTAGGACTGGGTATATGGCTCAGCGGAGTTGCCGGATTCAAGCAGTATTTGTAGCCAAGTCCCTATTTGAGGTTTACCACACAGTATTACTCCACAATCCTATCACACTGGATGACTGCCAACTAGTTGTACCGACTGGTTCGTGGGTTCAGGTAAAGCTTAATAGGGTTGGCGTGGACTGGATTTTAAGAAAGATCTACGTTCTTGAAGCGATTAGTGTTGTGTGATTCGCTAACTTAATTCCGGTATGTAAGCTTCATAGTAGGGTGACGACAGAAATTGCAGTCTATGTCATAGACTTTAGATGGCATTACTGACTAACTACTGAGTCACCCCGAAGAGTAGGTGTGGCGAAAACTCCAATCTTTCGTCCAAGGACAAATTGTATTGCAGGTTTCAAGTTTTATTTTTAATTTGGCTTTTTTCTGTCTTGATCGAGTTTTTAGGTTGTCATTGACTACATTGTGTCTTACCTAAATACGCAAAAACCTCGGGCAAGTGATGGAGAAACGGTTATGTCAAGATCACCTTCAGTCGAAAAGTAACTAATTTTATACAGGTGGGTCACGGCGAAGTTATGAGTTCCCGAAATGCTATGGAATCTTTATCGGCGTTGATTGTTAGAAATAACTCAAACTTATACTAAACGCTTGTTTCAGAAAATACGTTCCCCTGACTTGGGTATATTTCAACTAATGCCAGATATTTAGTTTGTTGCAAAGAATGGTTTCACTCGAAATTAGGACAATACTACGAAATTAGCAAGAAAAAGAGTGTTTCAGAGTATCCCTTGGAGTTTCGGATTTGATTTCAATATTATCGGTATCGGTGAGTCAAAAAACTAAGGAGAAAATCTAGAACTACATATTTTTCTGAATTTTCGTGAGATAAATCCATAGGAGATCGGAGCTACAATGATATTGGAGGTTTTTTAACCATAATACACAATATTCGGAATGCCTGGGTTCCTATGCCAATGAAGATAGTAAACCTGGACTGTATCGGAACTGGCAGCAGCATCAGAAGGACCTGGTGGAAATTCTGTGCTTTATGTGCCTCAAGGAGAAATAAATCACGCTGATAGACGTATAATATCCAGGCATGTGATACATAGTCATAAGCATGGGCACGTAAATATAGTTAAGATGGGTGATAATTGCATTATTGCGAAAAGAGAGGCAGTGTACATCAATAATTCGAATAGCCCTGACTCGAAGAAACAGTTAGTCCACCGTACTTGATGAATGATAAGAAGAGACCAGAAATGAGAGCAAAGGATGTCGGTATCCAAAGATTTATACCATTGAAGACATTAGCGGAAATATATTATCAAAGGATATTTAGAAATACAGATTTTCCAATGTCCAATTTAATTCAATTACTTGTAGTCATGATGTAAGCATCCTAAATGATGGACCTATACCAGCGAGGTCCTTTTTAGTACTTCCTGATATACTGCATGTAATATAAGCACTTGTTTTCCTGAGTACTTGAAATGAAATCGGAACTTATTTCAGATTTTCGTGAACGAGTCATTTTTTGCCGATCACAGAAGGGATTTCAGGAAAAAGCATCTGAGATACTTTTCAAAGCACTGATTCAGTTAGGCTATCATATCAATTATCATATCCATTATTCTTATTGGTCTATCTATCAATTAAAATATGGCGCTCTGTTTTGCATGCCGTGGCATGTTGCCCAAACCTAATTGTTGATTCCCGACAATCGGTTTTGATGGTGAAACAGGTTTCTCTTTCAGAGATTTATCCCGATGCTGAAACCCAAATTTGATATGTTCCAATTTGGTAGTAAGTAAATTTAAAAAATAATGAGTCATAGAGGTGTCTGGGAAGTATTTAAATTGATTGAAGCTCACAACATGATACGGATGAAAGGTTTAAAGTTCGATGGAAGACTCAAAATATTATTGAATATATGAGATGGGTTCATCTGTGGTCTTTTTCCAAGGGGACTCCCTCTTCTTTGAACCGGTGGTCATGATATTTAAGTGGATAACGGAGCAAATACACCTCATGGAACTTCATTCCAATTTTATCAATCTGAGCGAAGGCCAACGAAAGAGTAAGCTGAGTCACTTTTGAGGAAAATAAAGATTAGTAATTTTCTGGAGCATCATATCTCTTTGTGCAAGAAAGGAGTGCAAAGCTATGCGATATTTTCAACTATCCTGATTCGAGTTGCATGATCAAAGGAGTACCGCTCCATGACTTAGTAATAATGAACTTTTAGATTAGCTTGTAGATGAGGAAATTTTCTCCAATCTTGATCTGGAAACGCTTTTTTCGTCCTATAACGATTAAACGCGAGGACATTGAAAAGACTATATTCAATACAAAATATGGTCAACTTGAATATCTTGTTATGTCCATGGGACTTTGCAGTGCTCTTGCTACGTGAAAAACTTCAATAAACAAAAGAATCATGTATTTGGAGACTACGTGGATGCATTCTACTTTATTTCAATGGATGGTATTCTAGTTTCCACCAAAAAAGAAAGAAAATTATTGGCACCTGGAGATTTTACTGAGTAAAATCTAGGAATATGAGCTGTATGAATTTTTAAAGAAATGCTCCTTTTTAAGACAGAGCTTTATTTTCTGTACATAGAATTTGGAAACGACTGCACTTGTGCCAATTTCGACAAGATTAAGTTCCTATGGAGTCGACTAAAATAAAAATTACTCATTCTACTGGGGAGTCTTCTGGGCCTAGTACAATTTCCCCGTAGATTCATATTCATTTTGTGCGAAACTGTGGCTTTTTTCACAGATCTGACGAATAATTATTGCAATATATAGTTTATTATTATTAAAAAGGCGGTATGGTATTTCATAAGGAAAACAGGGATTATTGCGGCTCCAAGATTAATCGCTCCAGATTTTTGCTAGAATTTCCGGGGCCGTTTCGATGCCTCAAGCGGTATTGGTGTAACTCCACCATATTTGGATGGAATTGGAGAATATTATGTAATCTCAACTTCGTAGATAATTTTATTGCACTGCATACGATCCGAAAGTGTACCTTATTTAATACGTGATATATGGCCCAGTAGTATTGATAAACTGATAAATTGCATCAAAATAAAATATGCGGTCTATATAGAGTTTCACACTACAGCATATCTCCTTATTTAACAATCATATCTAGCAAAGGTAAAATGGATGTGGTAACTTATTTTTAGTCAGTCATTCCAAATGCCATTCAAATGGTCCCAAAGAACGGTTGATTTTCTAGCTTAATTTCCTTGTTGATGTCCGTTACCTCCATTATTATTAGGATTTTTTCGTTCTTTTGCGCAAATAACATATCAAAAATTTTCTTCAGGTTTTGGATGACTCTATTCGTCGCAATTCTCCTTTCAGCAATCGCCACTATGTCATATACAACGGCTTTATGCACATAATAGGTTAGATACAGATTCGTGCTTGTCTTTCTTTTTTAGCAGACTATGTTTCTCATGAGCCTGACCTGATGATTATTTAAATCCCTTGACACTTTCTATAATCAATAAAGCGACTTCTTTTAGTTGCTAAGAATATTTTTCGAAGCGTTCTTTGTTAAATAAATCTGTTCCTGCTTTATAAGAGTCCATTTTAAGTACTTCCTTGAGTTTTATATTACTTATATCTATCATAAGAGGATACAATCTAAAGTTTTCTTAAATGAAAAGCGTACGGCGGACTGTAGCGTACTTTGGTGACAGTAAATAATACCTCTGTTAGTACACTGCGAATATTACCAACAGTGCCTTTTGAATACTGTCACTTCCCTTCTCATCCTTCTTCGCGCCAATTTGGGACAATTTGGAACCCTTTCTTTTAGGTTTTTTTAATTACTTCAAGAAATTGTAAAGTTTAGCTGTCGCCTTGGTTCGCGAAATTCGTCTATTTTCAATCCAAAATTTTGTAAGATCTACTTAACCAGATAATTTACTCAAGCTCTAGCTTCTATAGAGGATAAAAAAGAGCACTATGCACTCAAATCGAATTACATTCATTTCATATCGCGACTAAATGCCCTTTTCTGATATCTGACGCAAACTGTGACCAGCGCAATGGAAGCTGGTAGTTTCATATACCATAGCAGATCCATCTTCTTCCGAAGCTCGTACTTAAATATGAAGTTTTGGATAGCCCACTGTAAGATTTGCATTTATAAATATTATTCCCTGAGAACTATTAGGACCATAAAATCACCCATTCGTCTGAAAATATGTCTTTCATTGGTCTTTTCATTTTCTATTAACAATTTTGGCTCCGGTAAAGTATAACGATATAATGAATTTCAACTATACATATAAGCCCTTCCAAAAAAGATTTAAAGAGGTAAACCTATAAAGTTAGGGTTTATATCCCCCTTTTTGGTATCCTAGTAGCCACGAAAAGGGCACTTATGGATAATTTATACTATAATTATAGAAAAATAGTATATTTTTTCCCGTCCCTTGATAGCGATCTCTTTTGGAACAGTCCCATTTTCTTTTGCGGGTCGTGACGGAATCGTATCAATTTTGCAAATAATAAAGTAATTTGGATGCAGTACTTGGCTTATATTTCAAATCTACCTTTATCATTTGTATATTTTTGTATAAAGGAGCTCCTTTAAATATGTAGATTCAAGTTAAAATTGATGTTCCAGTCGTTGAGCTCACGTAGCACATTCCACCGGTTTTTATTCACAAATAGTTCGTTAAGCAAAATATGAAACCTCTGAGCGTACCATTTACAGAATAAGCCTTTGAACTAAGAAAAAGGTGACCAGCTGTGTCTTTGCGTTTCATGTCTTATTTTAGTACCTCTCTCGACTAAACTAGTACTCTACTTCTAATTTACAGCGAATATGTGCATTTTTATTGCACCAAATCATACGGAAATGATGCGGTAATCTGAACTTCATTAAGGATAATTCTGTATTTATCCAATTCATTAAATTGATCAATTTGGAATAAGATATTCATATTTTCACGCATTTAGATGGACCGTGAATGCTTTCAGTGTAGCTGTTGTATTGATATGACCTATAATATTCTGCTCTTAATAAATAATCTTCCTTGAAGGTATTATAATTTCCCTTTGTTGCACCACAGTCGTCAGTTTCCACACTCGTTTGCATTTGAAAGTTTGAGCTCCATGTTGGAGTAGCTTAAGGAGTATTAATCGTTCTTTGACTGTTAGGTAGATACATACTGCAATTCATAACGAAAATTGGGGCGACTAAAGATAGAAGGTCGCTGATATACAATGAATTTATCTTATATTTATACTCAAGTCCTTACAAAAATATCAAGAATTGCTCAGAGTTACAAGTGACGAAATTTCATCAAGAAGCTTCTTGAGCAAAGAAATATTTATTTGTAAGGGATTCTAGAAGGTAACAATTCCTGCCACGTAAAATGAAATAAATAACCACATAGCGCTCAACTTGTAAATTAATTGACCTGGTTTATTGTCAGATATATATTTTTGAAACAGGTTTGCTACGAAAACAGAGGAGCTATGTTCCGATAAAACTATAAACACTTACAAGCCAAGAGTTTTGAGATGAAAAAGAGTCCTAACTCAACTGACGCAGGGTAGAGTAGCCTACTCTCCAAATATGAATCGATGTTTCCATCCAAAAAATATATCGGGAATAAGCTAAAGCCAAAGGTGTTATTAAATACCATGAGTATGCTGGGAACGGAGATTTATTCCTGTCAACATTTTAAACTTCAACGATTAATGGCAAACAAGTCGGTTTTGGATTCACGCAATATATGAGACCTCTGTGACACTTAAAAGTATTATACATTGAGTCAGAAGCCCCTACAATTGACCTTATCATTGCAAACTTTTTGAAATAACTCTCTACATATGCCTTCATCAGACGCTTCCAAAGGGTTTAATTCAACCAATTTCCGCAATAATCGACCATTCAACAACAATATCCCATCATATGTGTTCGGCTACGATAATTTGCCTCCGTATTCATCACTTCGGACATGGTGACAAATAAAGAAGAAAATATAGGTTTAATTGAGGATTTTCTTCGCGGTTTCATTCAGCTGTCTCAATTATGTCATTCCTGGTATCCAGTTCCAAAAATATCCGTTCAGTAACTAATCTGTAATTTGTTTCTTATAAACATCAGTGTGTTAAGATACGTTTATGGGTTACTGAAAAATGAAATAATGAAACACGTGTATTAGAGATATTTTGTAGGTCCGTACGCATAAACAGCAAATGCCACTTCTTCCTTGATTCATGCCCACATTTCAACTATTTCAATTGCGTTTGTAGCAAAAATACTTCTCTATAACAGCATTAATCATCAGTATTTGAAAATTTGCTTGGTCTAGCTATTGGTTACTAGACTAGAAGCAAATGGAAAATAGCAACCAAACTGAACCCATCCCCACTCTTTTATGAAATCCCCTAAAGCAGATATTATATTATACCAGCAGTACAAATCGTTGAACTTATGCTCTATTATTATTTTCTACCCTTTTACTAAAATTTGAACGGAATAATTCGTTGAAAATCTTGAATTGCTCATAAGAATTATTCCGAATTACACTTAAGGAGAATAACTATTGAACATATGGCAAGTATTTACATGCAATATGTTCCCAAATATATTTAGGTTAAAGCAAATATTGCTAGGGATAACTCCTTTGTAAAACCTACAGTAGCTTTTCTAGTACATTGGTGTTTTTTTCGCCCATGTCATCCGTTGTTGTAGTGAGTATATTTATAAAGATTCCGTTACATTACCATCCCTTCCTCTTAGAATTCAGTACCAAAACCAAGCGCAAAAGCATATCAGCAGAAGCATGTGCCAAATGCTCCTCACTAGCAATGAAAGAATTGATTATATTGACATGAATTTTTCTCGGTCTCCGTCCCGATATTTTTAGGATCTAATTCTGCATTCATTTTTAAATGAAAGGAGAAAAATAATTGATTTTCGGTAGTTAAAGGTATTCTATATCCGATAAATTCCTTGTTACCTCTAATTGCGTATTCCATATGTAGTTATCGTCGCTTCTGCTTGTGTTTATATATATATGCATGGATTTTCTGTACACATTACCTAAGGAAAGCGATAGCACCTGTCATATATCCCATCAAAAGTAAAAATAATAATCGTTCTTGTTAAAGAAGCCATCAGTACGGCAGGAAGGCAAAACCCACAAGAAGCAGTAAATTTCCGTATCCTTAAACACTTTCCCACATACTTTCCCACATATTCATGTATGATTACGACATCATTCATGTATGATGACGTTATCAATCATGAAGTCACAAATTTTACACAAGGCAGTGCCGCAGAACTAAAATTTATAAATGCTGCGCACGTCTTCCTTTATCGAACGCGGAGTAGTTAAATTTGCCATTGTTTCCAGCAAAGTGTACAAACTCTGTCAGAAATCTTGTTCTGTGTATACCAATCGTCCAACATGACGGGATTGAGGCTGTGAAGAAATTTTATAAGTAGTTTTGGAGAAGTAAATTTTGCTTCGAGATCTAGCGACAGACATATCTCCATGAAGAAATTATAAATATATAATTTTGAAACTTCTTTCCACTCAGGGACTTATTTTGCAAAAATGCCATTGAATCAAATGAATTTTCACCGAAAATGTGGGGGAAAGTCAAAATTTGAAACAAATTTCAAGCTCTGTTACTCTCCAGTATTTCGACTGCTATGGATGTAACGAGGGAATCTATTTGTCAGTCTAACTTCGGTATAAAGATGAGAAAGATATTTAATTATATTAATGAATTCCAAATTAGAAGCTGGGAAATAAAATGAACTTGAAATAGGCGTTACAAGTAAAACTTGAAATAGGCGTTACAAGTAAAACGTGTTCATAACACTAATTTGGGTGAAAAATATTTTTCGCCTCTAAACCCATTCATATGAAACAGCGTGGTTGATTTTGGTTTTTTTTATGCCTCAAGGCGAAATTATTCCGATTTAAAATGGATTTGACTCTCTTACTCTGACATATCCCAGGAATATGCAGCAGTAATTTTGCATAGACTTCAGCAGCTTCTCGCGCTGGTCTGAGCAAGCACTTTTCCAAGAGTCACAGGTAAATTATTTACTCTAATCACATTACTAGCCTGTAATATCTTGATCTAGAAAACTCACAGATACGTAGCAAAGTTAACGTCGAAAGAATCGGAGGAACACTGAGATTGTAGATAGCGCTACCCAAAACCCGTTTTTCGTCAAACAATACCGTCAGGTGTTTCCTGGCCCTATTATAATTCCAACTTATGGGTACTTACTCAGTCAGCTGAGACAAATAACCCTTTATTGTATTAGAAATGCATGATACCAACTTAAATTCCATAAGGAAAACTAGCGGAGATACTTCTTTCCCCAAATAATGAGAATAAATCGTACAGTTACTCTTAATACTTTGTCTTTGATGATAGATCTATTTGTGATTTAATAGCTGCTGAAACTATTTTATTTATTCCTTCAGATCATTGAAGTTCATTTTTTTAGCAGTCGAAACTCATTTCGTCTATTAATAAGATTCGTATAATGCATGGAAAAGATCCACTGCTAGTAGATACTGAATGCATTAAATTTCTTTCTTGCTATAAATTCTTCGATATCTCTTAATGGAATTTCTTTACTGTTATGTAGTTTTCAGATACAGTTTGTATATACTTGACTATTTTACGCCTCCAAAAGGCCATTGTGAGAATAATAAGGACCCGGAAATACAAAAATCAATTTCTGTATAATTTTTTTTTGTAATGTTTGTTTGAACATGTGTTTTCGATAGGAGAGAAAAATATGAAGTCATGCCAAAAAATTATATGAACAAACAATCAAATAGAACTAAGATATACTTTCCGCTGTTTTATAATTTGCATGAGTTCTTTTAAGGTGACTTTTTAAGTAAGCTATATACTAAAAGATCATTCTTTTTTAATGTTTAGTACACTTATAGAAACATTTACATGTATAACAAAAAAAAAGTTTGTATAATTTACTTTAAAAATTGATCAAATTTTTCTCTCGTCTGCACTGTTCCTCATTATAATTTTGAGTTATGCCTTGACAATATTTTTCTTTACAAGAAACGTGAAATGAATGGCGTCGACTCTCCCGTTGATTTCGGTAGTGTTTGATTCCTATAAAATCGATTAAGAGTACATTCTGTCATTTAGGGCCAGATTAACACGTAATCTTTGTTCAATAACACGATCAAAGTGAAGCACACAGCAGCATATTATTTTCCAAAAGAGAGAAAAAAATTTTCCTATTTGATTAAAGTTAAAAGTATCTATTCAGACTTGAAGTTCCTAACTGTACGGGCGCAGTAAACAGCATCATAAATCACTACACCCCATTTATGTAAAATTTTGCCATGTAGAGCCGGACTTCGAAACTAATATATCTCTGCTTCTCTTTGTTGAGGCCATAAAATATTTTGCATGCCAGGAAGGACGAATATTCTTTTAGGTACCAATCTTGTACTTATGCAGATTTTTGAGCCATGAATAAGAACTTCAGAATTTAATATAATGAATAAGAATGGTGCGAAGGGAAACAAATGCGATTGAAACTAACGCCTAACAACTCAGAATGAGATCAAACCTAAGTTTATAATTCCAAACGTCTCTAGAAATGGACTCATAGCTGAGACTAAAGTTTTGGTCTATTTTGAGATGACCAAAAACAAAAAGACTTCAACTCATGGAACCACAAGTATCAATGACAAACATACCTCCAATTCCATGTGTTTTGATTAAGTTCAGCTTTCGAGTCCCCAGGAAAAACCGCCTTTGAAAACGCAGCTGAAACACAAATCGACTACTCTCATTCGTCACTCAATGTTTTATACACTAAAGAAAATTATCTAACGGATGTTCATTTCAATTAAATTTTAAGTTGAATAAATAAAAGATCTATGTATGCTGAGATAGTAAAAGAGAAATAAATGGACATAGATGGACTTTTTGATAAATATATCAAATTTTGTCAAATTTAACAATATATAACGAATAAATCTAGTACCTTCTCGCGAAATAAGAACTACGAACACTGAAAAAGTTATAGGAAGCACATTACTTAAGATCAAGACATGAAGAAACCATCCGAAAATTTAACCTAGGATAATATGCTATGGTTGTATCTACTTTCGTTTTAATTTAATTCAGTATTTAATTTCAGGACTTGCCTCGAAGATTTCAGAAATAATTTTTCTATTTAGCTCAAAATCTGATGCAAATAGTTTACTTTAGAAAAACTAAAACTTTGGAAAAACTATAGCTCAGATTCTAGTGTACCAAAAACAGGTTCACGTAACAACCGATTCAACAGACCATTTAAAACGCGCTATGAGTCCAAACCAAAGAGAAAAGTCGGTACAAAACCATGCAATAGAAATTTCATACTCTTCACAAACCATAATGGTGCAAAAAATTAATGATAAGGTGGACCATATTAGGGATTTTCTCTTTATTTAAAACAATAAAATAGTTCAGATGTCCCAAAAGACCCATGATAATCTTGAATCGAAATAAATGGAGCTTGATAATATTTCTTTAATTCTTCCAATTTGAGTAACTGGTATTTAAGATTGGGGTTCAGTTAGTATCACATGATTTTTTTTTAGTAAAATCATTTACGAATAGATTGGATTTTTTAACGCACAAAAAGGTTGAAATATACTAGACTGTAAATATTGTCTCGCAAGTGCCTGCAACAAAATTTTGAATGGAATAAATAAAGCATGTGAAGAAAGCCGCAATTTATGAGCAATGTTTTTGATTTGAAACATTAGGCTGACCAAAATGTTATTAGAAACGGAAATTTAATTTTACTGGCCTTTTCCAAAAACTTTAGCAATACTTATCAACTTGGGTACAAAATTCTGCACTAAGAAATAGTAATGCTAACTTGCTGATCTATTTAATTCCAAAAGCCGTAGAGTAACGAAACCAATTAAATTTGCTTAATTTTAGGCTTTTAATAGTTATTTCGTTGTCTGTCCAAATTATCAACATGAGCTTTAATCCCCGATCGGTATTTGAGTTCTCTTCCAGATAATTTCAGACCCTGAAGTTTATCACCTGGTCTCAATAAATTTTCTTATGCTTTGTCAAAACTTCTCATCATTGTTAGAGGATCAGTGCTAAATAGTTTTACTACATAAGAGGAATCTTTTAATGGATTTCTACACACTGAAGATAACTCTGCTGAAGCACCCATAAATTTTGAAAGATTTCATGCACTTATTCATATTCTCATAGAATCGAAGTGTGTTTTTCCCATTCATTATATTTAATTTTGAAGGTAAGAATCAATATATATTAGCTTGGTATAGAGAAAATGATAGAGGGAACTATGACTATTGCATTCCATTTGATTTAAATTGTACGTGTAGCTTTGTTTATGTTTTACCAGCCGCCTTCACGTTTAAACATTCTTGTTTTAACTATATCTTTCGTCCATACAGTCTATATTTTCTCCAACATAGTCAGAAACTTACGATTCCCGAGATTTGATAGAAATTTTATTTAAGAGTAGTTTATCCTTATACATCTTTTGTTAATTGTAGCTAGTGGGTCAATAGATGTGATAATACCATAATACTGTATTTTATTTCCAGAAAAGGCTGTCTCTCCATGTTCATCTAATTAAAAGAAATTAAACAACATTTTTTAGAAAACTAACCAAACCAACTGTATAGCAAAAAATTCCTACAATTTTTTCTGATCATCATTCACGCTTCAATCTCTTCTCCCTATATTTTATATTTTAGTCTGCACCTGAATACTTACAAGGACTAATGGTCTATTGTGCTCTAAAAAAATTTTAAAAATGAGGAAACAAGACTTTCACTGAAGTTGAAGTGGTTCCGCGAACGAGACACAAAACCACAACGTAATTGCCAATTTCTACATGCGCAGGGATACCAAAAATAGTTTATTGAATGAAATATAGAAAGCAAAAGATAATAACGGGTTTAAAATTCCTTTATAGGCGCTGTGCTAACAGAAAGCTAAATCAACCACGATAAATGCTTTGATTAAGAGCTGTAGAGTATAAATGCATGAAAATAACAGATAGTCTCTTATAATATTTTGAAAATTGGTAATACTGGTAGCTGTATGACGTGCTCCGTATTGCTCTACAGTATTCAGTAACCCGGGTAATTTTTAAATAATTATTTACAACAGTCAGCGCAGACGTACTATAGAATACGAGAATATTTGTAGAATAAAATGGTTCTGAGCTTTAAAATTGTCGCTGTTGGGGTCAGCAACTCCGCAACGGAGGACGGAAATTATAGGGAAATTGAACTAACTGCAACATTGATTGTTATGCCGTTATCATGCCCTCCAGACCAGGAGTTTTACTTGTGATTCCTCTAAATATGATTTTTGGGCTGAAAATATCAAGTCATGGAAGATTGGCTCCGTGCCAGTGTACATTTTCTTAATGTAAAGCCTTCTTGAAGATGTCTGCTTGCGACAACGCCTATCTATATTTACATAAATTTGTATCCGTTATGTTTTGATCGCCTAAATCCAACCATTACCTCAGTTATTAGTATCTAGTATCTGTTTATTTACCTCTTAGAATATTTTCTTGTTGATACTCACTGCAGGTCAGATTAGCTGTTCGTATCCAAGTTAAGCTACTTCACTGGATTCAACTGGAGCTTCAAAATCAAGGATTGAAGCCACTAAATGTACATTAGTGCGTTCCAAATACGTATTATGATTATGAGCTCGTTTTGATAACGACAGTTTGTCATGAACGTGAAGTGAACGATTTAAGGATTCATGCGTAGTACATATATTTCTCGTAAGACTATTTGAAAGTTTCTGGACATTTTTCAAAGGCCCTGGTCTTCTTATTTCTTCACTGTTACAAACATTGTGTGTCAAAGTATGTACTTGGTGTCAGTATCTTTCAGGTACCCTTTGGAATGCTTAAATTCCAGAAAACAGCGTAGAATTTTAAGACGTTGCGCCAAGATCTTCTTTATTTGCTCGAGATTGGAGTATTTGAAGTCCTCTCTATTGCAGATGATGTATGTTCATTCGTTGTTTAATAGCTATTGATAAGCAAGCTTTCGTTTACAATAGTCATCCAGTGTAGTCGAAAATCACGGGATTTCTGTTTCCATGATAGATTGGCAGCTTGTATACGCTTTTTTTATTTAACTATGCGTTAAAATGAGTGTTAATATGTTTCTGATCTCCTTTTTACTTCTTTTGTATGATATAACCGATAATAGCCCGTCTGAGTTCGAAAAATTTGATCTTTAATTTGCATCGGAATTTTATTATCATGTTGTGATACATAGCCACATGGTTGCTAGCGGCTGCAAATTTGTCTTTTTCTACGACTATCATTATCTGTTTTCATTTGGCCCGATTTATGTAGTTTTTAATGTCCGCTTGCCCCCTCTGATACCTATATTTTGTAAGTAATCTTATCATGGCTCGGACGTATACCCTTGAAGCTTGGAGTCTGTTTTAGGCAGTACGAAAAGCATTTTGCTCCTTCTGTGTCTCTTCTACCACGCACATACTAGCTCTCATGTATGTGAGAAACATGAGTTTCTTTATTTCTTGTAGTAAAACAATTTAGATTTCTAGATGCCGGAAAATCATGTTGCGGCTAGTTACTTTTTCAAATGCAGACGGAATGAATTCTTACTAGCATATTACAGTATACTGCGAAACGTTCTGGTTCGAAATGCTCATATGGCTGTACACGGTTACCAAGCTAGCTGAAATGGGCTTTGTGTCCTTATATAGTTCCTTATCTTTTGAGATATCAACGAAATCTGACGAATGCATTACAGTTCCGAAGCTGCTATGGGCTTTTATTTAAGAATGCTGATTCAGAAGCCCTGAGTGCCTGATTCACAGTCTTTCTTATTCCATGGCCTTCCTCCGAAGAGTTACTAAGGGGACTTAGCACGCTTATTTGAGCGTGCGTGGCACTGGCACTCAGTTAAAATCAGATCCCCAAGATGAAAATCTCGAGGATCCCTCTGTAATTCGTTGTGCTACTTCTGTAAGCGTTTTCTCTGTTCCTGCTCTTTTATCAGTTTTTCAAGTACTCATTTTTTATGCATTCATTCATTAAGTTTATATAAAAATCCTGAATCTGTATACACCTTCTCCAAAGATATTGCATCGAAGATTGAAGAGTAACGAACTCCGAATCTCGTTTTATCACATGCCGTTTATTTCCGTATATTTAAAGCGAAATGTTTCTGAGACTATGTGCTTCTCATGCAATCTTCCGTATAAATCTGGACTATTGCACCATCGATGGGAGAACAGAGTGTTATTTGATGACCAATCCGGCGTTTTCTGCATCTCATGGTCATCAGTTTTCCTTAGAAACTCTTCAGACTTTATAGTCGTGTTTTTAAGAAGTAAAACTTTATCCTTGGAAACATTATTCGAATGAACTGCTAATAGCGAGAAGAAAAAGATATTATTCCCCTGGAACAACTAATTGATAGCTATTAAGTACATTTTTCAGACTTTTTAAAATGATTCGGACATATAAAAAGTTCCACTGTTTAGTTACACTCTCGTACTTCTTCCTAAGTAAACTATAGTCTAAATTACTTAGATCTATGGCCTTGAAAAGAATATTTTTATCGCACTTTCCTTATAGGGGCGTAAGCAGCAATATGTCAGCAATAAGCGGTTGTAAATTTTAATCTGAGCCACAACATACCGAACTCTTTGGAGAAACCTCAACATTCGAACAAGAACTTTCTTTTCACTATATCATAAGGTTTGATTGCCTCTGACTGCGAAAAGTCGAAATAAGTACCTTCAGTAGTTTCGTTAATTGTTAGACTCGGGTTATCCACGCTAATGTCTCGAATTTATTACATAAATTTCAGACGATTCGGGTCAATTTTTCAGGATGACTTCCACGAAAAGTGGAATAAATGCTTTCAAAGCAATTAGATTATCCCAAGTTATTCTGAAGAAACACCTATTATGGGTTGAAAATACTTGGCGAAGACCAACCTCTTCAGACTCTTCTCCTCAAACAGAATAAAGTAGATCTCGGTACAACTCCAGATCCTCCATTGCCAGCTTGAAGAACTAAATATATTATTTCGCGATCTATTATTCTTATACCAGTCCATAAGGACTAGGTAAGAACAGATCCTCTGTCAAAATCGCCGTTTCAGCATGAATGGTAGTTCTTTTGGGACTGAGGCTACATGCTGATGTGTCATGGAATCAGAGCATCCAATGTTTCGGAATGCAATGAAAACAGGGGGAAAGTAAGGAAGTTGATCCGTTTATTATCAACCGTATTGTTCCACCGTGCACCCCTTTATCAGTTAAGAGAGTTTTAAAAGAAAACTTCAAAATCACTAAAGGAAAAGCTCTAACGATACAGCCTCACCGAGGGATTAAGCGATTTCCACAATAAGTATTATCGTGTGAAGTTCTATACAAATATTTAGATCACCAATGGTCCACTAGTATAGCTAATTTGACCTTCAAATCACAATGAAAAGCCTAATTATAGCAAAAAAGTGCTTACCATTTCGAAAAAAACGACCCTAATATACAAGGAAGTTAGACATCTCGTCGCTGAACTATTTCAAAGTACCTGCGGCTTCAATAAAATTTCCGGTTCCTTAATAAGCTGCAAAGTTATGTATGTAGGAATGTAATGCCAATACTTTTGGTGGAGAAGATTGTGTTTCTGTTGGCACCAAATCTAATAAAAGACGGCTTGTGATGCGATTGGATAAGCCATAGTTTTACCGGACTTAACTGCGTTCATTATCAGACCTTATAGCTGTATGTCACCTACATGTATGTTAATTTATCCCGCTTTCTCTAACTTATCACCGAAGTACTCATAGAAATAGAATGAGCGTCGCAAACGTTGATAGCATTTCCTTTGTGTACTCCATGCTCAATATTCCTATTACGTTGGAGAACAATCCATCCATCTAGATCATCTTGTCGCAAATAAGTCTCCATTCTATCTCATCATTGGCTTTATGATACTCTCGTCCATTTGTGGAAATTATCATCTCAACATCACATGTATCGTTCTAAATACTGGCCCGATAATGTGTGCTGCAGACGGGCGCAATATTAATGAAGTCGAAAAGAAGTAAATTGGGCACGAAGGAGTCAGTAGGCATAGCTCTTACTTCAACCTCTACCATAAGGCTGGTTCCGATTCAACTCACACTTAAGAAGAATCATTAGCCCTAGCAATCCATGAATTTCAGGCAAATATTCCATAAATTTGAAGGGATCTCTTTCATTCCAAATTTTGACCTTTTCGCAGGATATTGGCGATTCAGCATAAGCGAGGAATGTAAAAAGGATGACTTATTTCTTTTCCGCTTCGTCACTTTCAAGTTGGAAAAAATGTCCTTCAGTATCATTCATGAGTCATCTATATTTAATCTAATGACTTCTTTAACCATTATAGTCATGTTTAATTCGTTATTTTATACTTTTACGACGTTATAATGTTGTCTTGTTCTACCCAGGTTACATCTAGGGGTCTTAGAAGCCAATCAATGGACACAACTGAAACAGAAGATCACAGAGTGCATCATGCAAGAGAAGTGCCTCAATTTGTTTGTTCATTCTGCCTATAAGGGTATATTATAATTTTATAAGGGTATTATGAGTTCCATTATGGCAGCACCAACTCCTTCCAATATGGATAATTTTAAAAGCTTCCTTTATTTATTGTTTCTATCTAAGCTGCAGTAATAGCTCCGTAGTTATTTGAGCTGCTTTAAAAGGAACCAAATTCCACTAGAACCTAAAGTGACCAGAAAGCATGACTACTGCACTCAAGACGTTAAACTATGGTATAAACTATCCATATTTGAAGTTATTTTTGACTTTAAGGCGCAATTTTTCGTGAAAATAGGTATTATAGAAGTATTTAAGGGAGCATTGCTACTTGAGAAGCAAGAGGATTCAAATTTACTTCCCTTCTAATACGCAACTCGCTCGATGAATTTAACCGAGCGAAATCATACCGGATATAATATAGATTAATATCGCCTTACTGTTCCATTGATAAAGTTTCGAGAAGAAGAAGAACAACCCAATTTACTCATGTAAGTATACTATTCTACTCGTATGAGTAAAGATTATTGCTCGCAAACAGTTCAATTTTTTAACTAAAAATATACTGCTGTATGCTGAATCCTTGATCAATGACATCTTCTAGGTTTGAAAGAACTAATTTCTTCCTCCTTAAAACAGCAGCTGTTATTTACTGGGTCTCAATGATTACAATGTAAAAATAAGTCAAGATTCCGACTCACTGTGCTCTACAGTGCCGTAAAATATTCATTTGGGGAGGTCTACATTTCCACGACAGCTGCTACGGCAGTGTGTACTAGCGCAATCATTTGAACGTGGAAAGAGGTGTTCATTTGCTGATCTCTCATAAAGGGGAGTAACGCTATAGGTACATATGCCAATTTTACAAGACGAACAACGCAAACCAGAAATGTAGCAGCTACTGTAAAAACAATACTTTTATTTTTCTTCATTCACCCTAAGAATCATTTAGTTCTCAAAAAAACATCACAATCGAGTAATGTTAAGCATTTTGTAATAATGACTGAAGTCGAAATAGCGAAAATGATTTGGGAACAGATTATGTACTATCTCTACATGACATATCTAAAACTTTTTCGGTAAGATTGAAGCAATCAGAGAAGAGAAAATTGTATTTATTGTCAGAATTACAAATTTTCATCTGCTCTGATATTCCGCTTTATTCTGGGCCTCATTGGCTCGTTTGCCCCTTAAAATAGTGGCAATAAGTAGATTTCAATGCCGCAGCCAATAAAAGAATATCGTGCTCATGGCCGCTGGCTTCAGATCTGCAGAGGCCAATGCAAAAAAATGGATATTAGCTGAGTTGATTTGCAATTTTTGCATTTAAATCTTTTTGATACATGCACTAATTTGCACCAATCGAGACCTATTAGAGAAACCATGATTTAACGATGCAAACTTGTTAGCAAAGATTATTTACCCATAACGGATAATTATTGACTTCTAATTTCTTCTCTAGACCAAGATCATACTGTCTGCATCTTTTATGTCCGTCAATCCAGGAGCATGTTTCATAACATGTACTGAAAATCTCCGGAACCAGAATTTAAATCTCCACAAGCACCATTAAATTTCCAGCAGACCATAGCGAGATCATCTTATATGCTTTGAAGGAGCTTTCGTATCGGAATTACTTAAAGATATCTTTTGTTTCTATTCATCTATAATACAGCCACCCTCGAAGGATGGCTTTTCGTCCTCTAACTTAACATACATATGTGATTCTCGGTCCTAATAGGTTCTCATACTGTAAAAATTGACGTATGAAACGGGTCTGTTGTATTCTGGATGACATCTGTAAAACTCATTGCATACTTAAAAGTTGAATTCGCGGTAGGCACAGATGCAAATACGGATTCTGTATAAGCAAGTCGATTTGAACGAAACTCATGGACTGTAAAGTGAAGAAAAATAGAATTAATATCAGATAAATTCGACTTGTAACGCCAATTACCGCTGTCAGATGCAGAAAAATAATCTCCAAATTCAATAAAATGCTTTGAAGCAGAGACACCTAGTCTTGATTCCAAATTTAGTGAAGGATTACTTCTGAAATTCAGCTCCCCCTATTCCGTACCAGCATTAAAATCTTTCATGTACACATATTCTCACCGAGAGAGATACTTATGGCCTTCTATGTAGATGTATGGCGTCTAAGAATCCACTGAATAAAGTCCATCTCCTGTCACTGCTTTCAGTTTCAGTGCAGCGGCTTAAAGTGATACACGAAACCATTTCTTCGAAAATTTTCCCCTAAATTATTTTTCAAGCATCGCCAATGGAATATATTTGGAAATACACTGTGCACTCTACATTTAAAGTGAACTTGTTTTAACTGTATTCGGTTGGCGGCACTGTCCCCATTTCCACTAGTACTTTGAAAAAATCACAAAAAATCTGCAAGGTGATCCAGAAGATCAATAAAATTGTTTCGCATATATTTCAAGTGTGTTATTCTTATCACACAATGTAATTTATATTGTATTCGAAGCTATTCAGCGGGTTTCAGTCAATATTTTCATTACAGTAAACTAGTCTCTCCCTCTCTACCCCATTTCGTATCCGTACGAGTTGAACATGCGACCCATAAAATCTTCAAAAATACTATACTTCTTCGGTACTTAAAACTGTTTTTACTTCTTTGATCTATTTCAAGCAGTGCAATTCATAAGCTCACATCTTATTAGCTTTTCCGACGAGTCTTTGAGAATTAAAGCTTTATCCTCCATTCTGGTCATCCAACTACTCCTCACAGGCATTCTCGGAAGATTTAAAATCTGTCTTGCAGTGCAGTTTTCACCTTTTCCTGTATTTTCACTTGCAGAGATTATTTTATTGATCCTTTTATTATCCAATTTTTGTTCATGCTCGCGAACTGCTACCGGCTAGTAGTGTATATCAAGGGCAATTATTTGATTGTGGACTACAAATGGTCTTGGCATTGTAATGCACCCGAGTGTGTATGAAGGCGAGCAGTCGGGGCCACTCGGCCCCCAACTTGGACGTGATTTTCGCAGGAGGAGGCACATATTGGGCCAAGATTCCACTTTTCCCATCTCTAAATTTTATGTCTATTCCTAGGCTGAAATTCAACTCACTCACCCCACCGTCGTAAACAGCCGTAGCTTGGCTAGTTATTTATACCTACCTGGCCACTAGGACCCCAGAATAAACAGCCGGCCCGTTGTTGGCTCTGAACTTCACTCACAACATATGCCATTGCAAAAACTTTACCAAGGGCAAGTTTGGATTTACTTTAGATTTATCCACGTTTATCCGCCCAGATTCCCCCTGTATCTCCCCCTTTCTATCCCATATTATACTACCGCCTTCATTTTTCGTCTGTTATATTTATTTACGCTTGGCATCCCCTATTCTGGTATTTACAAACAAATAATACCTTTAAGATTATCATTGGGGACAACACCATTATATCCAAAGGAGATACTTAGCACTACTGAGCCACTACCACATCTATTTCGTTCCACTATTTCACTACTGATGTCCACGGTTCCTTGGACATGATTCTTCTCAAGGTTCCAGCATTCTGCGGATCTCGACGACCCGGCCTTACAACCCGGGGGACACGTATACTGCCAAGCTGTCCAAGGAATCACCCCGTTTTGCCCCCTATCCGAAACTTTTCCTAGCCATCGGTGGACTGTACAACTGCACCGCAGAGGACTTGAAGAGAAACTTTTAAAGCGGACAAATTTTTGTATGCTGGTGTTTGTGTTTTTTTCCTCAACGCCTGACGGGATTCCCTACCTAGACGAGAACAACTATCAACCGCTTATTGCACTACATGTCCGAACCTCCAATCATATTAACCCGGATGATACAGTTTCAAAGGCGTTGGATAACCTAAATCGATATTTTCTAGATGGGAAGGCGCAATCACACAGAAAGGAATAGTCCTACGTTCTTAGAACTGTAAAAGTGCGAGGATATAGTGAGATTTTAGGGACTTTATAGGTGTGAATTGAGAAAAATGGGCTTTGAAAGAGCATGGAAAGATTACTGAGCCTGGAAGTAATTTTCTGGATCACACTTACTAGCTCCACCGGGAAACCATCTAGAGGCGGGGTTCTCCGAGAAAATTGTGACAAATCACGGGAAATACCCTGTATTCCGACTTCCATGATTCTTTCTCAATGATTTGGTTAACGAAAAATTGCGTGGACAGCACCCAAGTGCAGCATGCGCAAGAAAAATGTTTATTCCTTGATCAGCAACGCTCGTGCTTTATGTACGAATCAAAGGCACGATATTGGCGAGATAACTACAGTATGGGCAGTCATACGAGGCAATTTGGCAATTTCAGAGTTTTGTGGGCTATGTTTCAGCCATAAAGTATTATTTTAATATTTTTCTGAGTTATTTTAAATTTTCGCGCTTTCTATGTAAGGAATGGTCAGGGGAGATCGTTGAAAGGCTCTCCTCGGAAATAAACGCAAGCCACCGAAAAATGGACCACCATAGTACAGCTATGGGCCAAATCCACCAACAACCCCACATTTAACAGCCTAAGGCACTAAGTTGCACCGACCTATATACCCTCCCAGTGTCCCTCATTGCGCGGTGTCGCTTTTGAGTATGCAAGGACGTTCTATATCGATGACCGTGAGTTTAGTTACCTAATTCTTCTCGCTACAGAGGGCGGGGCACTTCTTGTGCACCGGTAAGTAAGGAATCGTCGGGGAAATTCCTCCCGTAGTGGGACATGAGAGGTGGTCGAGTGAGAGGTGGAAAAGTACAGAGAAGTAATGGAGGTAAATACAAGGGAAATGATGCAGTGAAAGTTGATGGGAATGCAAAACCCCTCCGGACCCGCCCGTCGTCGTCCCTGTCTCGCAGCAGCCGCTCACTAGCCGCCCACTCCTGACACAAGAGCACCGCCGTTCACTAAGCACACTCCTTGACGTTAAGCCAGTCCTGCGGAGAGGTCGATAGTCTCATCGACTCTGTTATGAGTCAAGGCAGGGAAGGATCGAAAGAAGGAGGGTCAAAACGGAGGAAGGAACGAGATCTGCTGATTCGGGCTGGACAGAGTACCCGAGGAGCAGATATATCGAATAAGAGGCTGAGGATGCCAAAACGTAAGTGAAATGGGGATGAATAGGGACGTAGATACGGGTACCCGCTTTAGATATTTTCGGAATTTCGATTAATTGAGAAGAACCGAAAAGAAAAGAAAATCCCTCCAAAAACAAGTACCCCTCCCGCACTGTACAGTACAGCAAGGGGGTAAATGTGGGGTGATTTAATTTTTTTAAAAAAATGGTCGATTGTGGCCCAGAATATCCTACAGGGTGATGGGACAAATGTTGGATTCTGGAATATTTTAATTATTTTTTATATTTTAGGCTACAGTGCTGAAATTTATTTGTTTTCTAGGAACCGCCGGCCGCCCTTTGGCCACATGCATTCCCGGCGCTTGCCTACATAGGTAGGCAAAGCGTCGGGGGGGGCGCGAGTAAAAGTAACAACACAACGACCGACACCAACATGGTACTCTTGCGCAGGACCGAAACTCCCAGAACAAGCGCGGCAGTGTTCGACGGCACTAGCGATGTCCGCAAATTCTTCTTTTTCTACGAAAACGTCATTATGGCCTCTAGACCAGATCCGGAGAAAGAACTTACTCTCCTGGGACATCTAGACGGCCCGGCTTTCGATTTCTACTACGAGACATTCGCCTCGAATGGCGAACTCGTAGATGAGGCAAAAGACTATTCCTCCGTCAAGCAAAAATTCTTCGAGCATTTCGTCAAGGAAGAAGAACACCAAGACGTTATCCGACAAGCTTTAGAAGTTGGACTCGACATTGAAGACATTCCTGGCTCCCTCAAGGAAATGGATCGCCTTTTCGAGAAAGCCGGATTCGACAACGTTGCAAGATTTGGACTTTTACGCACCGTCGCCAGTTGTCACGAGGAGGTACAGCATTTTTTAGCGTTCCGTGGGCCTCGAGACTACTCAAGCATCAGACAGGCTCTCAGAGACTTTCACTCTAGTCGCCTCACGTTTATTGGCCCTTCAAGCCGAGTTTCAGACGTTCCGCCGGCCAAGTTGTTAGTTCGTCCAGACTCCCGTTCCAGAAATATCGAGAACAAGGTGGAAGCTCTAGCTGAGGATCTCTCCAGACTGACATTGTTTTTAAAAAATAAGAAGGGAGATAACGGTGCAGGACCTTCTTCAGCACAACAGAGGGGCAAAAAAGTTCTTCCGTGCTCTTATTGCAACGAACTAGGTCACAATTCCATGAAATGAGAGAAGAACCCCCACCGCAATACGCGTTGCTCTTATTGTGGCAAGACCGGTGATTCAGAAGCCACTTGTTGGTCTGCCGCTAAGAATAGGTCTTCGGTGGCTCACGATAAAAACGAGAAGGAGGAAGACGGAATAGCAGGCCAAGTTAATTTAGTCTGTGAAAGCGATTCAGACGCCGATTATGGTATCCAAGAGATAGTTAATGCAACGAAAAGAACAGCCGAGGGCGAGGCCTTATCGAAAAAGCCTCGCCAAGGAAGCTACGAAGGGATTCCCATATCCCGTCTCGTGAATAACCCGCACCAAGCCCGAGTTATTCCTTCAGTCCATCCGGTAGAAGAATTCCGTAATTTGAACCGCGGGAGGAAACCGAAGAAGAACAAACGCGCGAAAAAGAACTCGAACAAGATCCAAGAGTACGTTGGCAAATACGACGTCGTGTCGGAACTTTCAAATGCCAACTGCGGTCTGACATTTGGCCAGCTCCTTCGTGGGATGCAGGTGGAGCTACCAAGATAATGCGCCGTTTGCTCGGGAAGCAGTCATTACCCCGCGTCGCGGTCGTATCTAACTCGGAATCTCGCCTATTACGAGTCGTACAACTTAAGGTTTATGGTACTGACGTTTGGGCACTGCTAGACTCCGGGGCAGTTCCCAACGTAATATCTGCCGTCTTGTCCCAGCGATTGTATCTATCACCGAATTTTACGTCAAGGAAGATAATAGTGGCCAATGGAGAAAGTTCATCTTGTGTCGGCTCGTTGCTGAATGTTCCTCTACTTTTGGAGAGCAAAGGGTCAAGCTGGACTACTTTGTTGTCGAAAATTCTCCATTTGACATTATCATTGGACTTCCTGCACTCGCATCTATGCGCGAGAGCCTAGACTTCAGAGCAAAGAGAGTGCGCCTGTACACCGGGTTCGAAGAAGTCGTACTACCGCTCGAACCTGACGCAAAAGCAACCGAGAAGAGACTCGTCGAAGGCGAAGATATCGGTACTCTCAATGACGATTTCACATCCGATTCGAGCGCTGGACCGGAGTCATCGGATTCATCCGAAGAAGAACTTGTTTTGTTCATCCGCGGAGACGTCGTGAAACAAGAAGACGAGAAGCATCCCGACGGAGAAAGCACCCCCGATGAAGAAGAAGACGAAGTTCGTGGCGCTCTGAGGGCTCGTCAAGCGCACCTTCGAGAAGAAGACCAAGCGCGGATAAACGATTCCCTCCGAAACAATGGCATAGTCGCTTGGAAGATTGAAGAGCTCTGTCCCGCCGCAGTTCCAGTAGAACACAAGTTTGAGCTAAAAGACCAAACCCCAGTATACCACAGAGCTCGTCGCCTGGCTCCGCGTCACAACGATACGGTCCGCCAAGAAGTTGATAAGATGCTGGAAGCAGGAATCATTACCCCAGCGTCTTCGGCATGATCCTTTCCTGTAGTGATCGCCTCCAAGAAGGACGGGAATCCCAGATTCTGTGTGGACTACCGCACTTTGAACCGTAAGATGAAGGCTGATTGTTGGCCTCTGCCCAAGATAGAAGAAATATTCGACGACCTAAAGGGTAGTTCGGTATTCATTACCCTCGACTTGTTCGCAGGATACTGGCAGGTTCGCATGAGCGAAGATTGCAAGGAGATGACTACATTTATTTGCCGCTATGGTACGTTCAAGTTTGAGGTTATGCCCTTTGGTCTCATGAATGCGATGTCAACTTTTCAGCGTATGATGGACTACGTTTTACGGGACATTCCCTTTGCTCGCGTTTATCTGGACGATTTTGTCGTCTTTTCTAACTCCGTCGAGGAGTATATTGGTCACTTAAATATAATTTTCGACGCTATCGGAAAGGCGGGTCTGAAACTCAAGATCACTAAGTGCGACATTGCAAAACCAGCTGTGAAGTTACTGGGGCACAAGGTGGACAAAAACGGAGTTCACGTCGACGAAGAGAAGATTAAGGCTATCAAAGAATCACCAATTCCGAAGAATACGACTGAGTTGCGCGGTTTCCTTGGCCTTGCCGGTTATTACCGCCGTTTTATTCGTGGCTTCGCCGATATTTCAGCCGCATTACATGCCTATACGTCTGGAAATAATAAATTCAACTGGACAAACAAAATGATGGAGGCATTCGAGACCTTGACAGAGAAGCTCACACCTCCACCGTTTCTGTCATTTCCCGACTTCGATTCCCCATTTATGGTGGAAAAGGACGCTTCAAGCGTCGCGGTAGGGGCAGTCCTCGCCCAAAAAAAGGAAGACGGGAAGATACACCCCATCCAGTGTGCTAGCCGCACTATTAATTCGGCTGAGAAGAACTATTCCGCATGTGAAAGGGAAGCTCTAGCGGTAATCTTTGCCTTTCGAAAGTTTCGGGTATACCTGTTGTCGACAAAGCCATTCAGTTTGGTTACCGATCATCAAGCCCTCCGCTACGCTTTTAAAAAGAACGACATCAATGGAAGGTTGGCTAGATGGATGGACTTTCTTGCTGAGTACGAGTTCGAAGTAGAGTATAGGCCGGGCGCAAATAACGGCGCCGCGGACTACTTGTCGCGAGCCGTCCCTACTGGTTCCACACCACCCACAGGGGTCGACGAAGGATACTTGGTTGCAACAGTTGGTTCAGTCGCTGCCGTTGAGGGCTTCTCATTGGAATCCCATCTTATCGAGTTCGCTCGCCATTTGCAGGAGTTTAAGATAGAAGAAGCAGACGAAACCAAGAGGCGTGCAATCAAGCGTATGGCGAAGCTTTTCATGGTTTGGGAGGGGAAGCTACTACGACGCACAAAAATGGGACTCAAAACTGTTCCCTTTCTCGAGGATAGGTCGTCGATACTCCCCAGCTTCCACGACAATATTGGGCACTGGGACACCGAAACAGCGAAGAAGTTCATCTCTGACCGCTACTGGTGGCCGTATATGCACAAGGACATCCAGAACTACGTGAAAAGTTGTGAGGGATTTCACAAGACCAAACCGATCCCACCTTACCGTACAAGTCTGAAATTGCCGCTCTCAAACATATTTGAGACTTATTCCATCGATTTCGCCGGGCCGTTCAAGAAGTCGAAGGGCGGGAAGAAGTTTTTGCTCATTGCGGTAGAGCATTTAACGGGTTGGCCAAAACGGCCACAGAAGATTCGTCGGCCAGTACTGTTACTCAGTTCATTGAGAAGGAAATTTTGTTCCACTTTGGTCCCCCTAAGACCATTGTATCCGACAATGCTGGATGCTTCACCGCTGCTTCTCTTATCGCCTTTTTGGGGAAACACGGAATTTCTTGGAGCACTGTTCTGGCTTACGCCACTATGTCGAATGGTAGGGCCGAGAGGATGGTACGCACCATCAAGACCGCCGTCAAGAAGATGGTTCTAGGTCAGGGGATGAATTGGGAGGAGAGCTTGCCGACGGTTTTGTATGGATACTGTCGTCGTCGTCTCGCCTCCGGAGCATCCCCGTTCGAGTTGATGTACGTAGTTGTGCCGCGCATGGAATCATCGGACGCAATAGCCCTTATTTCCAACGCCTCGGAGAGTCATCGACGATTGGAGTTGCTAGCAAACGTGGCACTCCGGGCACGAAGAAGGGATGAGCAAGAGCGAGTATTGATAAACAACGCATTCTCGGGACCTGTAGGTTTCAACGTAGGCGACTAGGTCCTTGTCGCACATGAAGCGGCCTTGCAGACAACAGTTAACTGGCCAGCTTTCAAATCAAGATACTTCGGGCCGTGCCAGATATGGAAAGGGAATCACCCGAGGTATTGGCTGACCGCGTATGGTGGACGTCACTCCCGACGTGCTATCCACGCAAGGCGTTTGGTTCCTTTTGTGGTCCGCCCCAGAAGCCTACAAAATTAGTCGCCTCCATTCTCGCCCATCATATTGGTTGCAATTTACCCTTCAGCAGAACTTTTCTCCTGTTTGTTTGAACAATATATCTTTTGATCGTTTGCGTAATACAATTGTTTCGTTGGTTTTAAACGCATGCCTACACAAAAAAAGAAAGGGAAGGAAAACTAGAAGAAGAGAGTTACCAAAGAGGGAAAATGAGTGATGGAACCCGTTTGATCACTGTAGAACCCTACTGTTGGAGCTACTCGGTTTCATCTTCATCTCCGACTGCGCGCCGCGAGTTTTACGGATTTCCGACTTGGTCCTGCTTCGACGGCGGGAACGCTTCGATGCGTGTCCACTTCTAGGTGACAGCTTTCGAACTTCTAGTATCGTGATGAAGGTCGAACTCCCGCCAACGCATTCAACCAAGGACTTCTTGGAGAGCTCAAGAACGAACGTTTCAGCAGGGTCGAGAAGGTGACCCGTCCGAGTATTCATCGCAACGCAGTGCCTGACGTCGTTGGAACCTTCTATGGAGACGATATAGACGGCTGGGTCCAAAGCCAATGCAGATTTAACGGAAGGGTACATCGGAAGGGATTTTTTCGAGCACAACCTCCCTGGGGGGGTAGGTGCTTTTGGGCATCCCGTAGATCTCGGATGCGGCCTCCTTTCAAGTGATTCGCGTGGCATCGAGCCATATTTGACCGAAAGTAGTCAAACCAACGCTTTGCATCGTCCTCCTTCCCCAATTCTCGAAACCCATTCGCGATGGAGGCGCCAATGCACCCTTCTGTCTGGTCAATGAACGGGGTCTTAAGTAGCGGGAAAGATCGATGCTTGGTTTCATCATCGCGGGGTTCCCGAGTGCCAGTAAAGTAAAGAAGAAGCTTCCGGCCAGGGTGTTCCTGGCACCATTTATTGATTTCAAAGATCGCCTCCCAACGAGTGTCCGAACCCAGCGTGAATAACCCCTCCTCGTCGATACTGTGCATGAAGGAACTACCTCCACCCTCAAAGGAAAGGGTGTATAGAAGGATAGTATGGAATTCCCTGGTGGCCTCATCTTCTCCCTTGTGCACCGCTTCATCCTCGTCCCATACTATAGACTTGACAATCCAGTCTTTTTGTAACACCTTCTTATACGTACGGGGGTCATAAAGGGATTCTGTCAAACCCCATTGGCAGGCGACCTCCTTTGTAAGCTCCTTGGTAGGTTGGACGTAAACTGCGTCCATTATATGCTTCCCAGATAGGAATGGAAAGTCGCAAGCGCAAACCCTCGTCATGCTCGGAGACCCAGAGGTGAAAACAACGAAATCGGACTCTTTTGGCGACATGTGTTTGATCTTAATAATGTCCCACCTTCCAAGAAGTGCCCTTGTCTGCGGAGGTATTTTGGACTGGGTTTCGGCGTCCGCTTCCCTTGACATTCGCGCGGCCTTTGTAGCGATCTTCTCTCGAGGCGTTTTTCCTCCCGTGCTCAACCTAGCCAACTGCTTCGTCCTCGCCATTGCAGTGTTAGCGCACAACTAAAGATCAGCTTCCACGAGTATACAGGCAGTCTGAAACTGCACCTCCGTACTTCTCAGCTTCCGCGTCACCGTCGTTGTGCCACCGCAAGATGAGGGAATAAGATGGCGAGGAGAAGCACGGGGCATCAAGGCGCTCGAGACAAGAATGCGAGCCAGCACGAGGCGCACAAGCCGAGGAGAAACACAGGCACGGAAGCTGAGAGCAAGACCTGGGAAACGGGGGTGGTGGTGTCGAGGCTCGGGTTGGAAGGGATGGCCGGGCTGATATTTGAAATACTGAAACGTACAGTACAGTATGCGGCCCCGTGGTCCGTTTTGGAGGCGGGTGGTGATGGGGACAAATGTTGGATTCTGGAATATTTTAATTATTTTTTATGTACAGTACAGTACAATAGTGTACTGTACGAGTTATTTTTATATTTTAGGCTACAGCGCTTGCCTATATAGGTAGGCAAAGCGTCGGGGGGCGCGAGTAAAAGTAACAACACAACGACCGACACCAACACAGGGTGCCGAGTAATACCTCTCAAATTACTCTAAAAAGCTGGCTCAAGCCCCCCAGCAGACAAGCTGCGTTGGACATTACGGCCGCGGCAGCGTGTCTCTGAGTACAGCAAGTAATGTCATTAGATTTCTACGATGGTCAACATCTGCCCACGTTTGCATTTTAATACTTTCCTACACTTTTCTGGTTATCTTTTTAATTATTCTACTCTACTCTCTCACGCGTGTGGGTCGAGACATAGTTTCCTATAAATTGGGCCGATCACGAGAGAGGCGAAAGATGGGAAGGCAGGCTGACTGGAAAGCAGGCCCTTCTTCCCTTTCTGAGGTCATCCATGTTTTTTTACCCCTCTGATTGTATCATTGTAAAGGTGTATGAACTCCCTGAGAGAGAACATCGCTTCTCTGTTGTGATGACGTATAGACTGCCGGAAGGTGAATTTGTTCCAGCGAGCCTCACTCTCAGATTGACTATCCGCAGTTAGTTCTGTTTTCTCCTTTCCTTCTCTCCAAACTCCGTTTAGATTCGCCCTGCTAGAAGTGTCAGACGACGAAGTAAACTACCCTATCACTCTCCCCGCCATATCTAACGTCTGCGGAACGCGTGCAAGTGTCTCTGACTGATTTGCCTTCTGCGAGGGGATTATTGGGGATAAATGGGTGGATTTCTTAATTTTCCTGATAACAGCAATCGCAGACGAGGCCTAATTTGGGTAGCCACTTACATACTCGGAGAGCTGAGGTTCTCTGGAATATGCACACTGGGGATAGTTTGGGCTGACTTACTGCGAGTGGTGCTACCGCTGGGAGTCCACTATAGCCGGAGTAAATATGTATATTACCGCTGGGAGCTGTATGAACTTGCACTCAAACCATGGTTCAGGATCTACAAAACGAATATCAGAGCATTTTTACAAACTGCAGAGTAGCTAGCGACCCAATTCACGAGCGGACAACGTTAGTGGCGTTGACGGAGAATGGTCTCACCCTAGAGTGTTGGTTCAGGGCTCGACTGGGCACCGATCGTGCCACCCTGATCGGAGAGAACGTTTCATGGTGGCGCCCTCCAAACGGGGAAACCCTTTGGTGCTTCATTAATTTAGAGACAGTGGCGGTTTTTAACCGAAAGGAGCATAGCCAAACATGAAAAGCTGGCAGGGGGGACGTTATCTAAACGTGGAGATAGGAAATGGGACGAGTCTGTTCCCACTATTCAATTCGGCTATAGCCTTTTTTTGTAGCTTATCAGTCTGCCCTACCTTTTATACTGTTGAGGGAGTTGAGGGTTCTCACTCTGAGGTGAGAAGTGGCCAGCGGGCTTACAAAAGTGACATCGCAGTGATCGGTACCACCGGCATAGCCCGTTTCACGAATACCTGGCTTCACCAAGTAAACTTTCAAAAATGCCGAATATCGAGTTTCTGCCCCCATTGTTACCTCTCTGCACTTTCAGACATCTTTCTCGGTAGAACGAAGACGTATGGTATCTGGTTTGGTACATGACGCTTTTCGAGCTCCCAAAGGGGGAATGACGGGGGCGTTTACTTTGTCGTCGGACACTTTTAGCGGGGGGAATCTAGACGGAGTTTGGAGAGGAGGAAAGGAGAAAACAGAAATGGGTCTGCGCCTCTGTGACCCTGTGACTACATCGACGGGTCAAGGCAGGCGAGGAGGCATGCCGCATTAGACAGTACAGTTTGCGCTCCGTGTCTATGCATGAGGACCATGTTGGGTCTCGAAAAGGCTATTTCCTCATTCAGGAATACTTGCGGATGAGAGGTGCTCAAGAGTGTATCGAATGGCGAAATCCTTGCAAACCGTGTTATTTGGACATGTCGGTCCCGTCAGGAAGCCCGGTGGCGTTGCTGCAGATGTGAGGGAGGAAAGTGCGTTCAACAGTTTTAGCAGGTGGTTCCAAGTTACAACCAGCTGTCAATTTTCCGCAGTGCACTCACCGGCGTGGTACGTTACACCATGTATAGAAAAACTGTAGTCAATCTGCAGTCCAGAAAAGGGAGAATACACATGGACAACCACTTGGCGATTTGTGGGCCAAGATTTGAGATATCACGTGGGAAAATGTCCGCAGTTTCGAGAAATACAGTGGCTGAAAGATTCCCCCCCCCCCCGTGGTTGAAACAGTATCGGATATGGTGGAAAGGACTGTCGTTAATTACAGAAAATTGCTTTGGCCGCTGCAGCAACCCACAAAGATGGCGGTGTTTGGCTTTGTTGATTGCGAAAGATTTTAAAATCAAAAGAGCCACGATAACGTTACAAAGGGCATACTCCACCTCGTGTAAAGAATTGCGAGTAGAGAGCTATATAAAATGGATTTTTGGAAGGTAATAAGGGCAGGATATTCGGAGCGAGTACCTCTATACAGTGCCGTACAAACGGACTCTGATGTGCAGGATAGATGAGATTTGAACGTTTGATTCGTCTGCCAAGATTTTGCAACAAGGCTCGACGACTTTTACAAATGCAATCGAGTCCAGCGCATCCCCTATCATTGATATCTACCTCCCGGGAATATCTCATGATTACCGTCAAAAACTGAGGGTTTCCGAGTAGCAACCTATACAAGGTCTTTTCAACGGCTCTTGTCTCTTTGTTCTTGTAGTGACAAATGCTTGACAAAATTCTGTCCAGAGTACGAAAAGTAATGAAGAATATAGCTTTGAGCAGAATCTCGAGATGTGGCCGTTGCAAGCAAATCGTGAATCTGTATCAACATGCTTTGAACAATGGGGAAAGCTGACGGGGGCACACCATTTATTCGTCTCCAGGGCAATGATTTGGTTCCACTCTTCGAAATGATAAGCAGTGTCTCCTCTGCTTCTTCAGTCTCTGCGCATTTAACCTCTTTGGCGCACTGTGTGTGTGTGTATCCGCCTCGTATGAGGGACAGCGCTTTTCTTGTTACTAAAGTTTTACTGGAATCTTTCACCCGTTTAGAACATACCGGGGGATAACCGACCCCTTTTCTTTCAAATATTAACAAACCCAAACGCTTACTCCTTCAACTTGTTCTAACGGGTACAGCGCAGGAAACCCATCGCCCTGCGTATGCCTTTTCCTTCTAATCTTTGGGCTCAACAGTTGGTACATGGCAAAACACCAAACACCAAAGTCACGGTACCCTGTCGAGTTACTCGATATCCAACGCAGAGTTTCTACTCGTCAGATAATTGAATAAGGCTTCCTCACGTATTTATCCAGCAACTCCTAATGTGCGTCTCTATTTGGAGCAATTTCCCGATTTTTGTAAACCTCCAATCCACAAAATCCATTGGCTGCCCGTCAACAACCGAAAAATGTGTCTGGCCGCATACTCTGTGAAACTATGAAACTCAACTACTTATACCATAGTACAGAGCAACAACAAAGCCCTGTTCACTAGGAGTTTGTTCATGCTGATGACATGAGCAATACTAGGCACCTTGGCTCTGCATACAATATTTCATTACAGTAAATGTTGAGATGATAGTCTTACCAATCGCCATTCGAATAGCAGAAATATGGTCGCGCTTTCCATACCTTGTCAGAAAAACACTGGGAGAAAAAATAAAATGGGTTACATGCATTCAAACTTTTCGGGCGGTTTCCCGCACCTGCACCAACAACTGATACATCATCAAGCATAGTTGCCACTAGACATTGACGATGCAAATCTTTGCTCTGCACTGACATTGTAACGAGAATATTTCCGCTAAACTCTTGTAACTGCAACAAGTAGCGATCTCTCAGGCCGATGTTGCTGTCAGTTATGGGTTGGAACTTGAAAAAGTGTAGGAATATTTAAGCGATGGCATTTGGAAATAATACAATACTAGTATTATTTCAAAAAAAATGATGATATTTACTCTACCTTTCTAGAGTTTGCACCGACTAGCCGACGATTCAGTTGGGAGCTAACTGCATGGACTATGTCGGCCACGTGCTCAACAAAGAGCTGTCAATGGCGTCTCGGATTGAAATGTCGCCAAGGATGAAAGTTGGCCAGCTCAGTGCAATCCACGAAATCCAAATTTGAGCGAATCTAGGAGAACACGCACGAGTAGCACTACCCATTATCCTCAACACGTTTAGCATACACCGGGGGATAGCCGAATCGCACCTTTCAAATAATAAAGAACCAAATCGATCACCATTTCGGAGAGAAACTGTAATCAAAACACAACTGCTGCATTTGAGGCTGTCGCTTAGATAATGAGCTTGCGACTCGCAAGTTTCTGTCTTGTTGTGGCGATTCATTTGTATTTAAATTCGGAAAGATACTGTAGGAACCCTGCTAGTTTAGGGCTTGAGTGAATACAAAATGGAGTCAAAAGTTTATGCCGAGGCCTCGCGGTTCAGAGTTGGAGAGAAATGAAGAATGCCGATGGCCAAAAGTTGTAGCTCTGGGTTGTTTTTTCTATAGCCAAGGTGAGAAAGGGAGCGAGCGATTATGAATTTCTCCTCATGGGATAGATTTGGTTGGATGGGAGATACCGCACGAGCGGTGACAAGTTGTGTGTCGCTAACAATCTGTGGTTCCGTTGCTAGAGCATGAGGTGTTGCACATAGTCGACAGCTCTGCGAATGTCGTAATGACTCCAACAGCTCTTTACAGTATAGAGGCGATCCTCAAGTCGTTTCCAATGAAAACTAGCTGTTGTTTGCAAGGGGGTTTGTTTCATGCATAGAAAATCGGAGAAAAGAGTACCGCCTTGACCCGCACCGGGGGTTGGCTTTCGGTGTTGGTCGTTTTGCGATTCAGCGTCTTTGTACTTTTTTCCGGAAATATATAACATGAGATTGTTTTTACAACGGAGATTGCTTTGACAATCTCAGTTCACTCAGTAGTTGCCCCGGTTTATTGTAGTTGGCAAGAGACGTTTTGATGTGAAGAAAGGGTGGGCCTTCAAGCGAGGCTACGTAGTGCGGTGTCCAAAATTTTAAACGAGTCATGTTGCAGGAGAAACAAGTTGATATGGGTTTCGAAATTGGAGCGGCAGTGCGGCACTTGAAACTCCCACGCAACTCGTACACAGCAAGGTCCTGTTTATGATACGCGAAAGTGCGCTTTGTCAAGAGGCCAAAGAGCGCATCGTTATTCAGGGCATTTTATGCAAGTTGCACAGCTTGTCATAGAGAGAGGAATGTTTGTGCTCCGAGGGAAAAGGCGGGTTTGAAGGGGTATTCATTCGACTATCGGTTTGCAGACGGAGGCAAATGATGGGGGAAAATCCGTAGGATGAGTGCTGGGTGCTGGTGCCGGCTTGTGGGCAGCGATGAAAAACGTCGTATGGCAGGTTTCATTGGACGGAATGGAATGTTTGCAACGAGGGCACAGGAGCGAGAAAATATCAAGTTTGAGAAGCGTTGGTCGCCTAGGGGTCTGTTCCATCGGTTTGTGGACGATGGGGCGAGGGTGAAAATATGGATGACAGTAGAGTGGGGTGGGCGTGCATATTTAAAAAGGTAGATCTAGTTTTGAGAGGTGCAGGGAGTTGGATGTGGTATTTTTGAATATTGCATGTTTGAAGAATTAAATTTCAATTAGAATGATATGAATGGATGGGGGTGTGTTTGATGAACGGCAGTGGAAAACAAAAAGTAGCGAGGCGTCATGTGAACTTTGGCACAAGCGGTTGAGCGAGAAAGGCATGAGGGGTAAACTGCTTTGTTTGTGGGGATTGTACAAGGTGGGAGGGGGAGGGGTGATTGGATTTTGGGGTAGCGGGTATGGAATTTGGGATGGGGAATGGTATTGCGGTGTAGTGTGAAATAATGAATGTATGAGAGAAAAGAGGATGGATTGGCAGGCGAGAAAAGGGGGAAAGAGAAGGGAATGGGAGGAAAGGATGGGTGGGTGGCATAGGGGATGTGGGGGGCGGCAAGGTGGAAGGAGAATCGACAAGATATCGGGGAAAATGGCTGATGGGGTGAGAGTGAGCGACATGTGCAGGATGGTTGGGTGGGTGGGATGAGGATAGAAAAGCGGGATTTTGGACGAGGCGACGATTGGTTGCCGAGTAGAGCGGGCACGAGAAAAGCGTTTGTGTTTGGAGACAATGGTAGATGGCAGCGGCTAGGTACAATCCGATACATGGCTCGCGTCTTTTTTTTATTTGCACTGAAACCGTGTGGTACAAGGTAGCGGTCATTGAAATGGTTTATTGTTTTGTTTTGCAGTTGCAGTGAATTGCTAGTTGAGAAACGATATTATGCGTTTTTCTTGTTGCCGAGACGAGTGACATTGGTGTTGATTCTTGCCGGGTACAGGGAGCAAGACCACAGAAACGGAGGGATTTTATTATTATTTGTTTTGCAGATTTGCAGATAGGGTTTGTGGAGGGAAGGATAGACATCGGGGGAGCAGTATTTATATAGAGGGTGAGAGACGGAGTGGGCAAGTTGTGGGGCTCAAGCAGAGGGCAGGCAGGTGGCAGCGGCAGTGTCAACTTTTTTCACAGATACTCACCATTGATTTGTCATCGCATGCAGTCGTAGCGCCTGTGGCTTGTTGCTATAGCTCGAGAAACCACCGTTTCAAGACCAAGTAAGTGGATTGCAGAGTAGGCGGACGCTCAAGCTCACGACCCGCCGTTGCAAAAAAAAAGGAAAAAATTCCCCGTGGGACGTGTCCAAACAAACCAGGCCAATCGAATCCAATCGAATCCAATTGACCCAATGATGAACGCACAGCGCAAAGAATATTGGAAAACAATACTGTCGGCGCCTGCCGGAAGCGAGGGCAACGGAGGGCGGAGTCCGCCGACACGACAGACGGGGTTGAGACACACGCCCCTGCGGCACACGCCCCTGCGGCACAGCGCGGTACGCCCCCCTTCTTTACGTCATGGGGCGCTTGTGGGGGGCACGGGGAGTGGGATAGGGATAGGGATAGGGATAGGGATAGGGATAGAGACGGGGACGGGGACGGGGAGTGGGAGTGGGAGTGGATAGGGACGGGGACGGGGACGGCAAGGGCGAGGGCAACGGGAACGGGAACGGGAACGGGAACGGGAACGGGAACGGGAACGGGGATGCATGGGAGTGGATTGGGACACGTGGGGGCTGGGTGGACGGGGGGGCCCCGGTCGCAAGGGGCGTAAAGAGGCGACATGCGAGTTGTGCTCGCTGACGTTTAAACGACGGTATGATTTGTTGCAGCATGAGAATGCGGTGCATCGGAAGATCAAGCCGTACAAGTGTGAGCAGTGCGAGCAAAAGTTTGGGCACAAGGGGACGTTGTCCAAGCATGTGCGGACGGTGCATAATGGGGAGAAGCCGTTTCGATGTGTGCATTGTGGGCAGAGGTTTTCTGAAAAGGGCAATGCAAATAAGCATTTGCAGAGGGCGGTGGGATGTCGCAACAAGGAGGAGGAGAGGAGGAGGGTTGGGGGGAGTGCGCGTTGACACCCACAGGATCAGGATCAAAACGGATATACCCGATACTTTTCCAGTCACCATCAAGACAAAACAAGACCTAGCCCATAGTTTCTTCAACTACAATGAATCGCAGTGTTTGTGTCATTTATTGTTTCAATATCAAACACTCACAGATTAGATACACAAAGCCCCACAAACACATCTACTGAGCTACAATACCAATTTCTTATATACCTCCATATCCTTTCTTAGAATCTACCATCAATATCTCAGCTATTCCAAATCAATTTCTGCGAAAATTCCAAATGGAAGCTTCGAGAAAGCTTCTAGAAAAATATTCCTCCCAAATCAAGAGATTGCTCAACTATTTAGTTTACAAGGAATGAAAAGAATTGAAATTGCAGCATTTTTCAGAGGAGATATTTAGAAACTCTAGGTGGGCGAAATATAAGGACTGCATGAAACTTTTGAAACTCAAGGTATTTTCTTCAAAAAATGAAAAAAAGAATAGTTGGAGAAAAAAGAGTGAAAAACACACAGAGAAAAAATGTTGAGGAATTCCATGTTTGTATCCGTTTGTATGTATTCTAGGAGATATGCTTCACTATTTGCGATGGCACAATATTTTACGGAATATTGAGCAGCGCTTAATTTTCGTCATTACAAACTAGTAGTAAATTAGTACCAACTCTGTGATTGCAAAAATTCTATACAGTCCAAACATATAAATTGCGAAATACAAATAAAGAGAAGGCAACATTCCAAAATATCACCAGTTGAGTGGATTTGCTGTATCATTATCCGCGAAAAAATTAATTTTCTTCTACTGCATCTGCATAAAAAATCATTTTTTTTCAAAATTAATTGGCACCGTATAAAGAATAAATTCAAAAACCATTACAAAGAAAAGATCGACCGCGAATCCTTGACAAGTTTATGTAAATTAAAGAAGAGCTATTTTTGACTTCCAAAAAATCCATACTCGCCGGTATTTGATTAAAATTATAGGTATTGGTCTTCATCGCATGTTCAGTGTTTGTAATTAGTTCCGTGGAAAGTGGTGATTTATGACGAAAATAAACAAGAAAATACATTGAAATGCATTAAAAAAGTCTCACTTTACTTTTCTCAGAATAATTTTGTCTTGCTGCAACATCTTCTATTATTCAAAATATTTATTTTTCCTCAAATTTGTCAAGCCAATATACCCTCCGAAAAAAATAAATATATGAAGAAAATTTGAAATCACTACCATAAATACCGTAATGCACTAGTACTTTTTTCATTGATTAATCAATGATCAGAATCGGTGCAGAGTCATTTCAAGTGAAATTATTGACTACAATTAAAAATTACCAAATGTAGCCTCTTTTCCTTACAGAAAATCCCAGTAAAACTTTTATGAATGTGTTTTATCTTAAAAGTTCGCGAAAAGAAGAAATGGTACATTTTACCGATCATAAATCCGCAAAACCCCAGAAAAGCTAAAACTTTCTACAGTTTTCGTTGTTTACTGATGACTGTGTCTGTTCAGATAGATAAATACTATATTCATTTCGGTACAATCTCATATTTTCATTTAAATAAGCCTTTTCATAGTAGATCTGTACTGCGAATAGCAATTTTTTGTATATCAAATGTAACAAAAAATATCCAAATCAATTAAAAATTAAAAAATATTCTTAGCTCTGTGTCCATGTTGTTTAAATAATTTTTGGGCTTGTTTCGCTTCACAAAGTATAACAATAAATCACGAAAATGCATGCAAAAAGCATAATTTTGGTTGAAGAAATTAAATAAAACATATCTACGCTTCGGTACAAATTTACTGGATACCAACCCACATATCTACCACAGTAAATTAACCCCCCCATTTACCTAGTAATAAAACAAATGAGTACACATTGAGTAATTCAAGAAATTATTTCCGCAAGTCAAACCTGAATAATTGTGAAAAATACGTGAATGCAACATATGAAAAATATGGTACTTCGAATAATTTCACCATATTTCAATCAAATAGTTCCTATCTATATATGGTTACGCCATAATTTTTTATTTGTGAAGCATCGATTTTTCACAGTCGCTATATTCAAGCGAACGTTTCCAATTATCTAGATACTGCCCAGTAATTTTAGTATAGGTTACATCTTATTTTCATAAAGTTGAATGGTTAGTGTCCTTAATTTCAGATTCCTCTACAATTGTATCATACTGCACTGAGAATCCATTCTCCGACAATGGAATGGAGTTTGGTATTAAATTATAAAAACAGTACTGGAATGTCTAATAGAGTGAGCAAGACAGCAGAGAGAAGATTTACGGCTGAGATAGGTTCCTAGAAGAATCCATTTTTGTAGCTTAGCCATTTAGAAAAGAAAGTTCTGACTATAACTCTATTTTGTGAAAGAAAAAGTTCAAAAGAAAGATTGAATGTATATATTAAAGTAGTTCTATGCAAAACTCCTAATACTTGCAGGTACGCGTTAAGCTCGAATCAGGCAATTGAAAGGCTTAAATTCCAGTAACATTTAAACATCCAATTATGTGATAATCATATATAAAATTTATTTTCTGCGAGATCTTAAACTACCACTCAACTTTCAATTTGGAAAAGAATACAGTTAATAGCTATGAACGATTTGTCATAAACGTAAACACATATTTTGTAAACTTTCTGAATAATAACTACAAAAAAACAAGGAAGGCATTATTTTCTCTGAGTAGAGGTCATTTGGAGATCTAAATCAGCATAAACAAGAGAATCTAGAAGTTTCGCACTTCAATTCTTGTCTTTCTCCTAAGAAGAGCCAAAGCGTTGAATATATTTAACTGAATATGTTATGTTACTGATAATCAAGACATGACTGTTTTGGAACGATTTGATTCTGGTAAGAATCTGTAAAAGTAACCAATGATCGTTCATATCCATCTTAAAATTTATTTATACAACATTTCAATAGAAAACCGATCTGCCGAATGTTTGCAAGAATCGAATTTAATTTCTCCCAATATAACTTAACATTCTTTTTTGAGAACAATAACGTAGTGTTTAACATAAAATTGAATTCGAAATAGTTAAGGGCACACTAAACGTCTGTAATAAACCATACCCGCATATTGGATATTGACAATTTCGAAAATTCATTTATATTTAAAAAACTCGGAGGCGAGAAGACTAGGCTTCATGCACAGTTTAGTTATGCAATTTGGTATACTTGTGACTGTCTGTAACATGTCCCGCCCCACAACACGCAGTTTTTATCCACCTTATTAAAACCTATTGTGTTTAGGATTAGTACAATAGGTTATTCAACGACTTCGCATGTTTCATCAGCATATTAAGAAAACTTCTCCGTAAACGAATAAAACTTTACTGAATAGTGATATGCAGATTATCATCTCAAAGTCCGAAGAAGTTTGGATAATTGATTTTAAAATGTTTCTAGCCCTTCACGGCTATACAATTTAAGTATTAATTCATAAAAAATGTACATAAAATGTAAAGTGTGATCAATATCAAGGTTGCAGTGAGCATGTAAAAACATTTGTACCGAGTACATAGGGCAATTAGCGCAACTCAAAATCTAAAGTCGAACAGGCCATCGGTATATTGAAAAAATTCTAGTAGTCGCAGCGACATGTATCACACTAAGAGACACGGTAGAACCAAACACAAAAAATTGAACTACTAAATTTCACCGTGGGCATTAAATGAATTTTAAAAATGGGCAAGTACGACGAAAATTCAGGATATGTACTAAGTTCAATAAAGTAGAATTGCAGCAACACAAGAAGACCCCGTAGTCCAATAGGAACAATTATTATCATACCGGAAAGATATTAGTTTCGATTCCGACGGGTGCGCTCTAAGACCACAAAAATTCATTTGCGTGGGTCAGAGGAAATAAGGGACTGTCGTTTGGGGTCCGGTTCTAGTCAGATGAAACTATGATGTTGTACTTGTAGCTTCATCATCTTCACCATTTCGTTGGGAATATTTTTCGAGGTCGGGACTCATTAGGCGATAAAAAGGTACTAGACTTCACTCGTAGATATCAAAGACCAGTTGGTAGTACTGAGAACTTTTTGATAGGGGTTTCTGTGGCGGCTATGTAAATTTTTCAAAAATTATCTAATTTTGGGTCAACGTAATTCTATTCATCTAAAATAAGATAGTGGCTAACCTCTTGAACAGTTTTTATCTTTTTTCCCTCTATTAAAACCTCAGGGAGGTTCTCTGGAACAGTGATCGCATTGTTAATATAAATAGTGGAAAAATGGTCTTCAGAGGACTGCTATTGAGCCTGTCAAACCGAAAATAAGCTAATTATCGAATTCTGTTGCTGAAATGCCAACAAATAATCTATAAAGCTTAGAAAAAGTCACGGAAATTGTTTCCTTTTTTGTAATAGACTTCAGCTTGTCTTTGGTGTCATAAAATGGCTCTTTTTTACTCATTAAAAGCTCTTATTTTAAAGATTCAGAAATTTTATTCTCTTCTGTCTTTGGTTGACAAACATAAAGCACAATTCAATGTTCTGTTCAGTTGAATCAATATTTTCAACATCTCCCTTGTTGCGAGTCAATCCTTATTTTTCTAGCCGTTCAAATGGCATAGTTACCAACTCTTAACCGCTGGTGTTATCACATTCAAAAAATGCAAGATGAACTTGGAAATTCTCGAATTTCTCATCAACGCAATGTAACATTTACTCAAAATGTCTTTAAAACTCCTGCTCAACCAAGGATCCAATGAAATAACAACAGAGCCAAGTTCTGAAAGTTTGGGCCTCACAATAAATTATTCAACCTGTTTTGTGAATATTGGAACTATCTTCTCCCTTAAAGTTGTTCTATATGGAGGGTTGATATTATGCAGAAAACGACGAAAGTATGAATGCTCAACGAAAGAACAGGGTATTTATGCCCTCGTATCCATCAGAAGGAAGTTCTTGTTCACTTCATTTGATCCGGTTGAATTTGGTCTGTACTTTTGATGCTTGACATTTATTTTCTGAATAGCATTTTGATTCCTTCTTTCGGTCTCTTTGCATTTGTTGTGCATTGTTTCGAGATTCTGAAATATATATGAGTGTTATTTTTTCAAGTATCAAATGGAAGAGTTAGATGCCGCACTTACTTTGAAAGTCAACATCCACTTTCGCTCTCTACAATTAAGGCTTTTGGGGGAGTTCATATCGAAGCAACAGACAATGAATGAGTACTTAGAATCCCAGAGGAGTTTGTAAAACACCCAAGGTAATGCTTTTTGATTTCGTTTTTATTCTCCTTCCATGTCTGTATTGCAAGTATAGGAATTTTGCGGTAGTTTTGGCTTGTTGTACTGCACCTGACTCATTTTCATGGTCTTCGTATCCATGAGCTGAACTTTGGCTCGGCTCTCAAACAACTATATCAATTGATTTGGCCAATAGGTAGACAAAATGTAGTTTATTGATGATTTTATCGCTTATTTTCGCGAAGGAGATGGAAGTGTCGCCGTTTGGTAGAAAGAGGATACGTGTCTAGTTTTTTTTGCGTCAGTTGGTAAATTATTACATATGGATGCCTTTTAGTGATTGCTACATATCTTGCATATGAACTTATTGTAGGTACATCCATGGGCATTGGACAAATGTTTTAATGTACTGCGGTAGATGTACAGTACCGAGATCGCTTTTTTCGGAACAAGTACTTGTACCATGTACCTGTTCATGTACTAGTTCATGAGCTCCTAAACGACGCGTCTCTTGGAATCTAAGGTTTGGTAAATATACCATTTGAAAAAATATATAAAACGTGTAAAAAATCGGATAGATACATTAGAAGGTACCTGGACACCCTATTTCTAATAAATTAATCAAATATTCAGCCATAAAATGATTTTCCATTTCTTACGATTTTCCTTCAGGAAAGACAGCAGTTTATAACAGTTTATGCTTAAAATTTTCCACAAGCTATCTAGAACTTCTTTCTGATGGAATCTATTTAACATTAAGTCCATGAAAAGATCCCCCCATTCTTTATGCTCGCTTATAATCTATGCCCTTATCTGTCATAGCTCGGTTGAAAAACACTTCCAAAAAAGAGGAGATAGATTTTCTTACAACATGAGGAAGCTCGTACAGTACATAATTGACTTCAACCTACGCCCGCAGTATGTGATTTCTATCAATGTTTTTCTACAATTGACATTTTGAGCGCTAAGTATACGTTTAAATGCTTCTTCACGAGACAGACAGTAATTAGATTGGAAAATGTCATCTTAGTAGCTGCCTCAAAGTCGTGAACCCAAAGAAAAAAGGATCCCATTTTCCGTTGATATCTGTCTGAGTTTGACTTCAATATATTGCTTCGCCATGCAGCTAGGGAGAAGTTGTATTTTTTTGTTGTTCAACCAACGGCCGATTCGCCTAAAAATTTCTTAAAAAAGCTCTACAAATTTGACGGAAATATTTGAACTGTTTGTATCAGGTGGCTTGAGCGCGACTTCATTTTCGGCTTTCCTCTAGTAATGCCTCATTTGTATGTCCGCTTCTAGTTATAATTGGCTCTTTCTCCTTTTTTCTGCCGCGTTTCTTTTCTCATTGGTATTAGCTATATTTCTGGCACTATCGTTTCTTTCCTGATCGTAGCTTATGATTTTTTTTGCCATATCTAGCAGATTTACTCAATAGTTTATAATCTCATTTAAATTGAGCAGTAGCTTTGCAATATTTTGCTTATTCTAAAAAAAGGTTATTCAATCATCTCTTCTTTTCCTTTATCTTTGAATTCTTCACAGAATTTTAGTCCTTCCTCTATATCTACAGACTGTATTACTGTTCTTAATTGGTGCACTACATTTGACTTTGGGTAGATTCGCTTTTCTCATGGGAAGGGGCTAAATCACCCTTCTCTTCTTTCATCACATCTAGAATTTACCCTGCATCCGCAATATCTCCTCCGATACCAGGAAACATTTTTAATGCTTACTTAGAGATTCTAAATATTTTGGAGGGGAACAGAGTTGCCTTGAATGATCTTAGCGGTAGATTGATGTTGCGGAATTCAAGGGGAAAAGGCGTACATTGCGTTGAACAGTTTAAAGAGAATTTTCCTACTTGTTCTTCTATATTCACTTTTTGAGCGAATATTTCTCGGAGCAGGATAAATTTTTCCTCAAGGCCAAATTTGGATCTTCGAAAGAATTTAGGTTGGGGATCACACTTTTTGCTCCAGTGGGATTGACCTTGGCATCGTTACATATATATATGTTACGTTTCTCTGATAATTTCATTAGTTTCTTGAGCAATTCTTCTTTCAACACTCGCCTTGGCGGACATGCTCTTCAATTATGACCCCCTCAGACCTGCTAAGAATAGAGGTCATGTCGCAGAGATATCCGTCGCATGTATTCTTTCGCTCAAGAATTCTGATAGACCCGTTTCATTTCAACAGGCTTCTCACAAAAAAATCTCTATAATTTCAATTGCATTGAAATTCTGTGATCTCTTTCAGATGTGCAATTATTATTCCCAAAATCCAAGCCCCCATGGAAAAATATTTACAGCAATGTACAAGATTCTAAAATTGAATAAAAATTTTAAAATTTTCTATGAAGCGTAGAATTAAATATATACAACAACAGAGTTGATAGATATTTTTTTTTGGAATTTATTAGCTCAGAAATGAATAAACAAGCAATGATGGATTTGTAATAGATTTTTGATTTTATTTCAGTGTTATAATTTAGATATTGGTACTGCGAAAATTTGAAAATACGAGTAATTTTCAACTGATCAATTTCTTATAAATTGATTGGGAAATCCACTCCACTCTGGAATAATTGACAGTGGAAATATTTTTCCATAGATAAATATACGATACTGTACATTTGTTGTATCATGTATTAAATATCTTGTAAAGCATTCTCAACGCGAGTCGTTCATTTCCAACTCGAATGTCTCAGAAAAGAACAAATTCTAGAAACTTTATATTTCGCTTTAAATAGAAATCACACGAGTCTTGTTTTCCTCAAAAAGATTACTGTATAGATATTATAGCATTTGGGGAAATATGATAAACTAGAAAATTGGCAAAGTGAGGCAGAATATTTCATTAAAAATATGAAATCATTCTTTAACGACTACCCTCTATGATAATATGTTGTGCTTTTAGCTCCGCTACCCAGTGATACACCCTGAAATGTGATATTGGTAGTTTGAATTTAGATTTTTATTAGTCCCAAAGCTACTTTACCTAAATATTCATTACATATGTTAAAAATGTGTATAAATTGTGAACAAATAATTATATTTAAATTAAAATGAATTAAAAATTTTGGTAAGATTAATACTGTCTTCTCAGATTATTTTACTTCACAAATAAATGCGCTTGGTTTATAGGAACACTAATCAGTCCAGATAGTTGATCATTTCGAATCCTTAATGGCGGTCGACCTCTTATTCATTTATCATTCCACAAACTTTATATAATTCGATAGACATCACAATTATCGGAATTATTATTTTTAATAAGTAATCAACTTTCTTCACACTTTTTTTTGATTAAATTGAAGTTTAATGGAAATAAAAGATTTGTCTTCGCCGATTCAGATCTTGAAGCTGTTTTGCTAGAGAGTAGGATACATGCTACGACTTCTTTTACTTGAAAATGGAATCATCCATTGATTTCTTTGGACAGTGTGCATTGATGGCCAGCTTCCGAGTGCTTTAATTATTTCAATCCTGCAGCATTAAATAATGCTTGGTGAAAAAATAGTACTAGAAAAGACATTTCAACAGTTGAAATAAAACACAATGTTAAAAATTAATAATTACATGAATTTGGAAAGACCAGAAAGATTCAACGCAAGTTTGGAGTCAAGTACAGTTTCATAGCAATTCCGAATATATTTAAATACTATAACTCAAGAAATACTTTACTGAAATATCAAATTAGCTTGAATGGTGCATTACATTCTGAAATCTCCGTGTAATCAGTATGATATCTTTATGCATAATAAAATAGTATAATATATTTATTCACCTGCACTAGTCTGGAGACAAGCGAAATATCCCCTTTCTTCAATCTCACTTAACTCAACTATTTTTTTAATTTTAAAAAGTTGAAGACATTATATCGAAATGAACTTCATTTTGCTTAGACAGAGATTTCGAAATGAAAATATGTCACCAAGGAAAATATCCGTCTACTGCATACCCCAGGAAATTATTGAGTCCCTGGACAAAAAATGTAATCTGGTCCCTCTGAAGCAATTTTATTGTTTTGGTATGTTTTTTAAAGATATGTAAGCTCTTTAACAATAATTTTCTTAAACCTTACTCTGTATGGGTATTTAATTCGCATATGGCCGTTTTTACAGTTCTTTTTCATGTTACTTTCTCTACGTCCAACTTATTTCTAAACTTTTCAGCGAAAAACTACAAATAAGACACTAGAACCATTTCAGTAAGTAGATTCAAATAACTTCAGTTAGGTTGCGGGATTAACAACGAATATAGTGTAACTAATGAAATATTTTCAGTGATTATGAGTGATTACTATTCGCGAAGGGGTTTTGAATGAAATAAAAACCTAACAAATAGTTCAAACCCTGTTTCAGAGTGTAGAAAAAGCTCTGGTAGAGTTTACATTTGGATTTGGTAAGTTTTTGGGACCAATATTTTATTCAAACTTGAGGGTATTTCATGAGATATATTAAAATAATATAGTCAATACTGAAGAAGAACGTTTGAAAGCTCGAGACTGATTTGAAAACATTGAGTTCGTAAAGAAAGCGCTCATAATATTGCCATGGTAAAATTGAGTATTAAAATATTTCTTACATCTTCTACCTTTTTTTGAGGAGTTAAGGTTCAGCTAGTTTTTCCGTAACTTTTTTTTACAGTACCTAAAGAATAGATAGAGGCATAACAATGTGATTGAACTAAAATGAATCAAGGGTGAACAAATAAGCCCTACACTTGAGGCCTGTTAGGGTCGAAATGGACTGAGAACTTCAGTTTAATACTAACTCTATAACCACCTTGGTTTTAACTTCAAGTTTTCTTCTATCTTTCCTGTCTTTTCTTAAAGGACGGGCTGTAATCATTCTGTATCGAATTTAAGGATGATTTGAAAATACAAATAACAAAGAATAGAGAGCATTTGTTGCCCAAAAAGATGGAAAAACCAGTTGTGGCTTATGGAGAGTATTTATTCATTAGAGAAAACTAATTTAAGTTCATGTTTCCTCAAAAGTAATATGTTGGGTCCCTTGTCAAAAATGTCATATTGTGACTTAGCAATGGAAAAAATCCAAGTCAAGTATTAATTTCCAATACAATTTCAACTACATTTATTTGTCACTGAACCACTTTGATCACTAGGAGACTACATTTGATCGTTTACGTTCACTTGTTATCGCCATAATGGTTCAGCTGTGTAGCTTTTTCTGTGCCAATACTATTTTTATGAACTATATTAGGAGCCAAAATCTCGTAGGAATCAGATAGTAAAATTGTTCCCAAATTTTCGTTTAAAGTAAACCTTTTTAAACAGAGAAGAGTGTCATTCAGCATGCTCATCATAGTAGACTGAGGCTGAACCAAACTAAAAGAGTAGCACGGAATCTTCTGTCAATCAAACATAATGTTTGTGTTTGTGTTATGATGTTGGATAAGTTACAGTCCGTCTAATAAACAAGTCCAAACTTTTAACTGTTTTTCATTAATCACGATTGCTTCAGAGCTACTACGATTTGAGGTCAAGGGAATACCATTTTAAATGATTTTGGTATAAAAACAGGAATATACCACGGAAATTTCCGAGGGCAACGAGGAAGATACGAGCTCAGATAAGTAGATTAAAAATTCATCATCAGCACATACTGTCTCCGACTAGACCTTAGCTTCGTGTAAATTTTCAATATTTTCAGTAAGGATGGATGCTTTTGGCTGCTTCTACGTGTGATTTTGAAGCTCTTTCTTCTCTCCTAACGTATGATCTAGAGATATCGTGTAAATTAGTTGCTAACAGCGATCTATTCTAGTACTTGAGGGAATCTAAAACTATTCATTCTGTTTTAGCGTATGTCTAGAGATGAAAACTCAACTGATAGACACGAACTGTGAAACAACTGGCCAAATCAGGCTTAATCAGTTTTAATATTTCTCTTATGTGTAATAATGGTAAAGAATGAATCAGCAGCTGGGATATATGATAGTCCTTTAATTCCAATATGAAGCTCTTGCAGCTTCTTGTTATTGATCTGATTTTATTTGTTTTACTGAACATCAATTTGGGAAGTAATCTTAAATGTGCGGTTTAATTAATTACACATGACAGATTTTGGAAACCACGCACAAAATCTATTGAAATTCAACTCTTTGCGGGAGGAAGAGATAGCGCAAAGTGAACCAAATCATAGACTACATGGGCCTCAAGGTTCGGAAAGAGAGGCTCATAACTTTTTTTCTTCCCTATTGTCTATTTGGACCTCTGTCATCATATGAGGACAAAGTTTGGAGCAAAGTTTAAAGTTGAATATTCTCTGCTACTTTTGTGCTTACTCATACAGTAGTGACGCTCGATAATTACAAAGTTGCCGGTGAGTTTAACGCTGTTCAGAGTACGCCCCACTTTTTAGCGTTCGATATTCTTCGATTTTAGTGCTTACTTGCCCCATGCCGACTAATTGTAATTTTTATTCGATGCAATTTGCCGCGACCGTAATGTCCAACGCAGCCTGCCTGCTGGGGGGGGCTTGAGGCGTCTTTTTAGGGTAATTTTAGAGGTATTACTGGGCACACTGTAGGATATTCCGGGCCACGACCGACCATATTTTTCAAATATTAAGTCACCCCACATTTTCCCCTTTGGAAAAAAGGGTACCTATTTTTCAATCATTAAAACAAAGCACTTTCTCCCCTGGGAAAGTAACTTTCACTCCGAAACTCAGAAATCTCCGTCACTTTTTTGATCGAATATATCATCTAAGACTACAACACCGACACGTTCCCCATTGTTAAACGAATTTAGAGTCTTTTCATGATACCTCTCGTGGGTAGAAAAAAATGAGGCAGCCCGTGCGATAATTGAAAATTTTAATGGACTGAACTTTAGACTAATATGCATTTATTGCTGTGAGTTGGATACCTCTGTACCGCCTTCAAGGACTTCTGTAGGGCCAAGGAAATAAGTAGATAAAATGGCGCTCATTTATCGCAAAAGTAGATTTGTTTGTTTGCGTACTCCGGAAATTGCTGGGGCTGAAATTTTAGATCCGATACTTATTTCTTCTGAAAAACGGTACAGGCTACCAGGGTATCATTTCCTTCGCAAATTATGCCAGAAGTACGCTTGTTTCCGCCCTCATATCCACCTTCAGAGGTCAATATCCGGAAGCCTACGCGCTGCTAGTCACGTCGCAAGCAATGCGACGGCAAGGACGACGAAGACATGGTAAAAGGTTAAAGAAGTCCCCATTCAAAGGCCCGCGGCAGCGGTATCAATGCTCTTTGCTGCATACCTGATGGCTGGCCTCCTTCCCGTCTTTAAGGGTGATCTCGGCGCGCTACTGATCTCGTAGTACTGTATGTAAGCTTACATTCACTATGCTGAATAGTTAGAGAACAACTAGCCTCAGTTTACGAAATACACACACTCTTTCGTAAAGGGGAACGTTTGGGTGTTTTACTCTTGGAAGATATATCCGATCTATCCCATGGTTTTCCAGGCAACCACAATCGACTCAAAAAGAGTAAATGATTGTACTTTCCAAATATCAAACTTCCCAAGCTTTCCCAGAAATATATGTAAAGATGACTGACAAAAGCAGAAAGAGGAGTAAAATGTATCAACCCATAAAGTATAAGATGATCATTTCACGAGAACTGTGCAGTACTACATTTAAGAAATTTAGATGGATACAGGTTGGCATTAATTGCAACAGACGCAGGAATTTGATACGTTACGAAGGGGGGAAACTTGGGATGCTTCACCGATTAGATATATGAACTTGTTACTTCCCGAGACGGAGAGGAGCAGGTCTGTCCATCGGAGAGACAGGTAGACAACCTTACAAGACTTGGATCTGATAACATGACCATGCCTTTCATAGGAGCCACTCAGAACGTTGGGCTTGAAGTTTTACAAACCAAACGGAGAATAAACGCAATCAATGCTCATCATACGAATGATGATGAACTATATGGGGAATTAACAATTACAGGAAGGGGGAAGTTTTAGGTGTTTTTAATGTCGGAAGATATATTCGATTACAGGAGAACATATTTGATTTGAGTGGAAACCCGCAAAGCGAAAGTACAGCGTCGTAGTTCTGCATGGAAAAAGTGTTCGGGTTAATATTTGCAAGGTACGAGTTGGCTATATGCCTAGAGGAGAAAGGTTTTGTTGTTTTACTCTTGGAAGATATATTCGATTTATCGCAAAGTTTGCACAGTTTAGCGTCGTTAATCAGCAATAGAGAAACAAGGAAAAGTGTAGGTGTTTTTACTCTTGGAAGATATATTCGATCTATCCGGCGAAACTGCATTGCCTTATTAGCCAGGATCCCTTACTAGCACTGAATAGTGTACAGTACTGTATCTTGACAGGACGCAGAGATCCTTTTACTTTATTGAGTAGCTCAAAGCTTACAATTTCCGTAACTGGAAATGAAAACACAGTCTGAAACAGCCCCATTGGAAAGGGACCACTACGAGTGAGCCATTGATGTTCAAATATTTGGGGTTCCCTTTCTTTCGATCTGTACTGGAGTCAAGAACCCCTCGCGAGTGGGAAACAAGGTTTGATTAACTGCGATTGCAAAGTAGGTTGGAGCCCTAGGAAGCCATGCCGTACAGCGATGTCAAAGGATCGACTGCAAGACTAGAAGTAACGGTGCTATGGGCCAGTTACTAGAAAATAGGTACTGGTCCTGTCAAAAGGCATGCCGCGTTCGAAGAAGCCTTTAACGCGGCATGCCTTTGTAACAGGATGCCCCTGACCCTCTCCTATCTGTCCCTCGCTCGGTTCGTAACAGCTCACCCACCGGGGTAATTTCAAAAATAAAATTAAGATTGAATCGGGATGTCATTTCTTGCTTTAAAACTGTTTAGCTCATTACAATGAGAAAGGTTTCGGTGGTTTACTCTTGTAAGATATATTCAATCTATCCTAAGGATTTCCAGGCAATCACAATCGACTCAAAAGGGAATGCCGACACAGTAACAGAGAAGGAAGCACGCTCCCTAAAATGCCACCCTGAGACCAGCCATCAAGTAGGCCACATTGAACATGACGGCTGCTGCAGCATTACAAATGTATGGATCCCCGATATTCGGGACTGCGAGGTACTGGTAGCCCCCAGGAATAGTATGGATGGTTTCAGTAGACAGCAGTTGCAGTAAGCCAAATCCGTGTGTCCCTTATTCTTGACGAAACCCCTAAAAGCGTAATCAGTAATCATATTCTTGAAGTAATGTAGTTTTCATTAAAATTGACGCTAGTCAGAGTTGTTTCGTTCCAATCTTCGCCGCTCTGTAGCGCATTTTAGTGCTTAAAGCAAAGGTAAAGATATGGACCCCTAGCTCCCTTGTTTAAATCAACGCTCACGCGATACCAGTCTGAGCTATTGGGGTACGTTGTAGAACTTTTCCCCTTAATCACTGTCAAGTCCCGAATTGGTAACATTGACCGGTTCCTGGTGTAACACAAGTATATGTAGTCACCGCCTGCTCCTTCATTCAAATCCACATCGATCATTTTGTATCCTGGTGGAGGACTCAAATGGGAGGAATGGCCAGTAATGACATTGATTGCTGTAATGGGATGGCGTCGCAATCCAAGTTTGTAGCAAAGGTACAAGTACTCACCACCAGCTCCCTCATTCAAATCCATAGGTATTTTGTGAAATCCTTTCGGGGGAGATCTGTGCTTGCCTCGTACGACGGTTAAGGCCACCAAATGTCGGCCGGGAGGAATGGATATAAATCGCTCGTTGTTACTCATTGCACGGTGAATTAGTAACCTCAGTCTGTTGCAAGAGTCTTGGTGAAACGATGTGCAGGCTGCGACTCGACTGTAGACGTCTGCGCCGATCGCTATGAAATATTGGTCTTGCTCACGGTGATTAAGGAAGCAGTACAAAAACGTTCTTTTGTATAAAACCGGATATATCTTCCAAGTGTAAAACACCCAAACCTTTCCCAAATATCAAGACAAGCTGAGTGGGATCGTTTACTTTGACAGATGTTTTGGCTGTAACCCAATCATATTTCATATGAAAGTGTTATATTGGATGCATCTAGTGAGAAACCTGAAAAGGGAACCTCAAAGACACTCAACAGACAGGCTGCATTGGACATAACTGCTGCTGCAGCGTGCCTTTGAGTCAGCACGGCCTGAGTAAGTGACAATTGGACTCCTGATGATGTCAAATAAAATTGTTCTTCAAATAAAATTTGTGCAATAAAAAGGCGAAAGCCAATAGGGCTCTCGAAAGCCAATAGTGGCGTCTTTGTACACCGGAAAACGAGAGGTTTGACACGAGATAAATTTCTCGATTGCAATTACAGGGATATGTATCCTCGGACAGCAAGAATGGTGTATGAGTTCGACAGCAGCCCAACATGACTTGAAGGCACCGTCATTGTTTCCACCTGAAAATTTCTTGGGAGTATTGAATGCAACAATGGGAAGTTTATCCAAGTTGCTATCCCAGGTGCTTCCCAATGGATCGTCACGTTGCAAGTCTACGGTACTATCTATTACAATACTCGGAATGCCGGACCCCAACCATGCCTTGCCCTTTTCAAATTGCATCTTATCACCTTTCGTATTTTATCAAAAATAATACCGGAATCGATAAACGGCTCCCATGGAATGAGAATGTAAAAATTACTTAGTGTTGAGTATTCAGGTGAAGCAATGTGTACAAGACGTTTAGCGGAGAAGCGAACAAAGAGCTAACCGTAGCCAAACAATTTAAAGAAAGCAGTTGCGCCCAGATCGACTATACCTTCCAAGAGTAAAACACCAAAACCTTTCGAACCTATTTTCCAGCAGTAAAAGCACCCAAAACTTTCCCCAAACCTTTCCTCCTCGCCCACTCGCCTCAACCCCTAATGGAACATCTGGCCTCACTTCAGGGAGTGATATCACTTTCCAAATATTAAACTACCCAAATTTCCCCCTCGCCCGATTGAGCAAGTTGCATATATTGCCGTAAAAGTCTACATTCTTAGGCAGCACATTTTCAGTAAAGGGGGGGAAACTAGGGTGTTTAAATGATTGAAAAATAGGTTAGCCTGTGTGCAAAGGGTGGGGGACTTTGTTGCTTTATTAATTTAGAGGCAGTGGCGGTTATTAACCGAAAGGGATGTACCTAAGCATGAAGAGCGGTCGAGGGCATTCCAAAGTGCATCAAACAATTGGTACAAACAGTCGGCATGGGGGAACCTGGAAGCGGATATTAAACAGGTTCAAGATCGTTAGAAGGCTGGCTCGAGGCCAGCTAGCAGACAGAACGCATTGGACGTGGCAGCGGCCGCAGCGTGCCTTTGCATGAACATCCCGCGAACGTTCCCGTATGATTCATGGCCCTGACTGCAACGCTTCTTGTTCAGTTAAGTGATGGTAGATCATTTTATACTTCCATAAAGGATAAATGATATATGCACACCTTGCTGCCGTGAGTGGCTGCAGCTTGGTGCCTTGCACTAAGTCCCCCACTTCGTATTGATTGGTACTGATGGTTGTCAACCTTTTTTCCTGTGATCTGGAATGTTAGATTAGAAATAATGCACATGCTCAAAGCTCTGGTTTCTGCAGTGCATTTCCTACGACTCAAAGCGGTACTATCAAGGGGAAATTTTTGGGTTATTTTAATGCATGGAAGATGTGGTCAGTTATATCTATCTATCAAGTGCCACGATATCTTTCAAAATTAAACCACCCCAAACTTTTCTCACTATGACCATACAGGTTGACTAGGTATGAGCCATCTTCTCTGTTACAGTAGAAGGACCCTCCGTGTCCTTTTCTTTTTCCGCTTTCAAGTGGCCTTTTATAATTCCTGGTCAAGGAATCAAGAGCATTGATACGGCAGTACTTTTGGACCGGGTCAGCGATAAAGAGCAAAGACCAATTAATGCCAAGCCCAAATGTATGAAGCTACTGTACTAACAATCGCAAACTAGCTAGAGGGTATCCCTACGCTGTTATGATCTCAGCAAATATCGATTATACACTCGAGCGATTTGAAAGCAATAACTTGTGAGGTTTACTATGATAGACTGTACATTTGCGAACTTGCATCGCATCGTGTTGCAGGTCTTTCGGTTGCGCCTATCCAGAATGCCATAGGTGGATATATTACCCGCGTAGGAAAGTTGACGTCTGCAAATTGGAAAAAAAGTTTTGCCAAAGTCATGCAAGGAACTTGAAACTGCTGCAAGGCGATAACAAGAGGAGCACTATCAATGCAGACCAATAAAGTGCTGGGAACTTTTTTTGAAAACTGAAAACTCCTACTGGAAAAGGGAAACAAGGAAGGTTCTTTTACTGTACTGTACGTAACAGATACTAGAAAGTATCACTGAATGCTCTCAGCATAATTTCAACTGCAGTGCTTCCGTCACCATACACTGAAAAACGCTGCCATTGAGCCCGCCCTGTAAGGGATGCTATTTAGTGTTACCTATCAGTGGCGACTTCTCCCTCACAACGCACTAGTAGCGGCGAGGATACAACCGACGACATCTTCCATACATTAAAATAACCCAAAATTGCCCCCCGAAAACCGTTGCCTGTAAACAGCGGATTGATACCGGAAGACAATCACAATGCCAATTTCTTTTATGATTGCATCCGCAGGTACAGTATTCAAGAGGATTTGATTGGAGATGCAATTGTATCGTACTTATCATCGATAATTATACTGTGGAAAGATGGACAGGACCGGGTGAGGATGTACTGTATGATACTTGAGATGCAGCGAGGTTTTGTCGATTTGTTACTCCAGGGTTCTAAACGAGGTCACAAAAAAAGTAGAAGAGAATGTTCCATCAATTCGCAGGAGAAGAGCCGCTGGTAGGGAACATTGGAATACGCAATATGATTCGGAATTTACACCAGGCTTTGTCAGATAAATGAATGCATTTCGTGAACGGGGGATTTTCGGGTTAGTTTACTGCGAGTGGAACATAGGGTGATACACTTCGGTATCTGTAGTACGCTAGTAATGTCTACCACCACCCTTAAAGTCTTACACCAGCCTTGTGAGAGTTTCGCATGACTCTGTCTCCTTTTCAGACCCTCCAATACGCAGTCTGTGCCTCTGAGTCTCGGGAAATAGTTATCCTTCATCTCTATTCAACAATGCACCCCAATTCCCCACCCATCAATTGTAACCCAATATTTGCAGGTAGGTCCTGGATCTTCCTTGGCCGTTCAACTGCACGTGCCCAGCGTAGATCATTCAGTTAGCTCTTAACTGAATAGTCGGCCAGTCGGTGCACGCTTTAGATCAGGAATGAGTAAATATTATCTTTTCACATAAAACCGGCTCCGTTCAATCATATTCGAAATCTATCAAACAATTCTGCTGAACCTCACTCTAATGCAATCATCACCCTTACAAAACTAGCAGTGACAATCAGGGCTCAAGCATGCCTAAGCTTCTTTTGAAATTTCCCAGCATAGCAGGTCAGCTTTATTGAATAAATTCAAGAAAGAATCCATCCTCCATCCAAAAGCTTTCCAACTACTGCAAATTGAGATTGTTCTGGATAGAATCCTCTCTATTGGTATGAAAATTTGCATTATCAAAGCCTGCGCAAGGGAGATAAAATTTTGCGTAAGGTCATTCTTGGTAGGAGTGATGTCATCTGTTTTTTTCTCTCAGAGGATTCCAGGATGAGTTACGAAGTAACCCTTGCCTGCTTCTTAAACATCATATACAGGATCACTGTGGACGAACGAGGCGCATATTCAAACTGACAAGGGGGAATGATAGGGTAGTTTACTTCGTCGTCTGCCTATTCTAGCGTGGGGGATCTAAACGGTGATAGAATTGCAGCCTGGCTTAGTTTAAAGCGGGAGATACAGACTACGGCAAACAGTTCAAACTAGAGCATTGTTGAGTCAAAGTCGAACAAGCCATTAGCAGCGCTCCATGCTTATTTCGGTGCTAGTAGTGTAATATATCATCTTAGGTTAAAGTTATAATAAACAGTTCTAATGGAGTTACAGAGTCGACCAAATCGAGAAAATTAGGGTGCAAGCGAAGTCAACAACTGATGTTAACATATGGAAGTCCTACCCTTCTATATTTTACCAGCATTGAAACGTCCCGGTTGCAAGTAGTGATCAAGGTCAAATTTACTGGATACCAACCCACATATCTACCACAGAAAATTAACCCCCCATTTACACAGGTCACACTAATAGTCAGGATAGCAAACGGAGAAAAGGTTACCACTCGATAAAATTTAATGTTAGAGTTCTGAGCATGAGGTTGGACGAAAGTAGCTGCTGGTTAAGGCATAGAAACTACTAAATTTAAGCTGTTAGTCTCTTCTAGATAGAACTAAAAAGCTAGACCATGTATTTCGTTCTCGGTACGAGCTTAATCGTTACTACATGGAATGAATGGAATGAATCTACTCACATATATACAGTGCCGTACCTTCATGTATAACATATACTACGAGATACGTATGAGTGTGGTTCCCATCCAGAAGCGATGGAGGCAGCTGGGGGTGGATCATGCGATCTGTCAGGGGAAAAGTTTGGGTGTTTTACTCTTGGAAGATATATCCAATCTGTCAGGGTGCATCATTTTCAGTTTCACGGGGGAATGATGGGGTAGTTTACGTCGTCGCCTGACACTCCAAGAGCCAAATGAAGACTTCACTCCTGTTATTGTGACCTGTAATAAATGATGAATTTCCACTTCAGTGTGAACAGCCACGTAAATTGCACTATTATCCGTAGTGAGGCAACAAGAAATGCACCGCCTTGACTGACCACTGAAGTTCGTGCCTAGGAACTTGGGCCTATTACGTGACTAATTTTGGTTGGTATAGTGAAAACAGACTACAGTATTAACGAGCCATACAACAGGCAGCACGAGAATGGACTTTTAGTGAAGTGCTTATGATATGTGATAGGGATAAATCGGCGGGGAAGAGATCCTCAGAACCAATTACCCCAAGAAGGAGGTGTTGCAAGCGACGAAAGTGCTACCGTGGTACATTTGAATGAAAAAAAAGGAGTGGATAGGGAAGACAGTTGAGAGGGCCACAAACAAGTATGGAAGGAGCAGGGTCTACCACCTATGCTCAGTGACTAGCGTAAAATAAATGCTTCTTTGGTCTGAAGTTGGCTCTCAACTTCCTATCTATTTGGGACTGCCAACTTGTTTGACCTCTCAAGAAGGAAACAGTTTACTCAGCTTATATAGACTTTTCGGCTAATTCCAAAGTCTCAAGAACGCATACTTAATACCATAAAATGCACTAAAAAATCATGCGGACGATAGAGACTAGCAATAAGATACTTCTTATTAATATCTATTTCTACTCCTCTCAATCCTTATTCTCAAAGCTAGAACCGAGCAGCTCCTGCAAAATACCCATGCTACCCATACAGCTCACAAATATCCCTTCGAGCGGTTCGCAGCTTCCTGTAGCCTCTACTGAAATATCTGGACCACTAAAGATATCTTTATCCACTTCCATGACCGGTACCACCTGATACTCCATTCCTAGCTCCCGCCCCGCCCCAAAGTTCTCGGAGCTGTGGTCCAGTTCCTGCACTTTCACCTCCTCCTCCATGGACCGATCTTCCATCCCATCCCCGTTCTCCTCATCCTTCTCCTGAGTCTCGTAAACCAGCTCAGAGGCCAATCATTCTTCTAAGGACTTCCCGCTCTCCTCGACGACTTTCTCAGCCTCATCTTCACTTAAATCTCTCGCCTCTTCTTCAATAGAGAGGCGGCGAACGAACTCGATGATCTTCTTCTTAGTTTGCCGCCGGAGGTAGTCGTCGGCATCGGTTGGCCCGTAGGCGGCGAGACGGAGGCTATTGATGGGACTGGAAGGGAGTTTTTTGGAGATAGGGACAGAGGGGCGATTTGAGGTCATATTTCTGGAAAAGGGGTGAGCGGGGTTGCCAATGTTAACAAAAAGGGTAATCAGCTTATCGAATTGTTGATGGTAGGAGTGATACTTCAGCGACAATGCTATAGCATTTTTAATAGGGGCATGTATTTGGTAATCATCATGGTCTTGGTCAAAAAACTACGAGGCGATACTGCGGCCTTGGAATTGCATGAATTCGGGGGCATCATAAAAATATGCGTGATAAAATCTCGGAACTGAATTTGGGAGGCGAAGTGACCACGAATTGAAAGGCATCTCTTTGAGGGAGGAGGACCAAATATTCAAATATAAAATAGAGTTGTACAGTGAATTTGGATTCATAAAGGAAAAAGATATTTAGAATTTGTTTTGGAAAGAAAAAGGTAGAACAATTGGTCAAGGACTGATTTCAAGATGCGAAGAGGACCTTTTTCGTTCCGACAATATGTTTTGTCCTCGGAAAAACCCAAGTTCATCTTGACTACTGAATATGGAGTTATGAACATGATCAAATGAGTATTATTAAGTATAACAAGGAGGGTTTGACTATCGGACTGCAGAAAACTGGACAATTGTCTACGAAAAACGAGACACGTAGGTTTTTTGGTAGCCGAACGAAAGAGAACGATTTCGACCATGTTTAAGATTTTGCAAACTTTGGCCGTGTATGTTTGCGTGGAAGGAGACCTGTAAACACTTCAGGTACGTCTTTAAATGCCCGTTCTAAGGGTTCAAGCGAATCTTTCCAGTTGAGAAGCCAACGAAATAACACTATGAATCCATCGTCGGTATCCTCAAACTACATCAGTCGAGCCACCGGCATTCCCATTTCAAATTCTAGAACGAGGGACATAATGGCAGTTGTATCTAAAATCTTTTTCGGAAGAACTTCAGTCTTGCTCCATGAATATCTTCTAATTAACCACTCCAGAGATCTTCAGCTTGAAATACGTAATCTTTCAAAGCCTTCAAAGTGCGTCGAAGACCTATCCAAGGAACAGTTAGCTTTTCACCCGAAAAAGTCTTCTCGTGTAACAAGAACAAAATCTACTATTTTTAGTTACGGAAAATACCTCTTGATACCGCTTTTGTGCGGACTTGCGATTCCGTTTCAAATTGTCTTGGACAAGCGATCGGAGATCTTCCTTATGCTTCCGAGTAGATGCTGTGTTCAGCAATCTTTCGCGTTAGAAATCATCTAGCGATACAGTTTTCTTCGTTTCTGCCTGGATGAATGTGGCAATACGCGTAGAGGACTACATTGCTCTCAAAGTGTAACGATGGTGCCCCAAAATCCCCTAAAGTACACTGACAGTATACCGCCAGTAACCGTTACCAAGATTTACACTGTACCAAGACATCAGTGCAACTTGTGCACTGTACCCAGACACCGGTGTAAAACACAAGACCCGTACCACCCCGTGCCGAACCAATTACATAACGCCATTGTGGCGATCTCGCGTGGTTCTCAAAACTTCTCCCACCTCACCAATCAGCAATTACTTTATATATTCTTGCCAATTGGACTAATGGAACTTTGCCATGATGTTTACTGCCATCAACCTCCCCGATAGTTTCTACATGAATCGTCAAAACCTTTTAGTTTCGTGCCTTTAGGGCCGTTCCTCTAGAACACCTTTGAATTTAGCATCGTCTGCCTACAGTTTACCCTTGTTCTCGTTGAGTACTTTTTCTGTGTAAACCCTGTTCTGAAGCTCCGGCCTGTTTACCGGAAGCATCAACCATCAGTTCAACCATCGATTACCTCTTGTGCGCCCAAAACCCCACATCTGGTAGCATCGCCAAAACGTTTGTCAGTACTGCGAGTTCTTCCAATCCGACAGTAAGTTAAAATCTCTATTAGATTTGCGTTTTCGCCTGATTGCAAGCGGAGACTAACATTTTGTTTTTTGCTCTGATCCTTCCGGATAACGCCCAGTGCCGAAAAAATAGACTTCCAGGTACCGCCCCTCTTCACCTGACGAGTACACCGAGAAGGACTTACAGGGATTTTTCGAGGAAAATTGTCGAGAAGTAAGTAAGTTTTGCTACGGTCAAGAACCAAGGACACCGACGGGGATTGAAATCGAGGAACCGAGAACCCCGCGGCCTCCCACTTTCGCACTTCGGTCGGCCCTTCCACCGATACCAGCGCTTCCCGAGATCCTCCGCTCAAGGCCCGTCAAGTCAAGGAAGGCCAAACCGACCACTAGGCCTACGATTTCCAAGAAGGTCCTACCTGTTCTTCTTGACGCCGCCTCTATCGTTATCCAGAGGACAGCCAACCACCGTATCCAAAAGCTTGCCAGGAGGCCTCGAATGACCAAGAACCCTCGGTCGTCTCCCTTCCACTGCAGTCACTGTCAAGTCTCCTGCACAGGCCGTGTGCAGTACTTCGAGCATCTTCGTTCCCGCAAGCATCAGCACCGCGCTGAAAAGACAAGGCACACCTCCAATATTTGCAAGATAGAAGTTCCGAGCAAGGCAGACCTTGAGCGCCACCGTCTTTGCCGTCGTCACCGCGAGACAATTCGTAAGTCACCCAGTTTCCTATACCAAACCCCACGTGTGACTCTATCAACCAATAGGAAAAGGCCATGGAAACTCTTGGAATTAGAGTAGAGGCTCTCTCTCAAGCTGTAAGCGAACTTCAACGTCAGCTGACAGAGGCCCATAATCAGATATCCGCGCAGCAGAATCAGCTCAATAATGCTTCTCAAAAGGTAGGAGCCCTCGAGAATGAACTATCTCTCATCAAGATCAATACTGGTACCTCTAGTAGTCAAAATGAAAACAGAGACGCCCCTAAGAAGAACAAACCGGGATCCTTCGGTGGGAAAGGGTCCGTCGGAAGCTGTTGCGTGGAGATGGAGAATTACTTGGGTGAAGCAGATGGGCAAGCTACTATGAACATTGCTCTGAGCTATCTCTCGGGAAATGCTCATGAATGGTGGGTGGTCTATTCAAAGAGTGCGGAGGGGAAGGAAATTCAAACTTGGAAGGAATTGGAGGCTGTTATCCTCAATCGTTTTGAGACGATAAACAAAGAAAAAATCGCCCGAGACAAACTGGCTCGCTGGAAACCAGTCAAGAACGTTCCGACATTTAATGATGATTTTAACAAAATCATATTGGACATCCAGAAACTGGAGTGAAAGATCAAATAGATCGATATTCACGTGGCCTGAAACCATACATTTGGAAAACTTTACGCACGAAAGAATATACCAAGCTTTCCGATCTTATGGGAGATGCAGAAAGAGTGGAAGCGGCGTACAGGCGTTCAGAACCCCGAGAAATACCAAGTCTGGTGAAAAAGTGCTGAATGGAAGTTCATCTGCCGGAAATAATGGCCCTGTGGCAATGGAAATTGGAAACGTGGAAGTAAAGTCTGGTGTCGAGTCATCACATGTGAATCTACAGAAGCTTGATAAGGAAGAGCAAGACAGATGCATGCGTGAAGGACTATGCCTAAGATGCACACAGAAAGAACACGTAGCAAAGAACTTCCCAAAAGCCCGGAAGATCTGATCGACGGTCCTCATTCAGTTCCAGATCAAGGAAATCTCATTCTTTCAACGGTAAGATCCAAACAACTAGTTAGGGACTGACCCAACCTTCCAACGCCACCACCGCGGGCCTTTTATCGGTAAAGGAGTCATTTACAACGGACCAGCTAAAATCCTCATCGACCCAGGCGGTGAGGTTAATTTCCTCAGCAAATCATTTTGCGATCACCATAAGTTTAAAACCGAAGAATCAGAAGAACGTGCCGAAATGGCGAATGGTGTTGATCAAAAATTAATGGAAACACTGCATCCTGTTATCGTCCAGATAAAGAAATACACTGAACCACTGTACTTCGCCATAAGCCCCCTGAAGAGGTATGATGCAATCCTTGGGAAAGAATGGTGTGGATCTCATAAAGCGATTATCGTCACCGCCGAAAATCAAATTTCATTCAATTATGAGGGTGAAAATTACGTTATTGCCGCCAATGAAAGGCTATTGAATTCTTTCGTTTCCGCAAATTCAATACTCACTGATTTAGAAAAAATTATGGGACATATGCAGTACTTCTGAGACCCCTAAGTTCAAAGTTCTATTCTAAGGAAACTTATTACGGAGAGATTCAAGACATACTTACCCAGTACGAGGATGTATTCCCAAACAGACTTCCAAAAGGCCTCCCCCCGAAGAGGAAGTATGATTTCAAGATTGAATTAGAAAAGGAAGCAAAAAACCAGAAAAAGGGTCTCTACCGTCTTTCGGACAAAGAAATGGAGGAACTTCGCAAGCACCTAGATGAGCTTCTGGAGAGTGATTTCATTAGACCAAGCAAGAGCCCGTGGGGAGCCTCAATTCTCTTCGTGAGAAAGAAGGACAGCTCATTGCGGATGTGTGTGTATTGTAGAGCACTCAATCGGCTTACTGAAAAGAATAGTTATCCACTGCCACGCATAGAAGATTTATTTGATAAGCTCAAAGGGTCAAAGTACTTCTCCAAAATAGACCTGAGGTCAGGCTACCATCAGATCTGACTGGATGATTCTTCAATACCCCTCACGGCATTTAGAACTCGATATGGACACTTCGAATTTCTAGTATTGCCATTTGGATTGACAAATGCCCCAGCGACTTTCATGGGCCTTATGAACCACAGTTTTGTAGATATATTTGACGTTTTTGTTATCGTATATCTGGATGACATTCTTATATTTAGTTAGACATGGGAAGAACATTTGAAACACATCGCTGAAGTATTGGAGATCCTTAGAAGGGAAAAGTTATTCGCGAAATTGTCAAAGTGTGTCTTTGGTGTCAAAGAAGTAGAGTATCTTGGGCACATCATATGCCAGGAAGGAATTTCTGTGGATCCCAACAAAATTAAAGTTGTTACGGAATGGCAGACGCCTCGGAACAAACAAAATCTTCAGTCATTCTTAAGGTTTGTAAATTATTATAGACGGTTCATTAAGGGTTGTTCCGTAATTTCGAAACCACTCACTGAGTTGACAAAGAACGTTTGTTTTCATTGGACAGAAACTCAAGAAAAATCATTTCAAACCTTGAAGAAAATATTGTGCAACGCTCCAGTCCTTCGAAATTTCGATTAAAGTCTAGGTAGACTTCGAAGTTGCCTACAATTCATCTGTTAATGGAACTACAGCATTCTCTCCCTTTTACCTCAATTATGGAATTCACCCTAGACCTGTCCCTTTGAACATACTCTCAGCAGAAAACCCTGCTGCAACACAGTTCCTCAGGAATATGCAAGAATCACTCCAAAAAGCCCAAGAACAAATCAAGAAATCAAATGAATCAACGGCATCGTATGTCAGCAGAAGTAGAAGACCTTCTTTTAATAAAGTTGGTGACAACGTCTGGTTGTCTACAAAAAACCTAGCTCTTGAAGATGGTGCAGGATCTCGAAAACTGAACCCGAATTATTGTGGGCCATTAGAAATATCTGAGGATATAAACGGAGTTACGTACCGTTTAATTCTTTCCCAACCAATGATCGGTAGAGGAGTTCACAATGCTTTCCATGCTAGTCTCCTCAAGCCGTAATTTGAAGATAAGTTTGATCGAGAAACTCCGCCGCCACCACCTATACAGTTTCAAGATGGACAAGAAGAATAAGAGGTCGAAACCATTCTCAGTCACAAGAAACAACACGAAAAAACCAAATGTCTCATTAAATGGAAAGGATATGCAGACCACGAGAACTCATGGCTATCAGAAAAGGATCTCAAACATTGTGAAGATCTGCTATATTGATACAAGAATCGGGGCGATTCTTCTTCGTAGGGGGGAGTAATGTAACGATGGTTCCCCCAAAATCCCCTAAAGTACACTGACAGTATCCCAACAGTAACCGTTACCAAGATTTACACTCACTGTACCCAGACACCGGTGTAAAACACAAGACCCGTACCACCCCGTGCCGAACCAATTACATAACGCCATTGTGGCGATCTCGCGTGGTTCTCAAAACTTCTCCCACCTCACCAATCAGCAATTACTTTATATATTCTTGCCAATTGGACTAATGGAACTTTGCCATGATTTTTACTGCCATCAATCTCCCCGATAGTTTCTACATGAATCGTCAAAACCTTTTAGTTTCGTGCCTTTAGGGCCGTTCCTCTAGAACACCTTTGAATTTAGCATCGTCTGCCTACAGTTTACCCTTGTTCTCGTTGAGTACTTTTTCTGTGTAAACCCTGTTCTGAAGCTCCGGCCTGTTTACCGGAAGCATCAACCATCAGTTCAACCATCGATTACCTCTTGTGCGCCCAAAACCCACACAAAGCCACTACCAGTATATAAGTACCACGTTGCGGGGAAGGAGCATTATTAATGGGCTTTATACTTGAGGTACTTATTCAGACCCCTCGTTGAATCGCATTGGAGATTCCGAGCTGACTGATTGTGAAACGAGATGTACTCCTTTCCAAGCCTCTCAATAGAGCAATCACTTTATAAGGTATAAAAGAGAGTGAAATGGCAAGGTAATTTCAGGCCCTCTTGTAAGTAGACGAACAGTTTCTCTCTCGAAATCAGTGGTTCCATCAGATATCGACCCGTTTGGAACGCCAAATGCAGAGTATCAGTACATAATTGTATCTGTAGCGTTCATATCAGATGTACCACCTTGCGGGGAAAACCAGCGCCAGTAGCCTGAATAATAGTCCTTAAGCAAGATTGAATACTTGTCAGTTACTGAACTCGGTCATAGATCGATGTAATTGAATGGGCTTTGTGCCATGGACGGTTGTAACGAACGGTTGCGGTGACTTCCATCTTCCGCCTGTGTATGGAAAGTGGATACAAATGCAGACAAAGGACCGGACTACGGCCTTCGCAGTTGATCAGAAAATCCGAGTTAGGGGGGTAGTCTCAGTGGAAGACCGACCCCGATGACCTCTTGAACCTGTCAGGATAAGTATGCAAAATCATACCTGTAGATTTGAGTCAATGTATATAATACAGATAGAACTGCTTTTACTGTAGCAGACCTCATTGGCATATTCTAAGTTGGATGAGATAACCAGCGGCGTTTTCTTGTGAAATTGTAATGACCGAAGCGGAACGCCATTCCGCTTCGGTCATTACAATTTCACATTATTCCGCAGAGGACGAGTGTAGTTTCGATATCTGAACTATTCTCTATACGTTTGAATGTGCAGACCACCTCCCGAGCAAATCCACCTACAGTTGTCGGTTTTTTGATGTGGAAGCTAGTGTAGTTGTATATGATTACCATGCAGGCCCATCGTAGGACTTTTCCCAGAGTATTCTGCGAATGGCAGAGTAGTCTGCTAATAGTCTGGAGTAACCGAATGCGGATCAAACAGGAATACAGATAGCTGTGTTCCATGTATAGATAGAAGCCGCTCGTAGTCGCTTCGTTCGGGTGGGGCGAGAATGTCGTATCTTTCCTTCTCAAAGATAGACCAATCTAATTGTGTGGTATTAAACGGAATAGATAAGAAAGACAAAGGACCATGTCGTTGGTCCCGATCTTCAGGTTAAACGTGGGTAAAAATATCTGAGTAAGCCATACCAGATGCCTCAGTATCGATGCAGAGTAGTTTTGCTTTCACCTGGATGTGGAAGTTTGATTTGGTGGGCAGGACCTTCCTTTCAATCTTAAAGTGCCTGTTACTTCATGCAGTCCCACCGTAATAATGATAAGTTAAAACGAGAAACTTCGCGTTTGGTACGTTTCCCGGTACTGATTTAATTTTGTTCCACGGATTCGTAGAGATTCGCAATCTGTTAATAAAGCTGTGCTATCCCGTTCTTCCCCTAATGAATCCAGCAGATGAAATGCTTCAAATGGGCACCATTCTGCGTTGGCTCCATGTTGAGGAGGCTTTTGAGCCGTTTATCTCGGTACGACTTCGGAGAGTTGGTTTTTTGTGATTTAATGACTCTGCTCTCTGCTCCCAAGTCGGTCTGATTTTTCCCTTGAACGGAGATTATATACTGATTAAACACATAGTAACAGCATTCTGACCGTTGTTCAGGTTTGATATAGATGCTACCCAGGGCTTTGGTCCTGGATCCGCAAAGCTGTGTTACCCACAGTCGGAAACACAAATTGCATGAAAACTAAAACTGATATCAAAGGCTAGAATAACAGATATCAGAAAGAACGACAACATCTCAGAAGATTCCATAGCGGCAAGACTAATCCCCGACTAATCCACTCATAGACTAGCTTCTTGTATCTGGCGGTGGTACTGCCCCCTACATTTTCGGTTCGTTTCATAATACGCCTGCATAGATAAGAAGTATACACCAGGTAATACTATTTCAAAAAGAAAAGCATTTCCAGGGTGCTATTTGCGATTATGTTCGGCGCATACCTTGAAGAATTACTCGATCGCGCAGAAAAACCCGGGCATGTATTTGTACTCAATCAGGATATCTGTTTACCGTGATAAGCTTTTGTGCTTCACAGTTGACGGTATTGTTTCGGCGCGGCATGATTCAAGGTTAGTAAAGGCGTCATTTTTTAGTGCAATACGCCCGTCGTTGAAAATATTCCATCCAGTGTGGTGAATGGCTGAAGAGCTTGGAATGTTTTTTCAAACTTAATCTGAAATCACCCATGCAGCAGATCGAAGGTTGCGAAGAACAGAGAGCTGGGAAGGTTAGACAAAATTGTGCTAAGTTTAGCATTGGGTACTAGTGGTTCACAATTTATTCGTTTACCGATCGGAGGTTAACCGTTGGGCGGTATCGCACAGGACTATGTTTTGGAACGAGGACAAGCACAAATGCTCAAGGAAATTTGATAATAGAATATGCCATGGCATGGCGAACTAGCTTTTCAACAGTTTCGGAAATATATTAGGGTTGATCTTGGAATTAGTTGCCCAATCGCACTTTAACCGGACGAAAATCTGCCATGAGCTCCATGTTAAACAATATGAGTAGAACTGGGCCACTTGGAGAGAGTAACGTGCAGAATATGTGAATATAGTTGTCCATCATTTTGTTGCGTGTTGAAGCGTCATTGGTCTTCAATCCGTTTGCCCGCGCGGTCTTTTTCGGAATTTTGACTTCCACTCGCATATCAATGTGGTGATACACGTCCAGAGGACTAATTAGGGACAGATATGCAAATAGATCTTCCTCTGACCTGACTGTATAATAGCTAAATTACGGTCTTGAAGAATCCGTATTAATTGACTGGATCTAAGTTTGATGTTCAGTTTAGCCGTGCAATCATCATGCGATTTACATCTCCAACGCAGCTAAGAGTATTCGAATTCCTAAAGTAGGAATAACCTGCCCTATCAATTACCGATCCGTTTTTACAAGAATGTGCGAGTATCAACTTGCAGGTTTCGCAACACCAGTAGGCCAATAATTAGCTCTTTACAAGCGAAGTTTACGTCGGCAACGAGGAATGAGATGTTGGACTACGCGAGTAGTCCGGAAAACAGATGAAGAACCGTTCTAGAAGCAACTTATGTTCTTGAGAAGGGTAAATAATGCGCTTTATCTCCTGATTTGAGGGCAACATAAAGCAGCACTGATTTGTTAAAGGTTCGCTTAGCGATACCTTGCAGTATCGCCCGCTCCGCGAGAACTAGCTTGATCAGACTGTCATCAATCTCAACATCGCACCGTACGGTAGCATTAGTAGACTCTCGTCCATTAGAAACCGTGGAAGTACAGGAAGGTATGTCGAAAATTTTCCAGTCGGTAAGGTTGTTGTGGCATTCGACCGACAGTGTTCACAAATTCTTTTTCCGAATTGCTTGCACTCGCACCAGAAGCGCTGGTTCGTGAACCAGTTGAACTTTCTGTTCCGTCTCGGGCATTATTTTCTGCGGTAATTTCCATAATTTTCTGTTTCTTCCCATAAGTAAAGCTACAAACTTCGCGGAATTACTGCTTTAGACCTTTATACTTGCCGTACAGGCAGTTAGGAGAGGATCTTCGTGGGGATACAGAGCTTTTTGTTGAGCTTGGAGAGAACGGTGAACCCCTTTGAGATATCTTTTGTCAACCAAGGTGCTTGCGCTCCTTCAGTCCAGTTTTGATTTTTATTTTGGACCAGTGTTCTGGAGTTTGAAAGCTTAAGCAACATGTACGGAATCTTTAAGGAAATACTTTCAATCGTTTAGAAGTTCCACATGCAAGAATTCAATGTCTGATTCTTAGCCGATATAAGCGTGAATTTGGCTTAACACCAAGAGGTACTTGAGCAAATGCCACCTTCTGGTTGTGATTTAAAATCTATGATAAACCATGACGGCGAAGTAGTGATTAGTAGTCCATGAAAAAGGAATGAATTCTGGACTTGAAGTTCTTGTCTCTTATGTACGATCAGACCTCAGAATCCAAATTGCTCAGATCGAGACTCTCCTTGGAATAATTGGACTTGCTTTCGATATAAGCCCTAGTGCAGAATCAGTATTGGACCATAACCATCGAATACTTTGAAGAAATGAAGTACCAAGGCTGACTTTATGCATTCCCCATGAATACAAAACTTCAAATTGACCGGATGGTTAGCGTTACGTTGTTGATTTTGACACCCTCGCGGTGAACTGCTGTTCCTTAGATGATAACTATGTATAGTACTAACCATTGAGGCGAAGTAGCTCTCTGATTAGCTTGCCACCCAAACGGAGAAGTTTTGGGTGATTAATCGAATTGGCGACAAAATACGCGCAATGTGTTGAAAACGATAGGAACTCGTCCACGATCTGAGGTACGCTCATGTTGAGCGGTGGTTTATTTACGTTTTAGTTATCGATAGCCTTTTCAATCTGTAAATTAGTGATCAATTTAGTATTTAGTAGCCGAAGGAAACAGAAAGATGTCGATAGTTTACGATTTTGCCGAAGGTGGTGGTACAATAATACCTCAGTCAGCTTCAGGGCGCGCCTAACTGTATTGTAATAAACTTACATCTAAAATTGAATAAAGATGCCGATTCAGGAACAGTATAGACTGGGCTATGGACCACTCTCGAACATAATATTCGATAAGAATAAATCTATAGGCTTATTAATGCTTCTATTTCTATTGATTGTGATATATAGCTCTTTATGACCTTATTTAAAGTATAATTTACCATAGAATTACGAAGAAGAAGCAGGCTGCCGTTATTTAATATTGTTGAAGACCAAGACGGTCTTTCCGTAAAACATTATTATTCAACTTCATATTAATCCACTTTAAATCAAAATTATTCCTCTGTACTTGGTTCTAGAATGTAACCAAACCTGTCGGATTGTATTTCAAAAGGACAAAAAAGTTGGCCAAAAAGTCTCGGTAAGCTTCACTTTTTTTTTCTAAAGGAAAATCAGGATTGGTATTGCATGGTTTCCATGAATCAAATAGTCAATATGCAATAGTTTTAGCAGATGTAATATTCACCCAAAATCCACACAAAATGATTTCTCGAGTAACGGATGTAATATTCACCCTAAATCCACCCAAAATGACTTATCGAGGGATTTTTCTTGATTATTGAAGACTTATACACCTTTAGAGTCAAAACATAAGATATGCTTCATTTGGATTCTGAGAGGGTCTATTTTTACTTTTGGTATTGTCTTTTCTTTGTCAATTTCTTCAACGCTTGCGAGTATTTCTTCTGCTGCCGCTCTCTAAAACAGATTTGTTTTTTCTCCTATTGAGTCTACTCAAAATTTGATATATAAAACTCTTTAACCAGGTACAATCTTGGTCATAAGTACATATTTTCTGTTTTTATCCACTAGAGGACCATAAAAACGAAAAAATCATTATTTTTGCTGTAATGCGTATAAATCACACGAAAGCAAAGACTTAAGAATTATTCTAATCCTGGCTCTTTCAACTGTATAAAGCTCTTAAATGTCTAGTATTTTTTAATTTTGTAGCTAACAGGATTAAATCCTAGTTGAGAAACAGCAATTAATGTCTATCCTGTAGAGTTTCTCATATTGCAGTGACGAAAATTGAGAATTATAGATGGTTGCAGTGGGGAAAGTTCACACTCCCTGGTAACAATATTTGATAGTAAATTTGTCACAAAACGGATTTATTTGGTAATTTGTGAGATATTTTACTTCTAAGAAGCCCTTAGCTGGATTCTCAACCAGTAACCATGTGCAAAAGGACCTCAAAGGGGATTTTTAAAGCATTTCAATACGAATATTATATTTAGAAACATTTCTATGCAGAGAAAAAACATTTCTTTGTCGATTCTGAATACTCCTTGAAAGGCTAAACAGAAAACAGCTACGCCGATAAGAAAGGAATTATATTCATTAAATAGTTTCTAATTTTTGCGTGATGTAGGCTAGAATCTTTCACTTGTAAAATGGTTTGAAACAGGCTGCTAAAAACTCTCTTTACTTAGTTCAGAGATAAAAATATTTCTAGCGGATAGAACTAGTGTCGAATGGCCTATCTTTAATTTGACTTATGCGATATTCAGATGTAAGACATTAGGGGACAAAAAGACCGAATAAAGACATTCAAAGCTGAAAAGAAGGCTTTTCCACGAAATCAAGGCCAATGAAAAAAGTAATGAGGCGTATAACTATGTTCGGGACAAAACGGTTCTGTAATTGGCTAAACCTCAATAGAAAGCATTCTATATAAATTTAAATGCTACCCAGACCATATAAAAAGGAGAGCAGACCTATTAACTTATTTTTCCTGTTTCTCCTCTTCCTGACTCTAAGATAGATAAAAAACCTTCCACATTTCGTAAAGAACAGTTTTGCCTATCGGATTGGCAAAATTTTTAAACGTAAAAATGCATGATAAAATTTTGTGAAATTAATATCCAAAAAAACGATAGAAAAGATAATAAATTCACAAAGAGAATTGATTTTCTGAAAACATAGATACTGATATTGATGGATAGATACCAATTCGACGATCTTACAGAATAATAACTGATATGGATGCTATATCGAAGACCAAATTGGAATTTATACCTGACCTTGAATATAGTATGCTTCTTGTTTGCTGAAGTTTTCTAGTGTATACAGAGGCTTTTATAAGCGAAAGTAGGATTGTTAATGGTTAGCCTTTTAACTAGAGTTTTTGAAGTGAGTCGTCTCTGAGTTTTGGAACTGCAGATTTCTAGGATGATCAGTCTATACACTTTGAACAATTAGTATGAACTTAAATTTTTACTGCACTCAGTTTTCATCTAATAAGTTTAAAATAATACAGCAAGAATGCCACATTTATCTGTCTAATTGCGTCAAAGGTTATACTACAATAGATTTAATGGTAATTTATTATCTGTTTGCCATCCTGAGTGCCACAAAGATCCGAGCTTCTTCCTATACTCGAGACTTTATATATTCTTATCAGATGTCAAGTCTCTTTTTATCTATTTTTCGCAATAAGGTACAGTCTGCAACCGGAACTGTGCTTTAAACGGTCCCAGAATCCCACTGAAAGCTGCTTTAAATCCTGATATTCTCCTAGGAGAAAAAAACTCGAAGACTGATAGAATCCTTGAGCAGGAGAAATATCAAAATGCGGTCAAATTATGCGAAAATATCAGTAACGAGTTACAAGACTTTCATTGCAATAATATCTTTGCCACACTACAAGAAAACTGCCTCAATTCTCAACTAAATTAACTTACCGAAGATACGTTATACGAAATCTTTGACATTCATATGTTTCGATATTTTGCGACTGAACTAGATTCTCGACGGTGCATACAAACTTCGAACATTTAGAACCTTCATTGAAGCATAATTTGGCTTCTTAAATTACACGCCAATCTCAGTAATAATGAAACTTTGACTAATTGTAAATAGCCACACTTGCCTGAAGTCCCAAGAATCAGCTCCATCTCTACGACAACAAAACTATCTGAGCATAATAAAGTAATTAAACTGCTTTCAATTTGAGAACGTAGGTCTTTCTTATCTGTGAAAAAAATATTGAAAGTCTTCATGTGTAATGAGCGATCCTTAATCTCTCAATACCAGCTCAGCGCGAATATTAGGTGTAACCATTGGAAATTTGCTAAGGAGAAACAAAAAATATCAACAGGAAAAATTAGCAAATTTTAAACGCGTGACGGAAGTGAAAAGGGCATGAATTAGACGATAATTCTTCTCAGTGAAGGATCTACCGTAAAAAACGTATAATAACCTGAAAACTCTGTATGAAGGGGCTTCGAAGCATAATAGAAACTTATATAAGATGATAATAAATTTGGACGCGGCAAAAAACATTTTTTCGCATTTAGCACGGTGATAAAATTACACGAGAGAGTGATATAAGAAGTGTAATATGTTCTTAAGGCCGAGATTATATTTTTCTTGATAGACCTGATATAGGTATTATCTCAATGGGGGAAAACATGGCCAGTAGATTCTTTTCGTTCACAATAGCTCTAATTATTTGGCAATATTAGTTACAAAAACAAAAAAGAAAGGAAGAAACATATGCAGTAATATCTGGCAACTGTTCTTTCGAAAGATACGATGATAGTATTTGCGGAGAGAGTTTGTTTGTAAAAATCTTTTCAAAATTCCCCATCATAATTTCTTCTGGAAATATGTACGGAAGATGCCAAAAGTAACATAAATGTTTTAAGGATTTTGTGTCCAAATATTTCCTGTCGCCTAGTATACCAACTACATTTTAGGTGAAGCCAAGCACTAAAAGATAATACCTGATTCGCCCTTTTTACCTGTTCCTTCCAAACTGCTCTTTAATATGCTAGTTCTAGCTCTCACTCCATCTTCGTATCTCTTTCAGAACTTCATTGGTTCCATTTATTCTCCTACTAGCATAGCTCATAACATCAAGCAACTTCAAACGGGTTAAAAGCTTGTAGATAATACTCACAAAACTTGAGCATATACCCGAAGATAAATTACTAAACTTTATTATGAAAGATGAAAGGCTGAAATTTCGGAATTTGAATATATATTGGGTCGACCATTTGTTGGATGCTGCCTTCCTGTATTTATTTTGGAACCAATATCGCATAATACGACAAGAAGTTAGGCTATTGAAGGATATAAGATTGTAATCAATCATATTATTTATTTCTAGAGTTCTAACGAATTGTATCTGTTTTTGCACCTAGCTTTTCAACTCTAAGGAACTGAAAAATTCAAACGTTTCCAAAACTGCCGAATGAGGAGCTTTTAAAGATATACTCTCGGATACTAATAAGCGTTTTTGGTAGAGTCGCTGAATTATAACCTTAATATAACTTCAATAGCTCTGTCTTGCCACTTTAAATTCTTGCTGACTTCGGATATGTTATTCTTTACCCAAATATGAAGGAAAATTATAAAATATAATCTTCAAAATCAAATTCCTTGTATACTACGATACAAAATGGAACAATCTATGAGTAAATCTATCCCATTCAATCAAAATGCTAGAAGCCATAAAGATACTCCGAAGAGGATTTCAGAAATAAATGACATTAATCCAAAAGAATTCGCAGAGTGAATAATTGACTATTTGGCATTAAAAGTTTAAAATTTTTTCCGGGGAGGTAAACGATTGTTGAAATTATGTTCGAAGTATTTCTGTTATAAACTCTTCACCAGGCATGGGAAATGCCTCAACCATAGTACAGTGAAGCTACGTATGGAGAAGTAGAGAGAAGCATAAACTATTTCTTAATTAATAGCATAGTTCCGTTACTTTCTGGGGCAGATTCAATCGCGTAATGCCAGATTTTCCCCGCCATTAAGTAGTGGCGATACCAATTCTGAACATTTTTTTGATTCCTACAATAAATTTACAATTCTAGCAATATCAATTGAACAACCAGTGAGACTCGTTAACAGAAACACATATTTTCGTTAGCATCAAACTAATACATTTTTGGAGAGTAATAACGTGACCAAAAGTGCAACACGGGAATCAGGGGCCAAATATTTTTCTTAAATTATCACGCCGGTCTAAAGTCTCTTGTGCCTTTGCCCGTTCACTTCAATATTTTGTACCATTTCCTGATTAAATTTATAGTGAATGACAGAAACAATCAATTTTGTAGCAAGTAACGGAAAATATTAGCTTAGAGCTTTTTTCGCGAGTCCTGCTTGTTAATAAATAGATCCTACCAGCATTTTATGTTGATTTTTGAATAGTCATTTAATTTATGAGAGATTTGGGCAGTTATTTCTTCTGCATGTTTTTTATTAGTGTTCCGCTTGGTTAAACTAGAGTAATCATACTCATTTATACGAGATATTTAAGATAATTGCAGAATTTTTATGTATAATTACTCATATTCTGCACTTTATAATTTCGTTCGTGGAAAGAACTTACAAGAAAGAAGCACAATTTACCTATAACATTTTTATGTCACCAACCCCAAACTTTAAATTAGTCCCCAAACTCTGGTCATAAGTAATAATCTTCGGTTCATCAGGATAAGTAGTTGCAGACCTTGATACATATTTGGGAAGTACGGATGGTTATCAGTCGGAGTGAGGAACAATTAAAACTGGAATTAATCCTACTGATGCGTTCCTTGGGGCTTCAGCCTTCCGTAATTTTTTCCTGTGCTTCTCCATTTCATTTCTGCATCAAATTTGTTCCATTAACCTTTCATATCGGTAAAATTTACGGTCGCTCTTCCCTTGCACAAGTTGAGTACTGGATTGACCGGGAAGTAGCAAATTTGAACCATGATTGCATCATTAAATCAAAATATGAAATGGAAAAATGCAAACAAGTTTGAAAAGTGCTTGAAGGTAAAGGTTGGTTTTATTCATGCACACTACAAAGATATGAATTGCTTTGGACATTTCAATACAAAATATTTGATCTTCAAGACAAACCTTACGTTCCTATTGCTCCTCGACCACACTAATACTTTAGAATCGTATGTCTGAGGTTTTTTTCTGCTACATACACCACCCTTGGTAAAAGACTAATTGAACATATCGTCGTTTTCTTTTAAAAGCTACCAAGTTCCTTTAAAAATCTTTAAGATATCGACCTACGGAATCAGTTTTACAGGGATTTCCTTTGTCGTTTTCAGTGATTTTTTTGTTACCTTTATTGAATTGAGATTAATTGCCGCAAAATTGTCGTGTCATTGGAATTATCATGCTCTAAAGAGTGCCAGTCCACGCCTATAGAACTATTTGGCGACAATATACTAGAAAACATGACAGAGGCTTCTCTTTGTCGCGATTATGAGGTTCATGGTGGAACTTCAAAAAAGTTCTTTTTTGATATTAAGGTGGGCCCCTATGAGCTGGTTGTATCCCAGATCACAAGATATTCCTCCATTAGTCTGGATACCATGGAGAGAAGTTAAAGTTTACACTATATTGATCTATTGCATATTTGGTCTATAGTGTATAGGGGCCATAGTCCTCTTATAAGATATTTAATTTTCTGAAGATAGAAAACTTTTAGGCCCCTTCCTGAGTCCCATTTGCTCATTAAGAAATGGATATATTCGATAAAAACAGAATTTTGGAGAATTGCAACTCTGCTAAGCAGAGGAACACCTTTTCTTCAGGCGTTAACCCTCGCTTTTTCCTTCTTCCTTGCAAAAAATGGATCCACGAACCGTTCTAGGAAACTAAATTGACCTGCAAGCTTCTCTTGTTACGTTTGCGGCAGAATGAAAGCGCTTGTATTGGTCGGCTTGGAAGACGAAATTGTGTCTCTGAAACCTTCAATGCAGTCCATATTGACATTATAACTGGGTTAAGGACGAGGTCAATGGGAATACGCTGGAAGATACGCGACTCTCTCAAGACCGATACGCTTAATATTTTCGAGTTCAAAGCGTGATTACAACGAATAAAAGTTTTAAAGTTTTGGCGGAGGTTGAACCAGCCCAATTGCTGAACGAAAGCAAAACCCAAGATTTAGATGCTTCACTATCGTCTGACACGTCCTTGGATCCTGTTGCAGGTACTGGAAACATTCTTGCGGTGACATCCAAGAAGAGGAATTTTGGTAATTTTTTGTACACCAACGCACCTTACCAGGTCGTTGTCGGGTCCGTATGGTCAGTAAGTCGAAATTTCCTTGCTCTACTTGCCGTTCCAAAAAAAACCTTGGCGATCTTTATATCTGTCACTCGAGTGCAAAAATGTGCTACGGTATATGTCATTTGCTCAAAGAGCACCATATTGGCACTAACTAGGATTCAAAGGTGGAGCGAGTTAGTGTGACTTTCTGAAATAAAACTAAAATTTGTTTTTAGTTCTATTTTTGTAGTATAATAGAGGTTTTAATTGTGTGATATGACTTGCAAAGTTAGCTGTTGTCCATGGCGTACTGAATTATGGCTTTTATAAGTTGTCACCGTATTCTGTCTAAGGTTCAAGTGGGTTCCTAATGGCGCCCATAGACAGCAGCCTTTTGACAACCAGTCGAGTTCCCAACAGAATTTTCGGGCATCTGATAGAGACCCATCGAGAACAAACCCCAAAATACCTGGTTGGGTTCACAAACCTACAACTTGCACCATAGGTCACCGTCCCAGTGATGGATGGGAGAAGTTGTCATGGACTATTTAAATTCATATGCTATTGCATTCTATTGCAATGTAGATTCTGTCTCAAGCACTACTGTATGTGAATGACGTGGAATATCCGGTTAGTTCCTAAATATAAAATTATTCCTTCCTTGTACTCGATAGATACTCTTTCCAGTAAAGCTTCTCAGAAATGTAGAAAAAGGGGGATAGATTTTTACTGAATTAATAATTTACGGAGTAAATTTTTTACTACAAAACATTGGGCCTAAAAACTTTTTTACTCTCACAGTATAGTGTAGCAAAAAAAATATTGTCCTCATATGAGGACATCGTAGGCCCTTGTGAGGACAAATCTGTGACGGATAGACACTAAAGTCCTTGATAAGACATAAATTAAAGCAAAAACAGAACAAAGCAGATTTTTTAAAGCATTCAAATGTTGTTGAGCTACTGCGGTAGATAAATTACTGGTGCAATAGCCACTAGACATCTGTAAGTAAAGCTCGTAGAACTTTATCTCTTCTCCAATCATATAAACATAAGAAATGTAATCAGGGGAAGATATTAAAGGGGAAAGAATGTATTTAGTCTGAAGTCACACTCTTAACAATCAAAAAAGTTTCAAGATTTCAAAAATAAGCTTTAATCAGAAAAGAGTTGCCGGAGAAAAACTTCGCGTATCATGCTAGCCATTTATGCCAATTAAATGTGGTAAGCATAATTTTCAATTCAAAGACGTCTAAAAGCGGAAATAAGTAAGACAGAAGATTACCGCGATCAACAATATCTTGATGAACATTACTTCGTAGTAGCTTTGCAACATAGTATTTTAGAGCTCTCTTGTTGTTGTTTTCTAAAGATGCGAGAGTCCCCACTTCGATAATGAGACGAAATTTAAAGATATATAACGAATAAAAATGGATTTTAGATAAATAGATTTGATTTCCAGTACGTTTTTAGACTTTGAAGTTTTCTGGAGAAATTTTATATCAGATTAATTTCGGGTAGAAGAAAAATGGATATTTTAAAAATCTCTGAAATAAAAAATAAAACTGAAGTTGTGCGAGAGGGTATATCTAATATTGTACTAATATTTATAAAACCAACTAAAAATGTACCTCAGTTTCAGTACAATTATGAAAGCAGTATTTATGATTCTTTTTGTTTTTGATAAAAAATGAACACAAAGCTCATTCTTGGCACTGTTTTTAGGCTTCGGCTAGAGAATAAGATATGAACTACTCAATAATCAATACAATATTAAGAGGAATAAATAAAATAGTTCTATAGCTACTAATGCGTGTGTACTTGCACTATTGCAGCTACTTATTGGCTAAAGCTAATTAGTGTACTTTTAAAGATGACCCCAGGCCTCTTAAAACTACAAAAACATTTAACGCGTAATAGTATGATAAGAAGTAGTAACGTTATGGCATTAGTAAACCGGGTACATAAATCTTTCAATAGAGCAAAGTGGAATTCAAAGTCTTCTTGTGAGCATAAAACTTTAAAATATATATCCCAAGTTATCTAAATGGAAATAAAACTGAATTACTTATGCATCGAAAACTTAAAAATCTATGAACCTGCATATGACGGAAAATGTTTATACAAAAATAGTTTCGTTTAGATAAAACAAAGAAATTTCGCATATTCCATGTTAAATTAAAAATTATGGAGTCAATACCAATATATATTACGAAAGTAGGCTTATTAAATAGGTACCATTAAATTATCTCATTCAAATATTTATCATGAAAATATGGAGTGTATTTTATGACTCTGAAAGAAAGCTACTCATTTCTTTCGATTATTTCCTTTTTTTTCAAAAAAAATCCGACAGGTCCCTAATTATCTATAATTAGGCATCAATTATAATATAAATTTAGAAGGATAGATACAAAAACTAGTTGATCATATTATAGTAAATTCTATTATATGGCCTTCGTTATGCTCTAAACAAATCCAAAAAAAATCTTTTTTACGTCACTAGGCATGAATTAGTTGTCTAAGAAACTTATCATAAGAGCCACCTTGAGAATTAAAATCAATAATATTGAGTTTAAGAGGCCTTAGAGGTATTAACTCACGCACTTCACTCAGTAAAGCCTAGTAATAAGCAATTTGCATCTTATTTGGCTTGTAAAATGTTACTAGTTTTTGACTTTAACTTACTGATGGCAATGAATATTTCACTTATAAAGTATTCAAAGGTATTGGTAATGATTTTCCTACCAAAACATTGATAGAAATCATGACGATTTTTGCATTCTGAAAAAAAACTGAGTTTTATTTTAAGTATTTAATGACATCCAGGAGCTGTTGATCTCGTTACTTTAAATCTAATTTAGAAGTAAATGCTTTCGTTTAATTACTCTGCGTTGAATATTTTTTCCTGAACCACATATTTCCCTGAAAATATGATTTGTACGTTTTCGTAAACATAATTTTTATATTATATTTTTTAACATTTACTCGTGAATGTCTGCATTTCGTTCTGTTCAATAACTACAAAAATATGAGATGTCATTTTTCATCTATTCAGCCCACGAAAAATAGGCAGTGGTATCTCAATTCTTAGAATATGTTTTGAATAACATCACTATGTAAATCGCTTCAGTTTCGCAGATACTTATATTTTGAATAATGAATGAATTATACTGGCAAAAATTCACTTTCGTGGGTTTGGACACGTTTCAAAGACAGGCAATGGGCCTTTCTCCGGTATTAATTGCCCTTAAATCGCCTAAAGCGTATTTATAATTCATAAGATTTATGCAAAAGTGTCAAAATTACCAAAACATAGTTTATCATTATTTTTTCGTACAGTTTTTTATTTCTAAATTTTTTATTTTTTTGTGGGTCTCAAAAAAAACTTCGTATTTAAAAATATACTATATTTTGGCACTTGATGAATTTAACTGAGAATAATTTGATTTTTGCATACTCTCTTTAAATGTATATAAAGAAAACATTACTACCATTTGCATTCATATCATCCTTGGATAAATTATTAGTTTTTTTGGAAACTGACCTAGTTATACTCTTTGGGAGTAAAAGTTTCCAGAAAAGCGCGCCAAATATGCATTTAATTAGAGCTTTCCCTTTAAATTACAGGGCTAGAGGATGCTTTTCTTCCTATTTGAAGAGAACGAGCTACCTCCAAACATCATTCTTTACTGTTAGAGGAAAATCTTAAATCTTAAAACAATAAGAGGTATATTGCTGTAATTATTTCGTTGAAAACTTAATTTCAATAGCATGGAAACATCATCCGAAACTTTATAATGTTTTGCTCTGATTCAGCAACTTTCCTCTTTACTTTCATTGCCAACTTGGCGTCACAACAGTAGCATCTGAAGGCCAGGATAACAGTTCATTGTGAAAAATCGAATACGAAAATGCCGACCATAGATATTTATTCAAATTAATTATACTAGCTGTTCAAATACATAAACTGTTCTTGCTAGAAGCAACCATAAAAGTTATAAATGAAGTGATAAGTATCGTTTGATGGACAGATATAGCTAATGGAATACGCCATTATTGTATTACCATAGGAGGCCTACGACAACGTAAAGTTCTACTATATACACTTTTCCACCCTACTAGCATTTATAAGTTTAGAGAATATGGTAGCGTTCAGTAATGCTCGCATTATTATACCAGAAAATGAAAATTCATATTTTTCATAAACTGTAAAAAAAATCCTTTATTGCTAACTCGCATTATCACTTTTTTACTACAAAATATTTATTTGCAATACATCGAGAATTCCACAATAATGAGAATCTTTTAGAAAATTTGTGAAGATATCTTCCTGGCTTTACTAACATGATGCATAAATTTTCTCGGTAGAAAAATATGCGTTGATATTGATGTTGGACTGATCTCAAGCTGAACAAAGAGAGCGACAACTGAATGATAAAAAGGGCACTGGTTGTTGCGAGTGAGGTAGAACAAAAATTAGAACGGTAAAGCGTGACAATAACGTTTTGTGGGCACCAGCTCCACACCATGCAGGAACCAGCAGTGATTTACTGATTCGAAGCTGAGTGTTACTGATGGTCTGTCTTCACAGTGTGTTACCGCTGGTGATTCGGCCTACTTATAAACGCTCTCCGACTTCCCATCGATAAGCTCTCTGTGTATCCATCTCACTGCATCCAAAGTGCATTGCACCGACAGTCACGTTGAACTCCCGCGACACGTAAAAATTGTAGCGGAATGCACTGCACTAGAATTGAACATGGCCGATTAAATATCCGCATCTAATTCGAATTTCGAACGGTCGAGAGTCATGCACAACCATTCGTGCTTTAGTCATCATGCCCTTTTGCCAGCAGATATCTACCTTGTGATTAAATTTTCACAAACGGGTAAAAATTTTGAATGAAAAACTAAATGTGACTATGTGATAAATAAATGTCGTCCGTATAAGGACTCCACCGCCAATAATTTTTCTACTAAAGAATAATTGAAAATGTCTTATGAACATGAAATAATCTTTACTGATCAAGAGTACGATAATTTTTTCTACCTCCAAACTGCCTCTTTCATTTGAATTCCAGGCTTTCATTTGAATTCACAAGATTCGGGAGAAAAACTGTACTCGTCAGAAGTTCAAACATACTTATTTAAAGGAAAGTTAAAATTAATCCAAGTCTGCTTTCAAATCCATTTGATTCATAGTTAAATAAAGACCAGAACATAGAGATCAACGTAGAAGTCTCTTTTTACATATCAGAGTCTCCGCAGCGAATAAACTTGTATAGATTGAGAACCTGAAGAAAGTAAATTCTGATTAAAAGCCTTTTGAATTAATCGCATTTCTAATTTTTTATGAAATCTCAGTAATGTATTTAAGCAGTACATAATATCAATTTTTGTTATATTGGCCAATTTTACAATTAGGGCCTTCTCATTTCTTCAAAAATTGTTCTCTTGTCCATAATGCGAAAATAAATTAACGCGCTAGAAATTTTCAATCAGAGTTATCGGAATAAGACTAGAAGCTAACGTGGCCTCTATCACTGTTATTGAGTATTCATAGTACATTGAATTTAGAAGAGTTTGAAAAAACGAAAAAAACTCCCAAGTCATTTCTTATTCGTTACATGCAGTGATATTTAGTGATTTTACCATATTAAGAGTTCTCTTTTCATTCTATTACGATATTTACGCATAGCAGTAACTCAAAAAATTCTGTAAGATGTTATTGTATATGTCACAGATCGCATCTGATTTTTTGTACAATGGATGATAGATTAGGAATAAAACTTGTGAAACAAGGAAAGCAACCACGAATATAAGAAAAATTCTATATGAAAATTTTCAATTTAATTTACAGTAGGGTGTCGATTATTTTCTCGCAAAGCAGACTTATTTTCATGTTGCTCTTGTATATTATATATTGAAAGCTAATGTGCATATTATTCAGCATACAATTGCCGATATATCAAAAGAGCTATTTAATTTGTTTCACTTCTGTCATAATTATTAAACATTTTAATATATATTTGTGCAGCTTTCAACAACTTCAACATAATTTTTGGTTAACAAGTGTTCTTTATGTAAAAGAATTATATACAGGTTTTTGGATCTATTTTTGCATCAATTTACAGAAGAAAGGACATAAGTATAACTATATACTAGAGGTCTCTTGAGTAAGAGAACGTTTACTGTGAAACTAGTTATTAGATCAGTTCATTATTATTTAACATGTTTCTTTGAATTACAATTACAAGGTTTAATTTTTTAATGTAATATCTTTCTTATTCTGAGATTTACTTTTCATTTACTATATGATAGCACCTGTGCGTCATCAGTTTTCAAACACCCAAGAGATGTCTGACTTTTAATTTAATCGTAGGAATATCGAAAAATAATTCTATTGCATTTTTCCCCTCTTAGTCATCTTGAAATTTGAACCAGAAAAATATAATATTAATATACATCATAATATGGTATACGTATATATTATTTTTCTCAGGTTTCAAAGAGAGCATATTTTTCGAAGATTATCCAATTTGGGATCGTAATCAGTAAATATCCCTAAGCAAGAAAAAATTGAAAAACTATTAGAACCGAAATATATATTATTGACAAATAAAAGTATTTTAAAAATGTGAAAAATTGTTTTGTCCATTACACTTACTACGAAATTTTCGGTGAAACTATAATCATAGGAATGTTTCTCTGTCCCTTTAATCCCTGAAGGGTACACCAATTTGTACACAAGTGTGGATTTTCGGTCAATCTCTTTAAGTATACCCAAAATTTACTCTTCGCATATATTAAATCATTTTCTTCCTTCTTAAAGAATAAAACTAATTTAATTTTTAATTTGCCTGATTTTATTTATTACTGACGAGCAGCAGGTTTGCTGTATCATAAATAGTAAGAATATATATATTTATTATAATGTTATATTTGTAGCCGAAAAGAGCTCTGTAAAGATTGGTATTGCGTTCTAGACCAAGTTTTTGAAGAGAACTTTTTAGTTTATGGATTCAAATATGTACCGAAAATTGATGAAAAAAACAGATATAATCCTTTCTTAGCAACGTATTCATACGAGAGATTCTAGATAGATAACAAGAGTAAAAAATTCAAAATTTTGAGGTGTAAATAGCTGAAAAGAAGTTATTTTGTTTCCGTTTCTATGATATTCGAATTTTAAATCACTGGATAATTTATAGAGCTCAAAAAGCAGATGAAACCCCAACATAATCTAATGCCCTTCTATTTTAGAACATATATCTTATTATATCTTACTGGAAAATGAAACGGGTGAATACCTTCTTTAGCTAAAAGAATGTCAAAATTCAAGTCCTAAGCATTACGGCTTCTACCTTAATAAATAACTGAATCATAAATCTTGTACTTTTTTCGAAACAAAATCGAGTGAAGTACTTTCGAAGAATTTTTATATAAAAATGTTAAAAGTTTTGTCATTTCTCATATTAATTTTTTTCCTTTTCAATTATTTCAGTATATTTTTAGATAAATTGATAAATTTGAAAATACTCCCGCTGTAAATCTGAGTAAGTCGTAATCCTTCGTCGAATATTTCCTTCATTTGGTTTCTTTCAACATTTCAGATCAATAGAGGTTTCAAGTATGATTTTATCAATTATGATTTTATCAATTAGTGCTTTTCTCTTTTAGAAAATATCGAAATTTCTAGTATATTTTTTAGTTTCAATATTTCAATCGATTTAAACTTCCGTGATCAACGAGTAATTATTTTCATTTAGAAATTCCATTCATTACAAACATTTGAAACATGAAATTATAAGTTTCTGCGGGAATTTTTAAGAAACTACAGCACTTACCGAAATAATTATCAATCAGAAAGGACACGATTTTCCAGATCATTTCATTAGTATTATCCTTTTTTTTGGAAAAATCAGAATTTTTACATGCGCTGTTTCATTTCTAATGTTTGAGCTGATATTGGATGTTCATTTCCCAGTTTAATGATTTTATAAATTTTCCAAAAATATATAGGTGGACACAAAACCAAAATATTGGGTCTATCATATTTTGTAGGGATTTCAAAATAGTACAATCTCATGTACAAATTCATTTTTTTCACTTTCTCAGCAAGTTGGATACATAAATTCAATAGTATGCCTATACATTGCGTGCTGAAAAAACATATATATATACTTAAAATCTAGTCAAGTGAGAGGGAAAAATTACCATGAAGCTTTTTTTCATCCCAAGAGGACAACAAATTTTGTATCCGAGCTCAAATTTTAATTAGCTTGACAACCTATTGAAAATGTCATCAGTTCACAAACAAAGACAGAGATCTTTAAATGTGAAAGATCTCATGCCACAGCATCAAAATGGAACTCTACCCCCAGCTCCCTATTATAATCCAAAAGACAAAAATAATAAATGGGCTCCACCGGCGCAAGCAGTCCTTAATATTGTGCCAAATGGGAAGCAACTTATCAAAAATAAAGAGTTGAGCTCTGAGTTTACACCTACTGTGGCTGGATCTATACCTCCGAACCAAAGGATGCGATGGAAATTTAACCGTGGATGGGGGGTAGATATCCTGGTGTATTTCAGGATAAAAATGTTCAGTTCTGGGGAGACAGCTGTGTGCTTCGTGCCACCCGACAATTTAAACCGCCAAAGGAAATGTACAATTGGTTCGACGACAAACGTATCGCTCAACGAAACAGGAAAGGGAAACCATTTTTTGGGTGCTCCTTTATCAGAACTGCAAAAACCATGACTTATGGGTACACGGAAATCGGATGTCGATTGGCAGACTCTGCTGTCACATGCGCATTCTGGCTAAAAGAACTTGGAGGAACAGAGAGAGAAATAGATGTATTTGAGTACACGACTGGCAGGCAAAAAGGGCCGCCCCAACACTCTCGCGAAAACATTCACTTGATGACCATTCATCAATTCAATTCTAGGATCACTGGAAAACATGAACATGTTAACACTTATATTGGTTTCGACAAAGATCTAAGCAAAGAAAATTCTTTAAAGCAGGGCTTCTATGGACTCCTCAAAAAATATACTGGCTAGTGAACGACGTTGTAGCTAGAGAGCTTGAACACAATGGCCTTTTTGGAAATGACTGCAAAATGCACATTCAGATTGATCGTGAAGTCTTTGACTGGGTTTTCGAACCCAACAAAGAGGACAAATTACAGAATTTCCGAGTTTTTTACGTAAGAACATGGGATTTGTAAGTACATGCAAATATTGAAAAACTTTTCAAGTGAGAAAATTTCTGTAAATACGACTTGAATTCAGAACTAACGTAATTATTTGAAATTATCCTTTGATTTGTGCAGAGTTGACAAACATGCTAGCAAGAATCAAAAACGCGGAAGTAACAACAACAAAATGGTAAATGGACAGAGGAAAAACTTTCATTCTGTGAGGAAAGTCGTTTCTAATGGATCTCTGGCATGGAATGGAAGGCGTTGGTAATTCTTTTCTTTTTTTATTGAACTAAAGCTTCTTCGCTTATTTTTTGTGAAGGATTTTTCGTATGCAAGAAATGTTGGACATTGTTTTGCATCCAAAAATGTAGATGATTAGTTTGTGTTTTTTTCTAATCCATTTTAAGCTCGCAAAATAAACTTCATAATGGTATCAATTTTTTAATAAAATATATTTCCCTTTACATATGAAATATACGTTCTTGTTAGCTAAATTTGAAGTACGATCCTTATATACAGCATACCATTTTGACTCGCGTAAATAATTTTAAATTTCACAAATCCTCTTGCCAAATTTATACAGCATCCCATTAATTATATATATAAACAAATTACATTTTATGACATTCTCTGTTAAAGTTTTCATCACATCTTTCTAAGGACTCCCCGTTACCTTTGTAACAGTATATTTAAAAAATTATTATTTTTGACCGAGGTTGCCCTAAAACGCAAATTCTTGAATCTTGTTCTATTGACATAGAATTTATTATTAAATATTTATGTTACTATTAATTATTGTGGCAAGACATTGTCATGAGAAAAATATAGGCTGGTAAACGGAGATTTTTTGTTATTTAACTTTAACTCTACAAAAGCCTCTATTTATCTAGAGTAGAATAAATTACAAGAGTTGGTGGTCATTTTGGAAACAAAATATAAAAGTCATGCCCGTTCGTCAGGTCTTTTTTAAGACAAAAAACTAAATACAAGCAGATGGAAAATAGGGAATCTTGATACTTTTCAAAATACTTAAAAGTGATTGGAAACGTAAGAAGATTATTTTTAAGTCACTAAATTCCTCAGAATATGTATTTGATAATGTTTTCAAATACTTTCTCAGGCAGAAAGATAGAATTTCTCTCTACTCAGTTTTTGGGGCAATCAATTCTAGGCCATTTACAATCATCTCTTCCAAGCATTAATTCATTAAATGAATAGTCTCTGATACCTTTTTGAAGTTAAATACAATTTTATTCCCAACAACCGTTTCATGCGTGCTCCAAAACTTTTTAAAGGAGCGTTCAATCTTATAATACAGTGGGATATATTGATTTTACCAGCGGAAGCTATTCAGAATACAAAATCATTTAGCAAACTTCACATTTTCAATTTCATAGCACATAAGGACTAAAACGAAAAAAACTTGGAATCAATTGTAAACGTGGATGAATCAAATAAAGATACCATCAAAACTATTTTTTGCATCAATATGAAGTTTATTACTCCCCGATTCGGAAATTTTGGCTTCTTGTAATTTTTCTTGGAAGAAATTTCCATTTCAATGCAGACTATTCAAATTTTATTTATTAATTGAAATAATGAACAGAACAGCGTGAATACAGCGAATCTTGAGCAGTTTTATAAGAAGATAAAGAGGAAAATTACGAATTCTCGACCTCGATCGACAATTTTCGGTTTGTTACAGAACATTGTTAGACTGAAGTTTCCCTCCTCTTTGGAGAAAACTATAAATCCAGCTAACCGGAGAGATACAGCTGATTTAATTACTACATTACTGGAGGCAATATTTTCTTCGAGTCTCTTTCTTATGGGGATTTGAATAAAGTTTCAAAGAGGATTGAAGTGAAATATAGAGAAAAATGCAACCTGCATTACTTTTTAAAGGTTTTACCTTCAAATCAATAGAGAATAAATTACTGTAAGACTCCAATCCTTCCGTGCATCGACGAAATATTTTTTAACAATTTTGTTTTCTCACCCCTTGAGAGAATCGAATTAGTTCAACCCAAATCAATTGATCTTCAATTTCTCGGGATAATCAGCACGTTTAACCAAGAGATAAATTGTCAGAGCAGTTTTGGTAAACCTGCAATGTTTTTTAAAGGCAGAATCATGCAGCAGTAAATTCTATGCTTGTTATGTTCAATAAATTTTTTACCACTTGCGGTAAAATATTTAGATTCCCCTATCTAATAGACTGCTCAATTAAATCATTACTTAAATTTTCCCCAAGAGCTCTGCAATTCATTTGTACCAACGCTTCAAAAATATTCATATCCGTTGATGACAGCATAACCTCTAATATGCAAATTACTGGCAGTAAAGGTAAAAACTACAATGTGTGAACATTTAGTTTTACGTACAATTTCTTCCCTTAAGGCACATTAACTACCTTTTTTCATAACTTTTGCTAAATTTTTTATTGTGCAGATGTGGGTAAGTTATCCTTTTCATCAGATTCATTGGTCTCTTGGTGACCACAAGAGTAGGATATCCGATAATTTTATAAACGCTCCCAGTTGCACTTTGTGGTCGTCGGTGGCTATGGCCATCATATCGCGGGCCCCATTGCACGTGACCGATGTGGTCCATTCAGTTAGCTCTTAGCTGAATAGTCGGTCAGTCGGTGTACATTCGAGATAAATGAAGAGTAAAGATTGTTGTTTAAGAAGGATACTTTAAAATGACTAGATCTCGAACTAATTTTATTTCGCGGTACATTTAATACAATTTCGACCAAGCGAACGAAATATTTAATGAAAAATTACCATAAATCATATGCTTATCATTTCTGCAAAGTAAATAGTGTGTACAGGTAAATTCAAAAAGGAGGAAAAAATGTGAAAATGCCAGTGAACTCAAACCATTTTAAAGAAAGCGCTGGTAAATTCTCCTGCTTACTGCTGCACTACATGTATGCATTAAATTTATTTGGTTCTTACGGGGGAAATGGGGGTTAATTTGCTGTGATATGTGGGTTGGTACCCAGTAAATTTGTACCGGAGCGTAGATACCGTACATTTGGTTCTTTAATTTTTGAAAAGTGCGATTCTGCTATCCCCGGTGTATGCACTACATGTATTGAAGCGAAGATAGTGAGATCTTCAATTTTTACAAAGAATTTTTTCATTGAAAGGCATTAAATGGAATTTGAAGCTTTGAGTTATCAAACAGCCTCCCTTCCACCTTCTGGTAGATTGGAGTGCCATCCACAGCTTTCGACGCATCGTACGGTTTCGCAATTGGCTTGACATTGATACGATATCTACGCTTCGGTACAAATTTACTGGATACCAACCCACATATCCACCATAGTAAATTAACCCCCATTTACACAGTTATCAAACATCTACGATGGATGTCGAGACGACATCTACGATGGATGTTGAGACTTCCTGCAGGAAATAAATAGTGAATTTACTGGTCCAACAAATATTTACTATCTCTGCACTATTCTCATGGGCTCCAGCAGTATGCTTAGTTTTGGTTACCCCAAGCTCGTCTGAAGTGGAGATAAAATTGGGGGAAAATCTATTCACAGGTGCGTTTAACATTTTTTGCGAGTCCTTAGAATGTTTCACATCATTTCATTTCCACGCTCTAATGTTTGGTTCTTGTGACATCTAGTGGGCCTCAGATGTGTCAGTAATTCTCGTAGCAAGAAAAAAAAGAAAAACGGCCATCGCAGATCACATTTAGGAGAAAATAGTGTTTTGACTAAAAAAGTGCGGAAGAAATCAGATATCCAAAGTCAATGAAATTCTTTCCTGGAGAATCCACATTGATTTCGGAGATTTGACGCAGAGTAGTACCGCATCTTTACAGGATTATAGTTGACTAACTATGGCGTTTGAGTGCAATTTTTCACAAGGATGTGAAACGTAGCTGTGTAAGTTTGAGATAGGAGTTAAATTGCGTGGAGGTGCGTAAAAACTCACAATCAGTGGTTGATTTATCAATATATGAGGTTATGAAATGATTCGAAAAGTGACAGATCTTTCATACTTTCTTCAAATACTCTAGTAACAACCGACCATATCTTTCAAATATCAAATCACCCCACATTTCGGCCTGCTTGATGGCTGGCCTGAAGGTAGCATTTTAGGGAGCGTAGTTAGTTCCCCATTACTTTGTCGGCATACCCTTTTTGAGTCGATTGTGGCTGGAAAACCATGGGATAGATCGGATATATCTTCCAAGAGTAAAACACCCAAACGTTCCCCACATTTCCCCCTTTGGTAAATTTAAAGCTACTGTAAGTCATGTATCTCATCGCCTTCGTCTTATTAGGAAGCTAATCCTCTTATTTTGAAGTATATTCGCACTCAACAGTGGCGTCCTCAAAGACATGCAAAGCTGCACTGAAAGCACTTGAACCTTGATAATCATGCTGTTATTCATTGCACTAATGTTTGCGATGGACAGATTAGTCGGAAATAGCACTGAAGGCTGGCCTCCAGCCGGTAGTATAGCTGGGAAGTTTAAGTCTTGCACCCGTTAGTTTTTAGGCAAAACAAAACCCTTCGGGTGGCAACTACCTCAATTTCCAACAGTTAAATACTCAAAGCTTCCCCGCTTTGGCCCTGCTTAGTAAAGAAGTTAGTGATCCTGGGGGTGGGTAAGAGGAGGGTTCGCACCCTGTGATTCCTGAAAAGTTAAGGTGAACATGTCAGGCAGAGGCTGTGGCTCAGTTCAGTTGAATACAACATCCTTCGCCAATCAGAATACAATAGGTGCAGTGTCCAGATGCAAAGGCTGAAATCCCGAAAGCAATACCTTGCCATGTCTAGGTGAAGCTGGTGATGTTTTATTGCGTAAAAGGGGGAAGGTTTGGGTGTTTTACTCTTGGAAATTATGTCTGATTAAAAGGAGGCCAGTTGTATCTCGAGGAACCTTGCAGAGTGCAAACTCGCTTTGAACGTTAGGGAAGAAACGCCACGCACTGACCGTATGGAAGTGTTTGGGTGTTTACTCTTGCAAGATATATTCAACCTATCCTAAAGGTTTCCAAACAACCGCAATTGACTCAAAAGCGCATGGCGACACAGTAATTGAGGTGGAACTATGCTCCCTAACAGTCCACGTTGAGGCCAGCAATCAAGCAGGTCGTAGTGATCCTAGGACGGAAATCCAGAACTGAAGTTATACCTCTCCCAGCATGTTACGGGTACGCGAGCGCAGGTAGTTTTCTTATCCACTGGCCTTGCTCCACTTCAGTTGCGACGAAATCTGCGGCGTCTCGGTACCCGATTTTGAATGTTCCTTCGCCTAATTCTCGATCTCTCACAGCGTACTGCTTGGAACCGCAATTAACGAGATATGATAGTCTGACGCTTGTCCACTCCAGGTCCTCACTTTCAGCCAAAATAGTTTCCATCCGGGCCATGTCGATGTACGTGTTCATAATGTACCTTCTTATAATTAGATTGTAGAACGAAGGTGCGTTGTCCTCTTCATCCACGCCACTAGACGAAAGCGCGATGACCCGCTTTATCCCAACGCGTCTCATAGCCTGCCTTATTTGTTTCATCGAATCACTGTACAGAGTGGTTCGCTGACGAGCACTCCGTAGACCTCCAGTGCCTAACGCGGAAACCACAGCCCCGCTTCCTTTCAAAGCGGCAACAATTGAGTGCTGGTCTTGCAGGTCTATCTTGCATACTTTCACCCCGTCTCTTGCTGGGATGGTGGCCGGTCGACGGACTGCTGCAGTGACAGTGTGGCCTCGCAGGACCAACTGGTTGACAATTTCCGCCCCTGTTTGGCCGTTGGCACCGAATACTGTGATCTGCATTGACAGTCAAATCGTCTGTACAAAACTCGTCTGGAATGAGCGGACACAAAATGCAGTGGGGATGATGAAACCCTGATCCGGTGAGCTACGACAAGGTTGGTGAAGTTTGGGCAACAGATGGCCCGTCGCAATATATGGAATTATTGGAGGACGCCATCTGTGTATGCACGATGTCTTTTCATTTGAACGGCATTGAGTAAGTTTTGCCATCACACGACGGACCTGGGCAAGGCTTTGACCATCTCAGGTTTTTAGGTTAAGGTCGATTCAGGTAACATTCTCTGAGGCTGTTTGAGACCTTGCATACATAAACTTTTGGCCAAGAATAAATGCCGCGATTGTTGATGCCAAAATGACGGGTGTTCTTATCCACCAAATAAACAAGAAATACGCTAATGATTACTGTACTGTACTTGAGGCAACTGGAAAACAATTGCAGTTCCAGGAACAGTACGTACAGTAAAGCATAGGGGAAGGAGAGCGGCTTTAAATGATGATCGAAGCAAAATGCAATTACTTCCGTGTTTTTATAATTAATGCGTTCACAAATCTGCACCATGCAGGAGGTGTGCTACAGTATATAAATATATGCAGTATAAATAATCATCTTTACTTCATGTATTATAAGAGGCCTACAAGCCTAGCTGACAGTGTAAGCTAAGATACTTGAACACCGTCGCTGCCCAGCTTGGGAGTACGCGCTAGGATCGATGTTGCAAAGGTAGACCAAATGGTCGTCGAGATTCGTTGCCGCAGGTGGTCAAGGGCTGCCGCTGGTGTACAGAACAGTCGTCGCGATATCAATTTCGCATGGCTCTCAATCACCCCACAGGTTGACTTACAAGGCGCGGCGAAAGAGTCGAAAGCAAGCGGGACAAAGTGAAAACCGAGCTTTGGAAAAATAGCGTCTGGGGTCAGGTTAAACGCAGCTCTCACTGAGCGGTCGAAGGTCTTCACCTTGCCTGCGTAGGCCGATTCGGCTGCCCCGCAAGGTGCTAATGCAGCTTGTTTGAGGTAAGATCGGGCCATGGGATTGCGAATGGTGACATCATCTGCGATTTGCGTCGGCGCATCCAGCGTGTCAGTAGGGTCCGGTCCGCATTGGACGAGGATGTCGGCTGGCCGGAGGTCTGTACCCGGCACAAGGTTGGGAACTTCTTGTCTGTGAGCAAGGCCGGCAGGTCGGAACTTGTCGGTCGTAAGGAGGTTCCGGAGGAAGTTGTGTCGGGTAGCAGCGTTGTATCCTGAGGTGCAACTCGAAGCATGGTCGCCTTTGGCGTCCATGTAAGCGAGACAGTGCGAGCAAACAAGGGGAATTGAAGAGTGGAAAACCGGGAGGTCGAGGTGCCGACGAAGCATGATAGACCAGACCTCGGGGGAAACATGAGTAGCCTTGGAGGGATGCGCAATGAGCCACGCGTAGGCGCATGGATTGAGCAAGGAATTACGTCTTGCACGAAGGCGAATGGAAACCTGAGTTTGTCGGGCAGGTCGTGGTTGTGCTGTCCATATGTCCTCTTCCCATAGCTTGGAAGCCGCTGAATTGTGAATGGCCTGAAATAGAAAGTGGTGTGGTCTTTCAGGTCGCATTGCTAGGGCTTCGGGCTCCAAGTGTCCGAGAGAGTAGGACTGGGGGTTTCGAAGTTCTTGTAGACGTAGGGGCTGGAAGGGGGATTCAAGCGCAGTGGCCACGAAGCGCATTACAGTAGACTGGACTGAAACAAATCTCCAGCTACAATATACAGTGAGCCATGTGCCCACTCCAAAAAGAAAAGGGAGACCAGAAGCTTTTACTGTAATGCAAAAATTGGCTAAAACCCGCAGAGCGGCTGTCAAGGCAGTGAATATAAGATTCATTGCTGTATCAGTGGAAAGCTAACATAAGCGATGAACTACCGTAGAATGTCTACAACCGTATTGTAGATGAGAAGGCATCGCGAAACTACATTTGGTTATTTTCAATTTCAGACCCGACCTTGGTTTTTCTGGCAGGGCAACGCGGGAGAGATAGTCTGCGGGAGCATTTTCCTTCCCTGCTCGGTACTCTATCGTGAAATCATATTCGGCTAGAAAATCGAGCCAGGGTGCTAACCTCCCGTGAACATCTTTCCTTTTGAACGCATTCCGGAGAGCTTGATGATCGGTGATTAGGTTCACAATATCAACCTCAACATTGTACGCGAGACACCCCAGGGACTCAAGTTTGCAGAGTATGCCAACAGTATTGACAATGCCATTGCTTTTATGGAGAGTTGTGGAATGCCATCCGATGCCTATCGCATTCGTCAGGCAGAGTTTACCGTCAGCCATGAGAGTCTACTCTTGCCCTACGAGGAGGCTCTTACCAGGCAGGATCCCAACACAGGGAAATGGTACGCCACAACCGGACACTTTTTGTGGCTAGGTGATCGCACCAGGCAGCCAGATGGTGCCCATTTCGAGTACTTGCGGGGTATTTCCAATCCCAGTGGTATCAAGTCCGACCCTGGTCTCACACCCCATCACCGTCTCCCCTCGCACATCGCCTCTACCACCCAACATGACTATTCCAGCTTTCCTCGCCCCGACTACTCTTCTCAAAATTTGCCGTCATTCCCTCCGCACAGCCACCGTTCCTCCGCCTTGCCTTGCCAGAAAAACCTGGGTTTATATCGATATTGGTGGCCTGGAGTCTATAGTGACATTCACGAGTTTGTGAAAAGCTGTAGGGGATGTCAGGAGTCAAAGCCCTTGGTCCCTTAGAAGACAACACTTTATGTGCCCCTGGCAAATATATTCGAGACCTATTCTATCGATTTTGCCGGGGTGTTATGTGGCCCATAGTAGTCGGTGTCCTGTGGCCACAACTTATGGTCACGAGAGCCATGTACAGTACAGTACGTGGCCACAAATTAGATTAGACCTAAAGCGAAGACTTTACTTCCGATTCGGATCTGTTCACGAATTCCGAAAGTTGCAAGGAGTTTGATACCTATGGCGGGTACAGAAGATGAACTGGTAATGGCCGTCGTCAGGGATGGAGACTCTGAAGATACCCCAATTAATATGCAACCTGGGGCGTCGGGAGCAATACCCGTAGAAGACAATCAGACAGAGGAGCTACTCGGCCTACTACGAGCTCGTCTTGCACACTTCCCAAAACGTATTCAGAGAGATATAAGCGATGCCTTACGAGAGACAGAGGTTGTTGCGTGGATCATGAAATAGTTACGTCCGGCTTCCGTCACTATAAACCAGGGACTCGAGCTAAAAGACAAAACCCCGATCTACCATCGGGCACGTCGGATGGTCCCAAAACACTACGACGTAGTAAGAACTGAAATTGATAACATGCTCAGGCTGGAACAATTACGCCTGCAGCAAGATGGTAGTACTGTACAGTACTAACATACTCGGAGAAAGAAATAATTGTTACTCGGTTGGCTGAACAATAATATTTTACTGTAAGCTTTTCACATTACAATATTTGACACCCCGTAAAATTTTCCAGCCGTTTTCAATCCTGTTACAGTTACAGTAATGTACAGTACTGTATGGTAGTTTCTTACTGTGTGGTGTGATGTCCGCTACGTACAGTAACAGGCTTGCACCTAATTCGACATTTGAACTCAAATTTGACAAGAGGATTTTTTTAAAAAATGGCCATTATCCTGACCATCGACATCGAAAAATACTCATCGCTTGTCAAACAGCCTCCACCGGCGGGAAGCAAAAGTTTATTCCCGCCAAACCAAAACGGCACTGCATAGCCAACCCGTGCGTCCTTCTGTACGCGAAGTTTGGTGGAATTAAAGAAATTACAATACGAAAAGATCAGACATTCCCATTACAGATGGCTGGCCCATGGTCTAACTGGGATCATGGGCCACCGAGGCTAAGACCATTGGTAACAATAGCATCACCAACAAACAAAGAACATAATCAATAACACTCGAGACGACGTCGAGACTTACAACAAACTTCAGGAAGCGATATTCGATCGCTTCCATTCTAGTGACACATGGCTGGAACTTTGTCGAACGTATGGCGTCAGTGTTTCCCAGCTACGAACGGCGTACAAGTGATGGTCTCTTACTTCGCCGGACTCACAGCCTGTTAGCCATTGACACATTCATTTCGTACATCTAATGCCACGCAAACTCTGCATCCTATTAAAACAACAAGAAAAGACATTTGCCGATGCAATTGTATATTTTCCCGCAAATAACACGCTGCTGACAGAACTAGGAATCATTGATTTTTTCAGCACCAAATAAGTGTTCTGCTGTTGTTCAAACAGAAGAAAATTAATTTGATGGACAACAGACCATCGCCAGTCTTTTGAAAACGGGTTTGTGATGAGACATGGTTTCAAGTACCATGAAGTCAATCAAATGGAGGGAAAATACACAGAGGTATTTAATGAAGAGAATGTGTCTGAACATCTCGCTATACTTCTGGGTGCTATGGATCGCTACAATATTTGTAGCCCACGATACATCTTCAATATGGACCAGAATGGGATGTCAGTTGAAAGAATGATTGGCAGATCTCTGAATAAAGGGGATTGTTTTCCGAGAACGAAGCTCTATCAAACGACATTAATGACAGAAGGAAATATTAATAAATTCTCGTTAATTGCGATCGTTTCCGCTACTGGCGAGGCATTTACTCCTGCAGTTATTTTCCTCGGGAAACTTCCGCATTATACTATTGTTCGAGTGGACTACGAAACAGTGCATAATATTTTGATGAATGTATTGCTATTTTATCGATCTTTTCCAGCTGTTCATTCAGACATTATATTCAAATGGACCAAGTTTTTTGTTGAGGAAACTTCCTGTCTAGATTCCAATAACCAGTATCTTTTGCTGTTAATCTATGGTTATTTTGGACACATTAAATTTAGTAATCTAAATCTAATCGTGGAGAACAATATCGTTGTTATTATCCTTCTGGCCCACAAATTTCACAGGTTACGGAGGTTAGATGTGTCCCTGTTCGGAACACACAAGTCCTATTTGCAAGAAAAATTACAAACAGTGGCTACGATGGAGAATTGTTTGAATGCTTTTTATGTAGTAGCGCGTATCAAAAATGCATATTATTGGTCGTTAACCGTTCCAAATATCCGCGAAGGGTTTTCGGAGAGTGAAACATGGAATCATTCCACGAATCGAGTGTATATGCCTGCATTGGATGTATATTTTGCTTGAAATTGAGAAGCAAGTGTTAGTTACATCGACTTGATTTTATCATTTTTGCGTGATTCTCATAGTTTCTTGAGAGGGGCTCCTGTACAGGAAAAAGGTCGAACACGTATTTATACGAGGATAGGAGGCAATTTGACAATGGAAGTTGTATTGAATGCTCTTCATCAGAGAGAAGCAAATATACGCGGAAATCGGGCTAGAAAGGAGCATGTGGACAAATTTTATGCGGCGGCTGCCTACAGAGGATCCCTGAAAGATCTGCAAATGCTCTTGGTATTCTCAGACAGGCGTAGGTCTTTGCGAAATAAGTTGAATCGTAGTCGGGACTCGAGAAGTGTTCGACAGACTCTCATGGTCCAACAAAGACGTCTTGGTACTTCTGAAAATAAATTTTAATTTTCATTGTTTTTTATGGGCCACGGCACATCTCATATTAGGTGATCCTCGATTAGGACTAAGTTAAGCAGGTTTCTTATTGCTCTTTCTAGCTGCAGATATTCACGATCAGTAATTTTTTTTCCGTTATTGGGTCGGCGACTGAATTATCTCAACAGAGCACTTAGAACAGTCATAAAACATGGTATATTGGCTGAGATATATCCATATTGGATGGAAAGGTTCCCAGAAAATGTGGTCGAATTAAGTGCGAGCCCAAGTGGGAGAGGTTTCCATTTGCCATGCGATCGAACACTTTCGTCACCACTACGATCTTAGTGAAATAAACCTCGGGGTTAAGAGCGCTTTTGGCAAGCAGGTGGTGCAACGAACGGTGCGCAGTTCATCTCTTCTACGAACGGAACACCGTCAGACAATGAGAAATCCAACAAAAACACACTAAGAACCACACGGTGTTTGCTACACCTCTTTCGCTTTAAGCAACATGCGATGCAGTAGCACAGTGTTCGCATACCGCGGCTCCTGTGTTCTCGCCAACCCTTTATCAGCATGGTGGTTTTTGCACTGCATGGGATGGGCAATATCAGTTTTGTCTTTCATTGTATGGGAGGCCTTCGGCACCTTCCGCCTTTGGCAGATTCCTCCTCGCGTGCGAGCAGTCCTTGAGAGACGTGGGCCGGAAGTTCCACGACTTCTTCTCGGCGAAGTATGGTTCGAGGACTGGGCACATTTCAAGACGGCAATGTGCCAAACAGAGTGGGAACGGGTTCCGTCGCGAAATAGTCAACGCGGTAGTGCCAGTCGTTATATATACTGCCGGTCGCGAACACGTGGGGCAGGGGATCTCATCTGGTACGATGCGTGGACGAGGAAGGTGATTGGGGTATTCGACGCTCGGGCTCGTCGAGCGCAGAGAAAAATAAGCTACCGGACATAGTCCGATGACCTGCAGCTCCTCCTTCGTGCGGACATGCGGGAACAAGGGGACTTCTGTGAATCCCGAACCTTTGCGGATGTAGAGACAGCTGCGGAATAGAAGAGGATGCGTCCAGCCCAAGCGCCAAAAACCATGTAAGTTGAGAATACAGAAGATGTAGTAAGTGCTGCAGACAGTGTTCAGGAAACCAATGAAGGAGGGGCCCTGGAGGGTGAGTAAAGGAGGAGGTTAACTAGAGCTCGAGGAGTGTCAGGTACACCTCCGGCTGCAGAAGCACAAGCGGGAGAATCTCAAAAATTTGAGGTTATCGTTCTTTCATCCGATGAGATCTCCCCGTCTCCTAAAAGGATCAAGAGTGAGGACTTCGAATAAAGGTCATCGGAAGCTGGTAAGAGCTCGCATAGGTCGCAAACACGGCGGCCCGCGGCACAAAGGGGGGCTTATTGTCGTGGTTCGACTAGAGCAGAAGCTCCTTGTTGTATTTCACTTCACAGACCTTACAGCTTTTCACGAAATTCACTGCGTCTACTGTACTGTAGATTCAAACCACTGGTAACCTCGCAACCAGGGCTAATAGGCACTTTGATGTCATTACACTTTCCTTACAGTTCTGAACACAGCGTTTGATCCCATTGGTACACTTGGAATAGTTACGGGTGAGTTGCTCACGGGGATATTATATCATTGCTTTACCAATCAAAAGTCGCCTTGCTATCCCTTCCACCTCGACCAATGTACTTCTTTCATCTTGTCAGAGTATGTCACTCGTGCCGAGTACAATTCTGAAAGCGCTACTTACGATACCGTCAGGGCTGTTTTACGGGAATACCTTTGAATTCGCTACTGTTAGACTGCATTTTACTTTAGTTTGTAGCTATCTTCAGTTCTGTATAAACCCTGGTTTAGAGCGGCCGGCTTAACCCAGCCAGCCTCGACCAAAGTTTCAACCACAGTTCTACCTTGATCTGCTCGTGTGCGCTTAACATCCCACATCGTGGTAGCATCGCAAGTAAGTTGTACCTTATTGTTCGCCAGTTGGGAAAAATATCTACTAGATTTATCTCGGCTGCCCGATTGCAAACAGAGACTAACATTGTGTTTTTCACTCTGACCCTTACGCGGTAACCCACAGTGTCGTACAACAGAAAGTCAAAGGGCTGCCCTCCGTCGCCGTCAGAGTACGACTCAGAAGACCTCGCCGACTTTCGTTCCCCGCCCACCTCGCCAATAGTACCGATTGGCAATGAAGAAGATCCCAAGACCCCGCCTCATCCGTCGACTCCGAGAATCCAATCGCCTTACTCAGCCCTGAGGAGCCCAAGACACCGACGTCGACCTGCCAAGATCATTTCTTACCCCGAGCACTGTCAGTTGCATCTCCCCTTGTTACGGTCGAAGAGCCTCGCACCCCTTTTCGCTCGTTCACCCTAACCTCATCGACCGGTCTTCGATCCTTACCACCGGTCCGAGGAAGCCGTCGCGTCCGACCGTCTCGAACCCGTCAAGGCCACCGACAAGTTCAAGGGCTCCTCCGAGAAGGCTTCAAGTGCTGCCGGACGCCGCATAGGTGTCGATCCAGAGGGTGGTAAACCATCGAATCCGAAAGGCTAGGCTCTCGAGAAGGCCGCGAATGAACAAGAATCCGAGGTCCTCTCCGTTTCATTGTCGTTATTGTCAAGTCACTTGCTCCGGTCGGGTTCAGTACTTCGAGCACCTCCGTTCCCGTTGCTACATCCGCCGTACAAGCAAGAAGGAGTACGAGTGCAAGGACTGCCAAGTTGACTTATTCAGTGAACAAGATATTGTCCGCCATCAGAACGGGGCTCAGCATCGACTCACAGTCAGGGGTCGCAGTTAGTATCTTTATTTTCCATCAAAATTGCTTTTTTGAGTAAAAAAAAGGAAAACAGAGCAATAAGTTCATTTCTCAATCGACTTCGTGTGTGTCTTGTGTTCACCCTTCCGCTGTGATTGCAAGCTTTCCTCTGCTGCCCCAAGATCCTTGCAGTAGGACTTACAATTGTAAGCCCATATCGCCATCAGTACCTAGACAGGACAACCACCTCAAAGCAAGAATCAGAAGAAGGGCTACTATAACGCATCCGACGTGACTGACGTCAACCCTTACGTCAGAGAAGGAACTTTTTTTAAGTGCTCCTGGCGGATTTGAACCCGCGACCACTTCATCAGGAGCTGCCTGCACTTAACCACTAGGTCACCAGGACCGAAATTTGAAGGTGCAAGGAGAGCCAATCAGATTATAAATCACAATTTTTTCAAAATCATTGTTGCTGCACGTGGCCGACGTGGACCACCCGGTTAGCACTTAGCTAGCAGTATAGTCGGATCCTGCAGCGGACACCTGTTCTACTGATGCCATAAAGTTATCATCGTTGGCATTTTGAAAAACCAACTTGCTGGGGTTTCGCATCGTGGGTAGTTAGCCCAAGAACCATCTAGGATACTCTCTGGCACTTCAAGTGTTATAGAAATCGTGTACACGTATCACCACTGTGTACACGTGTACAATCGGAAACTTCTCTCAGATACCAGGACGAACACTGTTACTGCTTTTTTGAACCTAATCCCTATGGATCAGCGACAAGTCATCCTAGAGTCCTTTACGCAAATTAGGCTTCAGTTGCAGCAGAATCTTGAGCACGCCAATAACCAGATTGCGGCACACAGATCAGAGCTTTCCATTGCAGCGCAAAAGGTATCCTCCTTAGAATCTGAACTCGTAAACGCCCGAAACCAGGCCAGTTCGTCAATTTATGCCCCAGTGGATAGTCAGGCTGGCCCAAAGAAAAACAAACCAACTGAATTCACTGGGATAGGATCAATTGGCAGCTGGTGTGTTCAGATGGACAACTACTTCGGAGCAAATGATGGCAATGGACCCCTACACATAGCACTCAGCTACTTGGCTGGCAATGCCCATGAATGGTGGATGGTCCACTCAAAGACAGAAGAAGGGAAAGGGATAAATTCGTGGCAGACCCTGAAGGGTGCTTTGATCCAGCGTTTTGAAGCACTGAACAAAGAGAAGATCGCTCGAGACAAACTCGCCCGCTGGAAACAAGTCAAAGATGTTCCTACCTTCAACGAAGACTTCAAAAAAATTATACTCGACATCCCCGATATTGGAGTTAAAGACCAGATAGATCGTTACTCTCGCGTTTTGAAATCCTATATCTGGAAGGAGTTGTGCACCAAAGAATACGTCAAACTCTCCGATATAATGAGGGATGCTGAGCGAGTAGAGTCTGTCTATCGGCGTTCTGGACCCGGTAACATACCAAAGTCTTCTGGAGGAAAGAATGGAAATGGAAGCTCTTTTTCTGGAACCAGCAGTCCAGTACCAATGGAAATTGGGAACGCAGAAGTGATACCGGGGCTGAAAAGAAACACTACCAATATACAGAAGCTTGACAAAGAAGAACATGAAAGATGTATGCGCGAAGGTCTCTGTCTCAGGTGCAGACAGAAACGCCACATGGCTAAGAACTGCCTAAAAGCCCGGAGGAGCTGATTGAAAGTCCCCAGTCAGTTACAGTCATTGAAGAACCATTAGAAACCCTTTTATTAGACAAAAAAAAGTCGATATTTATCATTTGATCAAACAAAAAGGTCCATCGTGTCCACCATCAGATAGAATGCAACGTTAATTGAAACATTCTCCCCTGTATTCGAGATAAATCACAAGTTTCTTCTCATTGTCACGGGTACAATTACTGGTGGGCCAGCTAAAATCCTCGTAGACCCTGGTGGTGAGATCAACTTCTTGAGTGAATCATTTTGAAAGAAACATCAAATAAAGACCCGAGATTCCAGAGAGCTTGCTGAAATGGCCAACGGTGCGAACCAGATACTTCAAGAATTGGTAAATGCTGTCAGTGTACATATTAAAGCCTATACGGAACCTTTTTACATTTCGGTAAGCCCATTGAAGCGTTATGATGAAAGTCTTGGGGAAGAATGGTGCGCCTCGCATGGGGCAAAAATAAATTGCCTTAATAATGAGGTGAAATTCGAGCATAAGGGAAATACATTCGTATTTATTGCTGTTGATGCCGTAGTGAGTCCTTTTGTATCTTTAAATACCATGGTTTGTGATTTCGATGAGAAAAAAGAATTGTTTGCAATTTTACTAAGACCGTTACATTCTAGTGAAGCAAGAGCACCAGTATACCCTCGAGACATACAGAAGGTTTTGAAAACATTTGCTGATGTGTTTCCAGAGAAGCTCCCAAAAGTTTTGCCACCGAGAAGGAAACAAAACTTTGAAATAAAATTAAAGGAAGGAGCAGAACCACAGAAGAAAGCCCTGTATAGACTTTCTGAAAAATAAATGTCAGAACTCCGAAAAAAGTTGGAGGAACTACTAGAAGCTGAGTTTATAAGACCTATTAAGAGCCCTTGGGGAGCTCTTATTCTATTCGAGAGCAAGAAGGATGATAGTCTACGGATGTGTGTGGATTACAGAGCCTTAAACCGGCTTACTGTAAAAAACAGCTATCCCTTACCACGAATTGACTACATTTTCGACCAGCTTAAAGGAGCAAAGTTCTTCAGCAAAATTGATCTTAGACCTGGTTATCATCAGATTAGACTACACGAAGATTCGATATCATTTACCGCCTTCGGGACACGATACGGGCACTTTGAATTTCTTGTTCTGCCGTTTGGACTCACTAATGCCCCAGCAACTTTCATGAACCTAATGAATGATATTTTCGAGGATTAGCTCGACTTATTTGTGATCGTCTATCTGGATGATATTCTCATCTACAGTAATACATGCAAGGATCACTTAGATCATATTCGAACTGTACTCGAAATTCTCAGAAAAGAAAAATTGTCTGGCAAATTATCTAAATGTATCTTCGGAGTTACAGAATTGGAGTACCTAGGACACATCATTTTTCAAAGTATAATTTCTGTTGATCCAAACAAGATAAGTGCAATCATGGAATGGCCGATACCAACGAATAAGCAACAAGTACAGTCTTTTCTTGGTTTTGTCAAATATTACCGGAGGTTCATAAAAGGCTGTTCAATTCTTGCAAAAAATATCACAGAATTGAGGAAAAAAGTGAATTTCCAATGGAGCCACACTCAAGATGATGCCTTCAAAGTACTCAAGCAAACACTTTGTAGCGCACCGATTCTCTGAAGTTTCGACGCCACACTGCCTATCTACGTAACCACAGATGCATCACAGTATGCAATTGGTGCAGTGCTAGAACAGGAAGAATTAGGTTCTAAAAGTCCGGTCGCGTTTGCACCAAGGACTTTTAATGATGCGGAACAAAACTATGCGGCCCATGAAAGGGAAATTTTGGCCATTGTATATTCCCTCAAGTGGTGGAGATCATACCTTCATGGTAACTCATTCACCATTCACTCGGGCTACTATCCCCTAAGATACCTAGAAACCCAACAAAAATTGTCCCTGAGACAAGAGAGATGGCTGGAAAGATTAGTAAATTTCGACTTCAAGATAATACCAATCTCAGGAAAATCAAATGTAGTGGCGGACGCCCTATCGAGGCAACCACAAGATGTGCCGCCACCTGATCACCGAAACAATTCATTACTTCAAGAAGTTATTACCAAGAAATACTCAGAATCCAATAACATTTCGACCATATTACTCACGAACACTGAGTTAGTGAGGTTGGTAGAAGATTATGGTAGGGATGAGAACCTCAGAACCCATTATCAAGATCCTAAAGCTCCCTTTGAGCGTCAAGGAATGCTTCTACTTAAAAACAAGAAGATCTCTGTACCAGAAGGAAATTTCAGAGTCAAGCTTCTGCATGACTATCATTGCACGCCCAACAAGGGACACCTAGGAATAAGCAAAACTATCAACAGAATATCACCAAAGTTATATTGGAAAAAATTAAGAACGGATGTAATACGATACGTACGTTCCTGCCAATGCCACAGAACCAAAGAAACAAATCAGAAGCCTACAGGTCTTTTACAACCACTATAACTACCGAAAAACAAATGGGCCAATATAACCATGGATTTCATCACACCTCTCCCGAATTCGAGAAGTGGAAACAACGGCGTGTTAACAGTCGTTGACAGACTTTCCAGGATTATTACAAGAATAACAACGAAACCAAACACAGATGCTCCTAAAACAGCACTGCTGTTCAAGAACCACGTACAACGAAATCATGGATTACCAGAGAATATCATATGTAACCGAGATCCCATCTTCATGAGCAAGTTTTGGACAAAACGTTTTGCTCTACTTGGAACAAATATATCCCCTCCTCTGCATACCACCCACAAACTGATGGACAATCGGAGATAATGAACAAGAAAATAGATGTAATGATTCGTGCTTTCGTTACATTCGACAAATCAGATTGGGATAATTTCCTGGTAGACTTCGAAGTTGCTTACAACTCCTCTGTGAATGTCACAACAACTTTCTCATCACTTTTCCTCAATTACGGAATACAACCACGAACAATACACTTAGAGTTTTTAGCGTCAGACAATCCAGCGGCAGCAAGTTTTCTAAAACATATGCAAGAAGCATTAAGAAAAGCACAAAATCAGATCCTAAAATCCAATGAGTCCACCGAAAAATATGTAAACAAGAAAAGAAGGTCGTCTAAGTTCAAGATTGGTGATAAGGTTTGGCTATCAACAAAGAACTTATCACTTGAAGATGCGGCTGGATCAAGAAAACTGAACCCAAATTATTGTGGTCCCTTTGAAATAACAGAGGATATTAACGGTGTGACTTACCGTCTGCAATTATCCCAACCGATAATCGACAGAGGAATTCATAATGCGCTCCACGCTAGCCTTTTGAAACCGTTCTTTGAAGATGAATTCAACCTACAAATCCCACCACCGCCACCACTCCAATTTCAAGATGAACATGAGGAATACGAAGCTGAGTCTATACTCGCTCATAAAAAAGAACATGGAAGAAATAAATTCCTTGTCAAATGGAAAGGGTACGGAGATCATGAAAACTCGTAGCTTACCGAATCAGACCTCAAGAATTCACAAGAACTTTTGAATAAGTACAAGCAGAACCTCAAGAATCGGGGCGATTCTTCTCGGTAGGGGGGAGTAATGTTCTTTTTCACTCCACAGACCTTACAGATTTACACGAAATTCACTGCATCTACTGTACTGTAGATTCAAACTACTGGTAACCTTGCAGCCAGGGGTACTAGGCACTTTGCTGTCATTAAACTTTCCTTACAGTTCTGAAAACAGCGTTTGACCCCATTGGTACACTTGGAATAGGTACGGGTGAGTTGCTCACGGGGATATTATATCATTGCTTTACCAATCAAAAGTCGCCTTGCTATCCCCTACCACCTGGACCAATGTACTTCTTACATCTTGTCAGAGTATGTCACTCGTGCCGAGTACAAATCTGAAAGCGCTACTTACGATACCGTCAGGGCTGTTTTACGGGAATACCTTTGAATTCGCTACTATTAGACTGCATTGTCCTTTAGTTTGTAGCTATCTTCAGTTCTGTATAAACCCTGGTTTAGAGCGGCCTGCTTAACCCAGCCAGCCTCAAGCAAAGTTTCAACCACAGTTCTACCTTGATCTGCTCGTGTGCGCTTAACACCCCACACTCGTGGATCATCAACGCGGTACTCCCGCCTAGAGGAGAGTAACTCTTCCGATTCTTCCTCAGCTTTGTTTAACCAGGAAGAGGAATTGAAATAGGCTCCCGCGACCATGCTGGTAGTAACGATAGTAGATGGAACCCAACCTTCTTCACTGAAGTACGAACCGACAGGATACCGCCCGACTGCCATAGAGGTCATTAAGAATTTCTTGGCATCCATCTTTTCACCTCCTGAGGGGAGTTGGGCTAGTACGGTACCCACTCTGGTCGGCCGGCTTCGTGACGCAATCAGGAAGGAGCACCATCAAATCATCAGTGGGGAGGAATTGGATGTTCCATCTTCAACCAAGAGTCTTGAGTTTCAGCCTTTGGATCGAGCTTTCTTCTCAGCGAAGGCTTGGGGGTTCATTAATTACATTTTTGTTCAAGTAGGTGTAGATACAGTTAGCCCTCCACCATATTCTGTAAGGTAAATGCGTCAGAGTTTGATGGCATTTGTTGAGGACTTTAAGAGGCAAGCAACCGGAGAAAGGGTCGATCTTACGCGACACTGCCCTCTATTGATGGATAATTGGCAAATCTGGCGAACCTCAAAGATAGTTGGTTATTGAAAGCCGTAGTTTTCAACAAAGCGCCGAAAGTTTTTGGAAGTTCCCGTTTCACTTCAGTGAGCCCTTCTGAAACTGCTACTAGCGAGCCCTCTCGCAAAACTCCTCATGCTACTGTCCATGTTGGCCAAAAGATAATTAGTTCCCGGTTAAATTCTATCTTTTAGGTTTGCAGTTCATCCTCCTTCAGAGGATTTGAACAGAATTGATAGATTCCGAATTATCTTGGGTATTTTATCCAACTTGAGGAGTTCCACTTCTGGTGGTAGTGCATTTTATTTTTCCTGAATTATTGCGCTACCTTGCTCCTCGGAAGCGCGGATACAGGTTCCCAAGTTTCCTCAGAGATGGGACAGCCGGTTCAGTGGAATCAAAGCAACAGCTCCTCTTCTTCAGCTCTACCGTGTGATAAAGTGTTCTCGATGACATATTCCCGACTCAGGACTTCTGCCTTTTGCACCCTAACTTCGGATTCCAATGACTGATGCCGGATCCGTGGGGGTAGTTTGGTGTCACTTCCGCTCTCTTCAGATCGATCGTCTTTGTTAGAGGTACTTTTCTCTAGCGAGCGGGCGCAACAGATGGCGAAAGCTTCGCCTGATCTCCGCTTTTATCCTTTATGGGAGGAATTGTTTCTTTGGATACCTTCAACTTCATGTTGTAATTCTGAGCCTCCAGCAAGTCTTTTACTGCATGAGTTATTGCTTCTTCTCAAAATTCACTGAATGGAAGGTCAAGCACTCCTTCGGACAACGAAATACCTTCGGGATACCACTTGAAATGATGGCTGCAGTGGTGTGATCCGTTTGGTGCTGTTCCAATTTAGGCTTCAATTGCTTCCGATGACCCTTTTTTTGTACATCATCCTAAGGTATTGGTGGAGGCTCGACTCGGTCGCGCGATACGCGCTCTTGCGTGTCTCGAATTTCGATTACCACAGCGTCATATCGAACTTCCCTGACACTATATGGACCAGTTGCCACGGCAGACAACTTTTGTTGCCGTTCTTTGCTCAACCAGGGCTCCCTTCTCAGGAATAGAAACGATCCGATCGGTACTTCATATGCCGGTTTTCGTGTCCGCACGTCAAAGTTGCGTTTGTATCTTGCTTGTTCTTTCTCTATGGACTGGTCTACGGTAGACATAAGAACTTTTAACCAAGACCTCCAACGGTGTTGGTATTGTACGGTAGATGAGTTCTCTTCAAGATTAGGCTGTGCTTGTATTGCTAAAGAAGTGGGTGCGCGTGACAAGAAGAGTTCGAATGGGGACATGTTTTTTCTCCTGTGTACTTGCGTGTTATAAGCAAATATTAGCGCGTCCGTGAAGAGGTCCAAGTCCTTCGGGTGGTCAGCTATGTAATGCCGGAGTGCTGCAAGGATGGTACGATTGAAACATTCGGCTGGCTCATTTGCCTGCGGGTAGTAGGTAGTAATGAATAAGTTCTTGATACCCAGAATTTTCTGGGCACAAGCTAAAGGAGAATTTGGAAGCGAAATGGCTTCCATTATCGGACAATAACTAAATAGATGGACCGTACAAAAAACACAGTGTGTTACAAAGGCGGAGGAAACTGCCGTGGGAGAGATTTTCTTGAGAGGCACGGTTCGCTCGAGCTTTGAATATCGATCAGTGATCACCAGCAAGAAGAGATTACCCCATTGCTACGGATGAGTTCTCTGAGTATGTCGATTTCTACGAACTTCAGTGGGGCTCTTTATGCAAAGAGCTTTAGCTCATTCACAGACTTCGGCAATTTGGTTATATTTTTGCGCAGGTTGGGCACGAACGAACGACGACGTAACAATCCATCGACCTCGATAGCCGATAGTAGGACTTTTTCAGAGAAAAATACAGTCTCCGGCTACCTGGATGGGCGCCTAACATGAAATGATGACTGAATCTTAAAATTCTCTGTTGAAGGGAGTTGGGCGCGACGATCTGAATGTCTTCCGACGTTGTTAGGCAGAGGTATCCTTCTTGTCCTGTAATGTCCATTGTGGAGGGGAGCTGGTGCCCAGAATTTATTCTTGAACGGATCTTCTGGCAAACGTCGTCTTTGTACTGTTTCCTGTAGGGATCTTACGGAGAAATGCATTCGAATGTTTCCTCACTTCCGTTTTGAATGGATAATACTTGATATGCAGTGCCGAAAAATCTCGATTTTATCAAACGCTGTGACCTGCCTGGCTTTGTTGTGGTATTCGGGTTCGATTTTGGCGGACGACTCCAAAACATACCCCTCCACAAGAGCGGAGGAGTCCTCTGCAAGGAAAAACGGGTTTTCGTCGAAAAATCAAACAGTTTCACCAATGGTAGTAAGTCTTGACAATGAATCAGCTTGCATATTTGATTTTCCCTTTTTATACACAACTTCAAAGTCGAATTGAGAAATTTGGAACTTCCAGCGCGTAATTCATTAAAAACCTCAATGAGGAATGATCCGCAAGGATCTTGATTTTATCCCTATGTAGGTACGGTCACAATGTCGTCGACGCCCAAACCACGGCCAGGCATTCTTTTCTGTGACAATGTAACGTGTCTCGGCTTCCTTGAGTGATCTAGAGAAGAATCCAATGGTTTTCCGTTCCCGCGTAGGATATGTTTGGAACAGGGCAACTACTACTTGACATTAATTAGCGTCCGTGTCTATTGAATAAACAAGTCCTGCTTTTGGCACAGAAAATACATTGGGTGACAAAATTTAGGCGATAAGAGTCCAGAAAGCGACTTTTTTGGTAGCATCAAATAGTTCTATCTTGTTTCGGAGACCTTTTCGCAAGAGCTTCTCAAGTGGTACCGCAATGCTGTAAAATTCTTTTATAAAGCGGCGGTGTAAATTGCAAAGGCCGAGAAAACTCCGAAGCTCAGTAAGCGTTGTCGAGGGTTTCGCCCGCCGGAGTGCAGCTACTCTGGTAGAATCTATTTCCATTATTCCTGGCTTTATAATGTTTCCTAGATATTTGACCTTATCGGACCCAAATGCATATTTCATTTATTTGAGGGATGCACCAGCATATCGCGACGCCCGCAGAATTTCTTCGAAATGGTCTTTTTTTATGGAGAAAATGATGACACCCCCAGGGTACATGAGACAGGAGCGCCATCAGCATGATGAAAGAAGAATGTCGACGGTCTGCTGCAAGGTAGCATGTGCGTCGCATAATCCTAATGGAATTCGCCTAAAGCGATATAATCCTACGTGGCACACGAAGGCGGTCTTTTCTCTGTACTCCTTTGCCACTTGAACTTGCCAGTAACCCGAGCTGCAATCAAGCGTAGTGAAAACTTTTGCTTCTTCCAAGGAGTCAATTCATAAATCCATCCTTGGTAACGAGTAACTGTCCTTCACTGTGACGGCGTTCAGTTTTCAATTATCAACTCAAAAACGAACCGTCCCACCGAGCTTCCGAAGTAGCACCACTGGTGCAGACCATGATGACTGCGCGGGCTAAATTACGCCTGCCTCTAACGTTCTTTGTACTTCAGTTGCTTCTAATTCCCTTGCTTTGGTTCCAGCCCGGTAAGAAGGTTGAGCAATAGGACGAGTCCTAGAAATAAGTTCGATGTGATGTTCAACAGTATTGATGGCTCTCAGCGAGCCATCCCACACACTTGAGTATTTGTTCAGCATTTCTTTATTTTAGTGGCCAAAGTTGGATCTTTGTGGCTCCATTTTAGGTTCCCTACTGCTTTTGTACACCTTTTTGGTCTTAAAGAATCTACATTCACAGGTTTTTGTTCGTATTCTTTAAGCCCAGGGCTCAAGTGTCCATCAAACGATGTTGCAGGACCCTATTCTTGGGATATTTGTTCAGTGATACCGATTACCTCTCCGAAAATTAGCCGGCTTGGTACTGTTATTGATGGATTAGGTAATGCTTGAGCAACTATTTGCAACCGATTGAGAGTTATAGGATATTTAGTGAAATTTGCGATCAAAAAACGAAATGGGACCCCAGCTTCCACTTGTGCAACCTTATTGGCCGCTGCTAGTCCGACTTTTTTGTAGAGACTTGAATCAGGTTGTACAACCATCAGGCCGTGGCGATCTGTTGCCACCGGTGCAAATGATTGACTTTGTGGCGGAATAGTAACCTGGGTGGACATCCTAATGTTGGGCTATGCCCTTCCGTCCTTCAAGGTTGTTTCCAGTTCCGTTGGTAGCGGTCTCTTACTTGGTGCCCTTTTTAAAGGCCTTCGTACTATTGGAACCGTAATTCATCATTCGAGTTCAACGAGCTTCTACGGGGGACGAATGGATTCCACGAAAAGGTCAAAGAAACCTTTTCCTAATATTATTGGTGCGGCGAGCTTCTCACATACGATGAACCTGACCAAAGCAAGATATTCTCCCAACTTTATGGGTAACTTAATGGTCCCAAGTGTTCTCAAGGGATTGTTATTTGCATCACAGATGTCCGAAAGCGGGCCATAAGATAGACGATTCATCGCTTACAGTGGTATTTCCGAACTTCGGACGACGTTGGGGCCTGTTCCCCTGTCCAAAACCGCAAGCTTGCGATGCAAGAGTCCGGGTCAAAGTCTGATATCAACATACACCTTGTAATTGCGTCGGGCCATGGCCATGACTCTGTCCGGGTGCTTCATGCCCCTAACCATCTTCTATGGACGATGCATATTGAAGAGGTGATCTAAGCCATTGGAAATTACATTTTTGGGATCCCAAACAGCTTTATTTCGGGATACGGGGCGGTTTCTGAAGTACTCTCATTTCTGTACGTAAGGGAGCGGGACCGTAGGGACCCAGATTTGTTTGAAACTGTGCCCGTGGTGACAATCTCTTCATAATGGGAGGCTCCATTTACTCTTTTTTTGAAATGTTGCCTGGGACCGCTGGGTATGCAATTGGTGGTATGAAACCTATCGGCGTCGCGGAAGCATGCATTTTAACGACCTTTTTATATTCCGCAGTGGGATGCTGGGCTTTCCACTTTAACATCCGGGTGATACGGGTATAGCTTCTCTGCGGTACCATGTCCTTCTCTTGAGTGTTCAAAGCTTCATAGCCCCTTAATACCGACAAGAGTTCCCGCAAGGGTAAAATGCATTCTGGGGAAATATGTCACCGGCCATAGCATATCTAGCATATGAGGTTATGACGGCAAGTTATCTGCTGTTCTTTCGTAAGTCGTGATGGTGATGGCGCCGACGTCCGCCCTCCCAAAACTGGGCGGTTGAAGTTTATATGGCGGTCTTCGTGGGGTATTCGCTGTGCGGGAGTATTTCCTAGGTCCGAGAGTAGGAGAGAGGGATCCTGAGAGGTCTTTTCAGATATTGAAGTAAGTACTTCCTCCGTCGTACAAGTTGGAATATCCGAAGTACCAGCTAGGTCAATAATGTGAGCCTCGTAGTCATTTACATAGGCCTCATACACGAACGTTGAATTTTGAGATGAGGACGGAGGATCTAACACGGCAACAGTCCGTGTCTTTGACGGGTACTTAGTATTCCACCGCGGAGCCGTAATTCTGGTACTAGATTCGACTGAACGGGATGAGAGCGAGCTCTGACTGAGATGCCTTGAATTTCGGCGTACTTTACAATATCTTTGAAGGTAGCTGCCTTATGTTTGCGTCAGTAATGGCTGACGACTCCCTTGATACTGCGGTCCAGGCCGTCTATGTACATCTTAATAAGCTCGTGGGCGTCGTGAACGTTATCAAAAAGGCTGCTGGCGTCCTAAGGCGCAAATAGTAGTCACTTCGCCTTCGTTGGGCAGCTGCTGAACATCTCGCATTGCGAGTACCACATTGTATATGGCATCGCCAGTAGCGAAGGATCGAAGCATCGTTGGACTGCCTCCGGACAGCTCGTAATATCTCCCTGATCTGGGAAAGTTGTTTCAGCGACAGAGCGAAATTGCCTTTCTGCAATTCTGGTTAAACAGTCGGGAAGAACCAGAAAGGTTTGAGCTTCTGTCATGCCCTGGGGGTTGGAAACCCTAACCATCAGTGACAGGAAGGCCAAAACCATGACAGCGTCTTCCTCCGAGAAAAAAGCTTTCCTCTTAATCTTTTGCGCAATGCGTCTGGCATTCGTCAGAGCTTTTCCTGTCTGAGAGGAATTAAGTTATTGGGAAATTCGCTTCAAACGGTACGTACGATAGAATAGAAGACTGCGGTACAAATGATTTTTGGCTGTATATCCTCGAGACCTACCCACCCAGGGCGGGTTCTTCGCGAAGGCCAATTCGTGCCCTGATGGATCTACTAGAGGTTGCTGATACAGTTTAGTCATTTTTTCGATACGACCGGTTCTAGGACTTCTTTGCGACTCGCGCCTTCTCATATTTTCCTTTCGGACGACCGATCTCCTCCAGTGAGAGGTCCGAATTGTAATCCAAAGAAGCATCTTCAGAATCATATTCTCCAATTCCGTCGAGCGAGCAAGATTCAGACGGCGATGAGTCCTTATGTAAGTTCCTACTGTTCTTCTTGCCCCTGCTCTGTTTTAAGGACTTTGCTTTTCTTCCTCGTTGCCAACGATCACGACGTCGTTGATCTACATCCTTATCATCAACTCTGTAGTCATTACTACGAATTCCTTCAACATCAGTAATACAGAGAACTCCCTGGTCCCGGTGAAAACTGAGGCTTTAGGTACACAGTACAGCCCCAGACTTGAGACTACCTAGGTGGGTGCCGATATATACTTTTAGATAAACTCTAAAGTCTCAAACATATATACGAAATACCATGAATGCATTCAAGGGAATCATTTGGATGAGAAAAAAGAACATTAGTTACTATCAGAATAATTATATATATATATATTTCCTCCAAAATTTCTTCCTCGAGATTAGAGCTAGAAAGTTTCTCAAAAAATATTTATACCACCAATGAAGCTCCTACAAATTCTTTGGAATAGCCTAGTATGGTAGCTAGCCTCTTGGGACATAGAAATCGTCTCCAATACCTCCTCTTGATCCTCAACCTCCGCTGCATCCGCAGTCCGAGACTAAGATTTCACCCTCACTCTCTTATCCTTCCTCAACAGCGATTCCCCATAGCTTTTCGCTGGTTCCTATCGATCCACTGATTCCTTTTCATCTTCCGATCCCTCCACATCAGCCTCATCCAGTTTTCGCTCCTACGCCTCCGCTGCCTCCTCTTGCTAATCTAACTCCTCTACCTCCTCGAGACGATGACGGCGGACCCACTACGGAACACATTCACAGCCCTTCCTTCTGCAGCATTCTTCATTATAAGCTGGTCTATTCGCCGTCAAAGCCAGGCTGTTAATGGGACAGTGAGCTCTACATAAGTTGATGATGATGAGGGACGGGCGGAGATTAGTCTTGTTGAGGATAAAATGATTGAGCCGATAGAGTTGTTAATGGCGGGGTATTTTCTTCAACGATGTTGAAATCGAAGTTTACATAGGACAACGTCTTCGAAAAATTCCACGCCCTTGGCCTAAATGAAAAACTGCGATGGCATTTCGCTGCGTTGGATTTTCATGAATTCAGGGCAATAATAAAATAGCTGTTGTATAAAATGTCGGAACTGAGTTTGGAGAACGAAGCGTATCAGGAGTCGAAGAATTTCTTATTTCAAAAGCAGGGACCAAATCTACAAGCATAAAATAGAAAAAGGAGTTATACGGTGATTTAGAACTCAAAGAGGAAAATATTTCATTTTTCTTGAAAGAAAAGTTAAAACGGAGGGTTGGAAAATGATAAGTCAATAATGGATCTTAGGATGAAGGGAACAGTAATTTGTAGAACGGACCAGTTTCTTAATAAAAGCAAGGGCGTCAGATTGGTCGTAAGATCGAAGTTTTTAAATCAAGGAAAAATACCTCTGTGTTAGAGGTGGTCTATTCTAGAGCTTTCTCTGCAAAAGCCGACGGAAATGCCGTAGAATCTCATGAAAAGCTTATTTGGTTTTGCTGTGAGTTGAATTGGAAAGTTTCCTTAAGAAATAAGTACAAGAATGGGAATAGCTCTATCTACCACATTTGCAGAATACTTGAGGTGGAAACTCTTTATTCGTTGAGCAAACATTTTTGATGCTAAACATTTCAAAACTGTATGAAGTAATCTTTCGTAGCCAATTACATAAATAACCAAGCGGAAAAAGAATATGCAACACTAAGGGGAACATTTCTACTCTTAGAGGTAAAGTCACTAATTTTGTACACAATCTAACATCAAGCTCAATCCCCGAACTAAAGATAGCGATAAAGCAATTCTTCGACTTATGCATTAGCCAAATCAACAGCATGAAATATCTGGGACACAAAACATCAGATCAAAACACAATTGCAGACTGCTTGTCATGTTACGATAATACCAGATAATATTTTGTATCGTAGAAGCATAGATCAGCGTCTTAAATTATACTGATAGAAATGTTATTATTCTGAACTAGAATAAACTGTATTCATTCTTGAAAGAGGAATAAAGCTTTCTCTGAGCAATTCCAATTAGGAAATATTGTCAATACCGACAATGATGGCAACTTAACCCTGCCCCCAGTTTACCCGATATCTACAACATTAGTATTTATCACCTGATAAAAAGTGAGTTGATATACTCTACAATGAACAGAATCACTGGTCTGAATGAAAATAAATAGAAGGGAGAGACGTTGACAAAAGAAATAAAAGCTTATGAGAAAATCAACATATTTAGAGGCCCCTTTTTTAGCAGCTTTCCTTCAAATTGCTGCTTGTGGCAGCTCCACCACCGTGTGGATTTCCTGTTCTCACTTATTTTATTCATTGCGCTTCCTTATACACTATCCAAATCAACGATGAACGATAAACTTGGAAAGAAGGTATCTCGCTTTGAGGGCGATCAGGGAGAGGACTTCCGCCTCTGTGAAATTTGCTTCCAGGTAATTTGAGGGTAGAAGAAAGTATATGCAGTTACTTTTGAAGATTTTATTAGGGATATAAAGCCATAGGACTTAATCTCTGAGGTAAAATACAAGGTTCTGATTGAAGGCACGCACATTTCTTTTGGTATAACTTGGCGTAGAAGCTGTTCCATACTTCTATGAAATGTAAAGTTAACCCGAAAAAGATAAAAATTGTCTTGAAGAAGGATTTGAAACAAAACACCGACTAATTTTAAGAAACTTCAAAAAGAGCCACATCAGAGGTATGCTCATACTTAGACGATGGAAGAGTCCGTGGACAAATATGAGGCCATATTTTGTGAAAGAGGCCGCAAAGAGACAAGAATACAAGCCATTAAAGTACCAAGGATATTAAATGTGTCCAGAAATATGGATCACGGAATGGAATGCTTGTTTCTGTTTTGCAGATTTCGGAAGACAAAAAAATTAATCTGGGAGTTAGTAAGAGATATTTTGCTAATAGAATATAAACTTAGGAGCAGGACTCTCGATGAAACGCTTTGAGGCTATTTATCTGTCGAGAAAAGGATAGATCGCTCGTACTGAGGTCCATGGCTAAATCTAAATGCTTCTGCTGTAATATATTTATCTATAATAAGAGAAAATCTTCGAAGAAAAGCAAAAAGGGCCATATTCATAATCCAGATAAGTCAAGGCCGAATAAAAAGGCTTAGTCTCAAAAATTAATTTCAGAGCGCATGTGGAGTTTACTGTAGAATCCGGTGCATCTACTTACATAGTCTGCGAACGATATCTGATTACTAACAGTTTTTTAGTATCACAGACGACCTCATCAGCAGGTGGTAGTCGAGATTCGTAATTTACTGTGAGAGATTTTACCGGTAATGTAACTTTCAAGACGAGTAAACATGCACAAACATTCGTATCAGAAATTTAATACAAGTTCCTCAACTTGAAAGTACCTTGCTCTTTTTTGAAGACGTTTTGAGATCTAATTTCTCTACTGGCTTCGAACCAAATGTTTCCTTTTTAAGAAGATGGAGGCATCGTGACTCAAAGGAAGATTGGAGAGGTAATTTTTGTCTGGCATTTCTATCTTGATCAGGAAAAAGCAAATTTTGCGTGTAAGAGTAACTTTTGTGGTTCTTACTTTTTGTATCAGAGACCAAAATGTGTGGAAAAAAGAGTTTAGTGCATACTGTTGATTGAGAACCAGCACTGTAAAACTGATTAGCATGAGAAAACTTGAAAATAATGCCTTAAAGGAAAAATTCACATCCAAGTCAAATCCAAGGAATAAGAAGTTAAAGGATATTTGGTGGGATCACTTATTTAAGTCTGCAGGTTTCTGTGATAAATTATTATCGGTAGCACAAGATTCGTTGTAAAAATATCTGATAGTTTCTTAGGACTCAAATAATTAAGGATATATCAAGGAAGAGTGACATATTGAATGCTTCTCCCAATACTTCCAATGGTTTGTGAGCAACTAAATTAGGATGCTATACCCAGTCAATGGGTGAGAATAGGAGGACATTCTGGACTATTTGGATGAGAATATAATTGAAATTAATTGTTCAGCTAAATAAGCACCCGATAAAAATGAAATGTCCAAGAAGTTCAATTGCGTAAGAACATAAATCGTACGAAAAATGATCCACCAGACAGTACGTCAATCATTTTTCTTGGCGAACGTTGTAAAACTTGCAACTAACCAAAAATCCTTATATTACAGCGAAAAATACGGGGGACTCCAATTAAAGATTTGATGGATGAGAAAGCGGTAGTAAGGCATCTGAGTGTGTTTAGTTGTGAGGCGTAGATAGAAGTACCGGATCAAAAGAAGCTTGAAACGTAGACTAGGTGGTATATTATTACAATAATCCTTTTGAATGGAGACCGTAGAATATAGAATATCTATAAATGTAAATTATACACTACTCGTTATTTAATTGTCAAGTGGAGTATGTATTCTGAGGAATGCTGTAGTTTCTCTTATCAGAATAAGCGTTCATTTTATTCTTGGTATCGAGCTATGTATTTAATTAGAGTATGCCGATTACTACCCAACCACTCTTCGAGGATATAAAGCACTACATGCACTACATATATTCCGAATATAATGAATAAGTCCTTGAAAGTAGTAGAACTGAATTAAAATAGAGAATTACTCAATACAAATCAAAACCGATGTAAAATAGCTAGAACTACAAAATGACGATTTATTCTGTTTTGGGGAGATAATCTGTTCCTGATATTATTTCAAGACCGAAAAAGACTTGAATGGGTATTAATCCATCTAAAACGTATGTACTTATGAAAATTATTGTATTAATGCTGCCAACTCAAGCATTTTTTCCCCTTCAACAGTTGAGGAGGCACTCATTTTTGGAAAATCAGGGAACCTGAAAGAAAAATTGATCAAATGTTCAATATTTTTTGAGTGTCCATGTTTCAATTAATTGTAAAAGGGTCGATTAATTTCCTCAACTTCGTTACAGGCGATGTTAAGCAGAAGTAATGTCTATGGCACTAAGAAAATCAAGAATGGAAATATTTACGGCAAAAATTAATTTCACATCCTATAAAACTGCTAAATTGGGATTAAAAGGCAATGCTGGGTGTTGGAAGTTCACAGGTCTGCGATTTTTTGTCGAAAAGTGTGGAGATTTGAGCGTACAAAAGGTAATCGATTCGCGAACTTTTATTGATGCCTCCTTTAAAATGAGAAGATTAAGATTAGGGTTTCCTCAAAAAGGAACTCAACGGAAGCAAAGGTGAATTAAAAGCGAAGAGTAATGAATTAATTTGCATTCTAGAACACAGGCCCTAAAGATTTAAAAACGCAAGACTCTGAAGGCTTAGGTGAGGCTTAAAGCACGAAGCATCATGGAAACGTTCCATTAGTTCAATTGGCAAGGTGGAAAAAGTAGTTGCTTATACTCAAGGTGCGAAGTGATTCCAGAACATCGCCATATTACCATAGTGGACTCAGGACATTGGCTTTGCACAAAATGGTATGATATTTTGATTTACACTGGTGTTTGGGTACATTTAACAAATTATACCGATATCTTTGTTCAATGTATATCCTTGGTAACAGTTATTGGTGGGATACTGTCACCATGTTTTGGGGATTTATGGTCATAATCGTTGCAAACGATTACGGATTTGCCGAAGGATTTATAACAACCTCTAATAGTTTTACTCGTGACCTGAGCTGAAACGAGTACTTACAAACAGGTACTACGAAAGTAAATGACTCTAGCTTTTTTATTTGTAAAACAGTTCTCAATTCAATTCTATACTTCTCAAAAGGATTTATTATCAATTCAAGAAATTGTGACATTAAATCCTGCCTGGCGTGTAATATTCAACAGAACTATAATTTTAACACCTGAATGTACTTGCGGTATTGTATAATAGGCCATGGGTAATCACAACTTTGAATGAAAATAATTAGAAGCGTGAGTTTTTGATCAATGAAGTAAAGATTTTTGGGAGAATTGAGACAATACGCCATGGGTAATCACAGGTTTGAATGAAACTAATTAGAAGCGTGAGTTTTTGATCAATGAAGTAAAGATTTTAGGGAGAATTGAGACATCCCAAGTCCTCTGTTTTAGCGGCTACTTTCTAGTTGGTTTTTATCTGTGTTTTGAGCTACTATAGAAAGCTTACGCACAAAGAATTCAGAAATAAAACTGCCAAATTTCAGGAATAGAATTACAGTCTGTAATTCAATTGCAGAATTCTGGAATGAAGTCTTGAGGTAAATGGCTGAAATGTGACCAGTTATTGAAGAACCAAGAGAAATGGTTGTGAGGAAAAAACATGGTGCATTCCCATTTGTCCATGCGTAAACATGTTTTCAAATTTCAGAAAATATTTCAGAAATACTTTTCAGAAATTTATGATACTACGTCTTTCTGAAGACCTTTCAGAATTCTGTTTTTGCGTAAGCTCATATCTCTGTCTTTTTACTTCGCGACAATTCAGTAGAGGTTTATACAATATTTTTAGGGGGAAATGTAGAAACGCAAGTCGGATGTTTCTTGTCGCAGACGTGTAGCAACTCAAGTCGGGTGTTTCTTGTCGCAGACGTACCCATTTGCACAATTTTAACGTGTGTTAGTCGCGTGCAAAAAATAAGCACATCGGAACTAAACTGGTGTGTAAAATCAACCATTTTTGTTCTGATTAATTTTAGAGTTTGAGAAAAAGTTACGCACCCACACCAATAGAATTAAGGTCGGTATATTTGTGACTCATACAGTGAGTTAAGGGGGGATAGTTCAAGCGCAATGCAGTGGTCAGATAAAATTGAGTCGGGAGCTTATGGGGAACGAGTGAAAACCGCTATATATTATTTTACCGGCCACCTGGGGTACACTGGATCTTGAATGGGTCAAAAAGAAAAGGTATGAATCGTCTTTCCAATGATTGATGGGTTTGTTACTTCCTCCAAATCATTGCAATGTAGTTGTCGCAGCTACAATATACACAGGCGTGAGTTTGGCAATATTTTCTGGAGTTAAACGTTGCGAAATTTAAATATCTAAAATAACTGAAACTTCAATGAAAATGGAAAAAGTAGACTTACTCTACAATATCTACCAGTTGCTTTCTAGTTGGTACACACGCTTAATCACTTTTACTATAGATCCTGCCAATGATTTTGTGCCGCTGCTGCCATCCGTTTCATCCAGCTTGAAGGAGGTCCACTAGGGTTCCAGCTCAACCTTGCCAAGACCCAAGTTTACGGCTTCTCCCCTTCCCACTCCCCTTTGGCACTTCCTTGCCCCTTTTCAACCCCCCTGGTTTTATCGTGCTGGGATCCCCGATTGGCTCGGACGCTTTTGTTTCCCAATTTTTCGCAGGCCGCCAAAACGAAGTTGACCGCATCTTCCAATCCCTTCGAGGCTTGGATGATGCTCAATTGGCTTTCCACTTACACCGCTTCTGCGTGAACGCTTCCAAGGTGATGCACTTGCTGCGTACGCTTCCCTCCACTCAATCTGCGGTTCTCGCCGCTAGCTTCGATCAGAAGCAGAGGGAAGCGTTCCACCAATTGCAGCTGCCCTGTCCAGAGCGAGCCTGGCTCCAAGCCTCTCTCCCCTTCTCAATGGGCGGTCTAGGTCTCCTGCAAACTTCAGACATTACCGAGGCTGCATACGCAGCATCTGTAATTGATTCTTTTCGACTTATCTCCGACCTGCTTACCCTTTCCCAGGACCGCCACTTGGAAGAGATCCCTCGGTCTGCCATCTCGCTCTTATCCTCCCGCCACCCGCAGCTGTCTTCGTCGCTTACAGCTACGGCTCTTTTCGAGCGTTGTTCATCGCCGGTCCCCGGCGAAAGGCTCCAGTCTGCGATCACAACTGAACTCATGCTATCGAAGTCCGATAGCTTGTTCTCGTCCGCGGCAGCCCACGACCGAGCACGGCTCCTCTCCGTGCGCACATCCTCCGCATCGACTGTTTTCTCTTCGCTTCCTCACCCCCACCGCGGTACGTACATGTCCTATTCCGCCTGGAAAGTCGCTCTGGCTCTACGTCTCGGCATCGCGCTATTCCCTGGATCTACTCGCTGTCCGGTCTGCTCCCGCCGCTCGGCCGACATCGCACCCGTCTTAGATCCAAGTGGTCAACACGCGTTGACCTGCAAATACGAAGACGGAATGACTCGTCGTCACCACATCCTCCGCAACGTTCTTGCCCGCTACTGCAAGGAAGTTGGGATCGTCGCCCTCGTCGAACATCCGCTCCTCCACCAGGTTCCCGACTCATCTGGGCATTCGGAGTCCCCGTGCTACGAATGGATATTTACATACCCGCTGCATACGGGCTGTAATACAAAAAATGGTCCTCCCCTCATTTAATACAGGAAATGGTCCTCCCTTCACGTAATACAGGAAATGGTCCTCCCCTCGTGTAATCCAGCAACCTACAACGATCCCGCCCCTAACTTCTCCAACCGTCATTTCCAAATTTACTTCCATTTTATCTAGATATTTTTATACTGTATTTAACCCTCTGAATCGACCCCGAATCAAGTCCCTTTTCCCTTTTAGCTTACCTCCTCCTCCAAATTCGCCTTTTTTGAGAAGAAGGGCGCAAATGCACTATTGCAAAATCCCTTGCAGATTTATTTTACCTATTCCTAATCTATAGAACCTGCCCCGGGAGCCTATTTAAACCCCTTTATTCTAAGTTCCAAATGCCCCCGATCATTTTACTCATCACCCCTCCCCCCACACACCCAAAACACCCTACATTGCCTCCTGTTCCCCAACGTCTATCACAATGAGCAACCTTCGCCCCTCTGTCCCTATTTCCAAAAACCGCCCTTCCCGTTCCATCAATGGCCTTCGTCTCGCCGCCTACGGGCCAACCGATGCCGACGACTACATCCGGCGGCAAACAAAGAAGCAAATCATCGAGTTCGTGCGCCGCCTCTTCATAGAAGAAGAAGCGAGGGAGGTAAGTCCGGGAGAGGCTGAGAAGGTCGAGGAGGAGAGCGGGGAGTCCTTCGAGGAATGGTTAGCCCCTGAGCTAGTGTACGAGGCTCAGGAAGATGAGGAGGAGGAGGATGAGAGGATGAGGAGAGAGGATGAGGAGGAAGAGGATGAGGAGGATGAGGAGGAAGAGAGGATGAGGAGGATGAGGAGAGGAAGAAGAGAGGAGGAGGAGGAGAGAGAGGAGGAGGAGGATGAGGGAACAGGGGGCATGGAAAGTGTTGGACTGGTGGGGCCTGGAATAGAGAGTATGGATCAAGTTGTGCCCACGATGGAACCGGATGGAGATATCTTTAGTAGTCTAGATATCTCCCAGGGGGAAATAGAGAGTTGTGAGCCATTCGCAGATATTTGTGGGGACTGCTTGGACAGCATGGATATTTTAGAGGAGTTGTTTGGATCTGATTTAGAGAATGGGAAATAAGAGGACCAAATTAATTGTTAGTTTCTTAAGTATCTTTTGCTTAGAGTATATTGTCCACACAAAGTATTTTTATGCATTTCTTGGTATCTTCTGTAGTTTTGTTCGGACTTTAGGGGTAGCCAAAAGTCTATATAAGCTGAGTAAACTGCTTCCTCATGGAGAGGTCAAGCAAGTTGGCAGACAACTTCAAGCCAAGTCCCGAGTAGTAGGAAGTTGAGAGTCAACTTCAGACCCAAGAAAACTTTTTCTTACGCTAGTCGCAGAGCGTCGGTGGTAGACCCTGCCCCTTTTATACTTGCTTGTAGCTTCCTCAACTCTCTTCTATATACACTCCCTTTTGTTCGTTCAACAATACCACGGCAGCACTTTTGTCGCTCGCAACACCTCCTTCTCAGGGTAATTGGTTCTGAGGATCTCTCCCCCGCCGATTTACCCCTATCATTTGGTACTCTTGTGGAGGGGGTTGCACCCGAGGTATTCGAGTTGAGCAGTAGTAAGGAACACTTCGGGGGGATTTCTTTTCGGTAATCATGGATCTCAATGCTGCTCGTATAACGTTCACAGGGGCAAGACTGAAGACGTTGAGGAGTTTCTTTACACATATGTCAACGTTGTGATGCGAGAGAAGGGCGATGAAGAGAAGGCCGCAAGTATCTTCGCCTATCTTCATGGTGACGCAAAGCACAAATATAAGTCCAAGTTTATCGACGGGTGGTCTCTTAACGGGAATGGGCGTAACTTCGGTGAGGTATGTGAGTGGCTTGTGAAAGAGTATGCTAAGGAGGTAGAACCAGATGAGATGATTCGTACCGCCATAGAGGCCCGGCTGAACTTCGACGATTTGTTAAGCTCATTGGTGTACTTGTGTGATCTTTATGAAAAGGCTGGGTTCAACGCCCAAGCCAAGTACGGAATGCTGCGTAAGGCGGCTATGGGGGATAAGCGGCTCTCCGATTTCCTCCTCATCAAGGGCCCTCACACTTTTGATGAACTGAAGGGTACCATAGTAGAATTTGTCAAAAATTCGGAGACGTTTCAGTCACTGAGTGAGGTACCGAGGGAAACCCGCACATCGATGTCTATCGTACATCCTGAAAAGAATTATCAAAGGCCGGCTACTAGTGCAGCGGCATTAGAATCTGTCAGGAGCGATGTCAAAAACTTGGAAGAAAGGTTGGAAACCCGATTCGATAATCGACTTGACATGATAACCTCGCAGTTGGAAAGCCTTACTCTTACCATTAAGAAGAACCAGTCTGGGGCCCCTAAGGCCGCAGAAGTCTGTTCTTACTGTCACAAGCCTGGACACTTTGCAAACAGGTGTCCTGATAATCCACATAGAAACACTCGTTGTGCAAAGTGCGGTCGATATGGGCATCATGAAAGTAACTGCTGGTCTAAAGACAACAGAAGAGCAAATTTATCGGAAGCAAGGAGTGAGTCAGGACCAGAGGTGAAAATCTTACAAAATAGAAGGGATCAAAGGTTGACGGATGCCGGTAACGTATCCATCGCTGAAGAGATTAGTCAAGTCAATGTGACAAAAAGGGATGGGGAAGGGAACATTTTATCGAAGAAACCTAGGCTAGAGTATGGAATGCTGGAGCATATCCCAGCACCTGTACCTCCTCGAACCAAGAGGTCTGATCAAGTTGTTCCAGGAGTGGGAGTCACTCCGGCCAAGAAGACGAAAAAGAGTAAGAAAGTTAAGAGTATCTCTAAGGACGTACTAGAGTATGTGAAGAGGTACAATTTGGTGGCTGAGCTTGCATCGGCCCCAACTGGGATAACGTTTGGTCAACTTTTGAGGGGCGACGCAGAGGATGCGAGAAAAGAACTCAAAAAAATTATCAGGTCTAATAAGTCCGCTAAGGGTAAGAAACTGTTTCTTCAATCGGCCTCGACAGCACCAAGACGTCTTAAGCTGGTACCAGTCAAAGTATTGGGTATGAAAACCCAAGCTCTCTTCGATTCGGGTGCTGTTCCAAACCTCATTTCAGAAACTTTGGTGACAGATCTAGGTCTCGAAATTACTCCAACGACTCGAAAAATAACTGTAGCGGATGGAACCGTCTCAAAATGCATGGGCACTGTTGACAAGGTTTCCGTGTTCTTTGGGGACTCTAAAGTTGATGTAGACTTTCTTGTCATGCCGGATCTCCCTTTCGATGCAATCATTGGCTGCCCCACAATGGAAAGACTAGGAACATGCATTGACTTGGGCAACCAAATGGTTTCAGTTAATATTGACGGCAGAACCGTGAAGATGCCCCTGGATTTCGACAAAAGCACGCATCCTGAAGATTTAAAAGAAACGGACAGTGAAGATTTCACTTCTAGCTATGACAGCGAAGATTCGGAACCAACTAACACTTTCGGAAGTGGAAAAGGGTACCCTCGGGGTTAATGAACATGGCATGGGACGATTATGATTCCGGGTTTGAAACAGATGACGACTGGGATTCTAGGATAAGTTTGAAACCCGAATGTGTTTCTTTTTGCGATGATATCGAATCAAAGGACAGAATTCGGAGCATGAAAGAAGATTACCTTTGCAAAGAAAATAAGAATACGTCGAATTCCATATATGAAGATGTGAGCACGACGGAAGAGGTCCTTCAAAATATTGAGGTTGAGGATCAAGAAGAAAAAGGGCGCCAAATGGCAGAAATCCAAGGAAAAGTGCAGCACCTTCCCGCCCCGCCTCACTGAAAATATCCGACATGTTAACATCTTCCGAAGTAATTGCATGGAGCGTTTCAGATTTAAGACAAGCAAGTGTACCGGTTACTCACTCGTTCGAACTTACCGACACTCAACCGATTTACCACAAGCCTAGACGTCAACCGCCAAAATATGACCAATTTATCTCAGAAAATGTTACAAGTATGCTGAAAAATGATATTATTCGACCAGTTTCATCCCCATGGTCGTTTCCAGTTGTGGTCGCACCAAAGAAGGATGGAAAGCTGCGTTTTTGCGTCGATTACCGACAACTGAACCAGAGAATGATACCCGATCGATTTCCGATTCCGAACATGGAGGAGATCCTCGAGGACCTGAAGGACGGGAGATATTTCACCTCAATTGACCTTTACACTGGCTATTGGCAGATTCCATTGGATGAAAAATGTAAGGAAAAAACAACCTTTACCAGCAAAGCCGGTACGTTCAGGTTCGAAGTGATGCCTTTTGGTCTCATGAATGCACCAGCTACATTCCAAAGAATGATGAACGAGGTTTTGAAAGGACTTCCATTCGCAAGAGTCTATATCGATGATGTCGTCATATTCTCAGAAACATTGGATCAGCACATCTCGCACGTCAAGACAGTTGTGGAGAGGATATCGGAGTATAGCTTGAAAATTAAGTTGAGCAAATGCTTCTTTGCGAAAACTTCTATCCAATTACTCGGTCATATCGTCGACCAAGAGGGAATTAGAGTGGATCCAGAGAAAACGAAAAAAATAAAGTTGGCACCAAGGCCCGCTTCAAAGACGGAGGTCCGAAGCTTCTTAGGACTGGCCTCATATTACAGAAGATTTATCAAAGATTTCGCCAAGACTGCAGCACCGTTACATGCCAGCACTACGAAGAACGGAAAATTTTACTGGAACAAGGAAATGGAAACTGCATTTCAGGAGCTTAAAGATAAGCTATGTGTCCCCCCAGTTCTCATGTACCCAGATTTCAAGAGACCATTCGTTGTGGAGACAGATGCCTCAGAACGGTCTTTGGGTGCCGTTTGTCCCAAAAAGATGAAAACGGAAGACTACACCCTGTTCAATTCGCAAGCCGAACTCTGAATGATGCGGAAAAGAGATACTCAGTCTGCGAGAAAGAAGCGCTAGCTGTCGTCTTCGCGCTGAAAAAGTTTCGCGTATACCTTTTATCACTCGAGAAATTTGTCTTGATAACTGATCACCAGGCACTTAAAACAGCATTCCAAAAGAAGGATGTACATCACCGCTTGGCCCGATGGCTCGACATTTTCGCAGAATATCGGTTTGAAATTGTGTATAGACCCGGACGCAATAATCAGCCTGCCGATTACCTATCCCGCTTGAGGGACGCACTGATTCCAAATGAAAAAGCTTCGGAGGACATCGTCGGAGTCGCCGAGTTGCAGTTGCCGAACGATAACGAGTACGAAGCTAATATTCACGGACTGATCAAATTCCTCGATGGACTAGAAATGAGAAAGGTTGATCTTGAACACGAAATTGGGTACGCAGGAATCAAAAGGCTTTTACATTGTGGAATGGAAACTTTCCGGCACAACTAAAGCCGGTCCCCGACTAGTGGCCCCTTTGAAAGAAGAATGAAGATCTTGAGGACTTCCATGATGAGCTAGGGCATTGGGATCTCGAAACAACCAAAAATTCGTAACTGAGAGATTCTGGTGGCCCGGTATCCATAAGGACGTCTATAATTTCGTAAAAGCTGCGACAACTGCCAAAAATTCACTCCAATACGGAAGTATAAGACAACTCTAAGTTTTCCAGTTTCCGGTCTCTTTGAAACCTTCTCAATTGACTTCGCGGGCCCGTTCAAGGAAACTTCTTCCGGAAACAAATATCTCCTTATAGGGGTGGAACATCTTACTGGATGGCCAATAGCAGTTGCAGTTGAGGAGGCAAATGCTGAGGGTACTGAGATTCATCGAAAAAGAAATAATTGAACCGTTTGGTCTTCCAAAAAGGATCATCTCGGATAACGCCCTTTGTTTTACTGCAACTTCACTGCTTCGTTTTTTGGAAGAGAAAGGATTCAGCTGAAGACCGTTCTCGCATACGCTCCTATGTCCAACGGGAAAGCGAGAGATGGTTGGAACCATCAAACGAGCAATATCGAAAACTATGTGGAGAATGAAATCCAGTGGGAAGATGCCTTACCAAAAGTGTTATACGGCTACCGTCGAAGAAGAGGAAGAAATGGACGCTCACCATTCGAGCTAATGTACGGAAGGGCTCCTAGAATGTTACAGAGAGACATGGAAACAAATATTATCGATGAAGAGAGTAGGGAAGTTGAACTACTGGCCACCGAAGGCTGGAGATCACACCGCGCGCTAACACAGACAAGAAATAAGGATGCAGAACTGCAGTCAGAACCTTTTCAGTTGGCTCTAAAGTACTTGTAGTACATGGAAAGCAATGCAGCAGGCTGTGAAGTGGCCGGCCTTCCAAACCAAGTACTCGAACCCTTGCATCGTCACGGAGGAAAGACACCCGCACTATCAGCTCTGTTCAAGCTCAGGGAAGAGATCAAGGAGGGCCATCCATGCACGTCGTCTGGTCCCTTACCATCAGAGGCCTGAAGATTTCCTTCTCACACAGGACTATGCGCAACCACGGGCATACTCATCTTTAACTATAGAATGATTCCTATGGGAGGAAAAAGGGCCTGGGAATGGATCATCTCGGTTACGCGGGACTACTACGAACTCCACGTAATCATCCATTTCTACATTAATATATGCCTATGTTTTCGTACGTTGAACGGACCATTGCTACCTGAAGAAGATTTCCGACTATTAATAAGAGTTCTATTTTCATTCCAAAACGGAAGGTTCACGGAAGCAGGTCCAGAGTTTGTGGAGGTAATATATCATTACTCTATAGGAAGATATGGAAGGTAGCTGCTGGAGACTTGTCGCAAACGTATCTGAATATTATCCGTCCAATTTACGTATTTCTCAAGAACAACCAAGACGTGCGACTGAGAGGTTACGCCTTACCCCCGGATATGGAATACAGGCTGGTCCCGTATCCTCTATGGGAACCTTACGTTTCTCCGCCACAAATTGGGAACGTTGGAGGCGGCGAGGATCCTCCTGAAGCAGTGATGATGACCAGAGGAGGACCTTCAGGAGACAACAACCCGCCCAGAAGAGGTTCCGGTCGTCCCCCGAGAGGACCTCGTGCAGGTCCCAGTACGTCAGGAGCTGGTCGCGGCCCATTCATCGGGACCGTCCACCACAAACTTCATCTCTAGCTCTCCTTCACAACCATGCACAGCATACAGTCGGAAGAAGAAGAAGATTATCTTTTTGGCTGCGCAATATCTCCGAGGATGCGAACGATGCGCAGGTCATTTCTTATTTCATGATAAGCATCTGTTTATGTTTTAGGGCGCTACATGGACCGCACTTATCTTACGAAGATTCGTTCTTGATGATGCGCGTCTTCTTTTCTTATCGACATCCATTCCTCCGGCATCTTCCAGAAGAGTTTGCATATCACATATATTTTTTCACTCTTGGAAGATTCGGAAGAGTCACGGAAGAAGAATGTATTCAACCCCACCTCGATGTGATCAAACCAATATATGAGGCTATGCTACAAAGTGAGGTACCAGAAATGCGAACCTACTTTTTAGAGCATCATTGGTAATCAGTTGCATCCGTACCCGTTTGAGAGACCATACATTTTATCAATAAGACAGCGAACACTAACGGAAGCAGAAGAAGAGCAGTGACGACCCGGGACGTTCGCCTTGAAAAGGGGGCGTGTAATACAAAAATGGTCCTCCCCTCATTTAATACAGGAAATGGTCCTCCCTTCACGTAATACAGGAAATGTCCGCCCCTCGTGTAATCCAGCAACCTACAACGATCCCGCCCCTAACTTCTCCAACCGTCATTTCCAAATTTACTTCCATTTTATCTAGATATTTTTATACTGTATTTACCCTCTGAATCGACCCCGAATCAAGTCCCTTTTCCCTTTTAGCTTACCTCCTCCTCCAAATTCGCCTTTTTTTTGAGAAGAAGGGGCGCAAATGCACTATTGCAATCCCTTGCAGATTTATTTTACCTATCCTAATCTATAGAACCTGCCCCGGGAGCCTATTTTAAACCCCTTTATTCTAAGTTCAAATCCCCCGATCATTTTACTCATCACCCCTCTCCCCCCACACACCCAAAACACCCTACATTGCCTCCTGTTCCCCAACGTCTATCAAATGAGCAACCTTCGCCCCTCTGTCCCTATTTCCAAAAACCGCCCTTCCCGTTCCATCAAATGGCCTTCGTCTCGCCGCCCTACGGGCCAACGATGCCGACGACTACATCCGGCGGCAAACAAAGAAGCAAATCATCGAGTTCGTGCGCCGCCTCTTCTAGAAGAAGAAGCGAGGGAGGTTAAGTCCGGAGAGGCTGAGAAGGCGAGGAGGAAGCGGGAGTCCTTCGAGGAATGGTTAGCCCCTGAGCTAGTGTACGAGGCTCAGGAAAGATGAGGGGAGGAGGATGAGAAGATGAGGGAGGAAGAAGAGGATGAGGAGGAGAGGATGAGGAGGATGAGGAGGAGAAGAAGAGGATGAGGAGGATGAGGAGGAGGAAGAAGAGGATGAGGAGATGAGGAGAGGAAGAAGAGGATGAGGAGGAGAGGAGGATGAGGAGGAGGAGGATGAGGGAACAGGGGGCATGGAAAGTGTTGGACTGGTGGGGCCTGGAATAGAGAGTATGGATCAAGTTGTGCCCACGATGGAACCGGATGGAGATATCTTTAGTAGTCTAGATATCTCCCAGGGGGAAATAGAGAGTTGTGAGCCATTCGCAGATATTTGTGGGGACTGCTTGGACAGCATGGATATTTTAGAGGAGTTGTTTGGATCTGATTTAGAGAATGGGAAATAAGAGGACCAAATTAATTGTTAGTTTCTTAAGTATCTTTTGCTTAGAGTATATTGTCCACACAAAGTATTTTTATGCATTTCTTGGTATCTTCTGTAGTTTTGTTCGGACTTTAGGGGTAGCCAAAAGTCTATATAAGCTGAGTAAACTGCTTCCTCATGGAGAGGTCAAGCAAGTTGGCAGACAACTTCAAGCCAAGTCCCGAGTAGTAGGAAGTTGAGAGTCAACTTCAGACCCAAGAAAACTTTTTCTTACGCTAGTCGCAGAGCGTCGGTGGTAGACCCTGCCCCTTTTATACTTGCTTGTAGCTTCCTCAACTCTCTTCTATATACACTCCCTTTTGTTCGTTCAACAATACCACGGTAGCACTTTTGTCGCTCGCAACACCTCCTTCTCAGGGTAATTGGTTCTGAGGATCTCCTCCCCGCCGATTTACCCCTATCACGGGCTTCACAGTACCGATATAGCCGTCGACGTTACTGTTGCCCACCCCTCCGCACGCCGCCACATTTCGCCAAGTACGCTTACTGCCGGCGCCGCCGCGACACTCGCAGAGCGCGAGAAACATCGTCATTACGGCACTTACTGCAACCGAAACGATATCCTCCTCTCCCCCGTCGGGATTGATATCTATGGCGCCTTGGGCCACGACGGTAAGGCTTTTTTCCGCCGCCTTGCTTCCTTCGCTGCTTCCCGTCGCGGTTCCTCCCCTCAATAAGAGCTCCGCGACTTCGTTACCCGTTTTGCATTTAGTCTCCATATAATGCAGGCGCGACAAGTTTCTACCCGCCGCCCGCATACGTAGTTAATTTATAAATACCCTCCGCACGCCTCTGTGCGACATTGTACGACAAATAAAGATCTACCACCACCATGGTTTTATTACAAATACATAGGACTTCCAACCTTTCCATTACCGCAGTAAATCAACCCAATTTCTGCACTTGCACGTTCCACACTCTCCAGGGTGAGGACAATTCTCCTCCAACGACACGCGGCGTTGATGGTCACCTCCAACGCAGCTTGCTTGTCAACCGGTCTACCAGCTACTTTATAGTTGGTACACACGCTCAAGCACTTGCAACATAGGCCCTGCCAATGGTTTCATTACAAGTACAGAGGACTCCCAACCTTTCCATTACTCACAGTAAACCAACCCAATTACCCCCCACTTTCCACATTGGGGGGCTGCCACCCGGCTGCTTGGGACTTTGCGAAGCGGGTTGCGACCGGCACTGCTGCAAGGGCGGCTGTTCCGATTTCTCACCCAACGCAAACACTGTTCGCTCTTCACGCGAAGAGGCTCGTCTAGAATAACGGCAGTTGTCTGCTGGAAGGGGTTTTGAGTGAGTCTTAATGCCGCAGCGTGCAAGTTAGTATGTTCCAGAGAACCTCTGTTCTCATGAAATCTCCGTCCCTACGCAAGGTAGACCTCTTCCCTGTTATGTCTAGCTCCACCCTGTTCTACCCAATCTGCCAGTCATCCGTTTCAGTATAAACCCAATTTATCCCCTCTACAATATTTGATTGGCATAAAGGTTTACATAGAAGCACCCAAAACTGTGATCCCAAGGATCAACTGGAGCCTTAATCATATTATTCCTTCGCACAGGTTTACTTTGGCCTTCAATACGCAGTAGCTACTGCACGATAACCTAAAATTAAAAAAAATGTGAATAGGTCGTACGGAGAAAATACTATTAAGCTCCATAAGGAGGAACGTTTGGGTGTTTTACTCTTGGAAGGTATATCCGATCTATCCCATTGTTTTCCAGACAATCACAATCGACTTAAAAAGGGTATACCGACACCGAAATGGGAAGGAACTACGCTCCCTAAAATGCTACCTTCAGGCCAGCCATAAGTACTCATGAATGAAAATATTTACCTTCCAAATGTTTTAGCACTCTACCTGACTGGTTCAAAAATTTTTATTCTTGCCTGCGATGGCTCCTTGCACACCTGCACTCACCATTCAGCATCCTCCATCAATAAGGCTATGTCTATAAAATGTACTTAGGATAAAATACTCGAGCGAGCTCATTTAACGTACACTCGCCCTCCCTCCTACCTTTCTCATTACAACCGCATTACAGTGCTCACTATGACTCCGCCTGTTCCTCCTCCGGAATCGTAATACTGCCACCTCTTTCCGCTGACTACTCGCGCTATACGCACCTGAAAGCCGGTATAGATTTAAGTCAGGAAAAGACTACGTGACTTGGTCCATCAATTGGGAATTATTAGTTATATAGTCGACGATGCTTCAAAAAGATGTTAAGAGCAATGGTGGTAGATCTTTATTTGTCATACAATGTCGCACAGAGGCGTGCGGAGGGTATTTATAAATTAACTACGGATGCGGGCGGCGGGTAGAAACTTGTCGCGCCTGCATTATTTGGAGACTAAATGCAAAACGGGTAACGAAGTCGCGGCTCCTGTTGAGGGGAGGAACCGCGACGGGAAGCAGCGAAGGAAGCAAGGCGGCGGAAAAAAGCCTTGCCGTCGTGGCCCAAGGCGCCATAGATATCAATCCCGACGGGGGAGAGGAGGATATCGTTTCGGTTGCAGTAAGTGCCGTAATGACGATGTTTCTCGCGCTCTGCGAGTGTCGCGGCGGCGCCGGCAGTAAGCGTACTTGGCGAAATGTGGCGGCGTGCGGAGGGGTGGGCAACAGTAACGTCGACGGCTATATCGGTACTGAGAAGCCCGTATGCAGCGGGTATGTAAATATCCATTCGTAGCACGGGGACTCCGAATGCCCAGATGAGTCGGGAACCTGGTGGAGGAGCGGATGTTCGACGAGGGCGACGATCCCAACTTCCTTGCAGTAGCGGGCAAGAACGTTGCGGAGGATGTGGTGACGACGAGTCATTCCGTCTTCGTATTTGCAGGTCAACGCGTGGTGACCACTTGGATCTAAGACGGGTGCGATGTCGGCCGAGCGGCGGGAGCAGACCGGACAGCGAGTAGATCCAGGGAATAGCGCGATGCCGAGACGTAGAGCCAGAGCGACTTTCCAGGCGGAAGAGGACATGTACGTACCGCGGTGGGGGTGAGGAAGCGAAGAGAAAACAGTCGATGCGGAGGATGTGCCACGGAGAGGAGCCGTGCTCGGTCGTGGGCTGCCGCGGACGAGAACAAGCTATCGGACTTCGATAGCATGAGTTCAGTTGTGATCGCAGACTGGAGCCTTTCGCCGGGGACCGGCGATGAACAACGCTCGAAAAGAGCCGTAGCTGTAAGCGACGACGAAGACAGCTGCGGGTGGCGGCGGAGGATAAGAGCGAGATGGCAGACCGAGGATCTCTTCCAAGTGGCGGTCCTGGAAAGGGTAAGCAGGTCGGAGATAAGTCGAAAAGAATCAATTACAGATGCTGCGTATGCAGCCTCGGTAATGTCTGAAGTTTGCAGGAGACCTAGACCGCCCATTGAGAAGGGGAGAGAGGCTTGGAGCCAGGATCGCTCTGGACAGGGCAGCTGCAATTGGTGGAACGCTTCCCTCTGCTTCTGATCGAAGCTAGCGGCGAGAACCGCAGATTGAGTGGAGGGAAGCGTACGCAGCAAGTGCATGACCTTGGAGGCGTTCGCGCAGAAGCGGTGTAAGTGGAAAGCCAATTGAGCATCATCCAAGCCTCGAAGGGATTGGAAGATGCGGTCAACTTCGTTTTGGCGGCCTGCGAAAAATTGGGAAACAAAAGCGTCCGAGCCAATCGGGGATCCCAGCACGATAAAACCAGGGGGGTTGAAAAGGGGCAAGGAAGTGCCAAAGGGAGTGGGAAGGGAGAAGCCGTAAACTTGGGTCTTGGCAAGGTTGAGCTGGAACCCTAGTGGACCTCCTTCAAGCTGGATGAAACGGATGGCAGCAGCGGCTTGGGATCGAGGAAGAACAATGTTACCGTCATCTGCGTACCAAGCGTTCAGGGCAGGTGAGAACTTCTCCTGTAACGATAGCAAGAGCGGATGGAGAGCCAGGGCAAAGAGCAAGGGACCGAGGGATCACCTTGCTGAGTGCCCTCTGAACTACGGGCATAGTAGGGTCCGAAAGCAAGCTCTGTAGGAGCATCGTAACAAGAGTGTACCCACCGTGCGAGGCCTGGGGCATGTGTCTGTACGACTTCCAGAATGCGCTGGCGGGAGATGCAATTGAAAGCGTTGCGAGCATCTATCTGACCAAGACGTGATCGTGGAACTCGGGTCTCTGGGAAAGACACGCACAGAATGAATTATTGCATCGATGCCGTTCTTGACGCCTACCCCGACCTGATGGGGCAGAAGGTAAGAGCGGATGGCGGGGGCGGCTTTGTGTGCCGCGAGCCTAGAAATTAAGCGCCGGTAGAGAAGCCCAACCGCAATCGGACGGATTCCCCCGTTTGGCTTCGGCAGCGCAATAAGACGGCCTCCGCAGAAATACGGGCGGCACGCGGCCGGCAGATCGCTGTTCAAACAGAGGTTGAGAAGAGCAATAGAAATATTATTTTCACAGAGACTGTTCCCAATTGGCTCTTTGACCTAATTTTGTACTCGTTGTAGATATGTATACCTTTCAGACAATTCCCTCTTCACTCTTCGGTTTGAATTCTGCTCTTATATAAAAAATGTATTCTGTTTGATCTCACATGTCCTCCATAAATCCCTGAAGGCGGTTGCGGTAAAGAATACTGGTCCATCCAACACGATGGTATTTTGAGGTGAAACCATTGAAAATCTCCTTCCGTAGCAAGCTAAAGAAGGTTTCCGCAATTTAAGTCTAGGTGCGGCCCATTATTGATAGTTAGGACCCGAAATATTCTCACCTACCTCTCCTCTTTATGTCACGACCATGATTACATGGCATTACCATATTTAAAAGCATTCTCATCCTGAGAGAGACTTATTATTCCAGTTGGACTAGTAGCAGTACTTAAATAAGCACTAGACCTGATTCTAGCTCATAAGAGAGACAGAAAACAACAGAAAGGCATACAATAAAAATTTACGGGCCGAGATCTGAGAAAAAGATTGATGAGCACGCAAATTGCACAAAGCGACTAGGAGGGACTTCTTTGGTAATGTCTTACTTAGAGATTGGGCCAACGAAAGCGATAGAGTATATCCTTAAGGTTTTCTTGGGCATAATGTTCAACATTCTGGGGTACGGTGGAAGTCGCTCAGATTTCTGACATTCCTCCCAGCCCTTAACGTACTAATAAATATTCTTGTGGAATTCCAGACATAAATTCGGGTCTGTAATCAACTTCTTCGTCTGTTCCTTTTTATAGTGTCAAATTACATCATAAAAGGTGCATGGTAATTTGATCCTACCCTATAGAAAAGAAGCGGCCCTGAGGCCTTTTTTGCGCCTCAGCAATTTTAACTCAAGCGTCACAAAGTATTTCGTCAACAGTGTGGTTGAACGTCGCTAAAACCCATCCTTCCGAATAACTTTGTGATCGTAAATGAAGTGCAAAATTTAATTAAATAGAGCTCTCCAGCAAAATGTTCAGAAACGTCGACAGAGTCTAACGTGACTAGTACATCTCTTTCATCTGATCCAATAAAAGAGGGGGAACACGCCAATACATTTCGTGAGATGTTGTCGGCTGCCCGGTAGATTCAGCACCCTGTACTCAACCTCAAACCAATACCTCGCAAGTAAGTCCATACATCGTGCTAATCATCCATGTATATAATTATGCTTTTCCACAGCTTTCGACGCATCGTACGGTTTCGCAATTGGCTTGACAATGATACGATATGTACGCTTCGGTACAAATTTACTGGATACCAACCCACATATCTACTACAGTAAATTAACCCCCCATTTACACATTATGCTTTAAGGCGTGACGGAGAGCTTGGGGGTCGGCCACCAACTTAAAGGTATTTTCGATCGGAAACACACCCGACATTTCCTTTGTGCAAAGATAAGAGCGAACATTTCTCGCACACGGCGAGTAGCCACGCTCGGCAACGCTCATTGCCCGGCTCCCATTCTATACCAGATTCATATTACCGCCCTTCTCCTTCTGGACTAGAACAAAAGGTACAGTAAGCTTGCCCGTAAGCGAGATGAAAGATTCAACCATTTATTCGGTACACTGGAAAGCGCAATTCACGAATATTTCGGCGTGACGGTCGGGTGAGATCTAGACAAAGCCCGCGACGTTGTGGCGGAAATTCCCAGCCATTCCTAAATGTTTGTTTTTTCGTCTTATTTGTTGTATTTGCCACATGCTTTATGGCACTTATTTCTCCTTCATCAAAGTAGCTTTTATTTTCGTCTACCTAGCGTCAGACTGACATAACTTTCGGATTTTGGAATTTGTTGTACCAGCCTTAAGGTTGAGATATTCTGATGACTGGGGCGCCAGAAGGATTCCAGGCTCTCTAGAGATATATTGAGCTGCTTTTTCCCCTCACAGTCCGTCAAGTAATCTTTGAGTTACCGAACATGTTTCGTACCTCACAAAGATGGCACTGGTGTGTAATTTTCTCATAGCAGATCGCAGATTATCTTACATCGTTGCAGATAGAGCACTTTTAGTCTTTCGTATTTTCCGGGAAGTAAGTTACAGCGATATACCAGAATGTTACTAGCCTCATATTTCGAGAATTTCTGACTAAAAGATTGAGTCTCTCAAGTACCTTTGCCAAATCATACAACTCGCTTTCGATTTCGACACCTCGAACATTAGGGCGACTTTTTATCTTCTTCGAGTAGATTTAACTATTTTCTATTTCTTTCTTTGATTCAAATTGACGACAAAACACAGCAAGTGAGAGCCCAAAATAAATTGAGAAGCATGGAAATATTTGAAAGAATATCATTTAGCAGATTTCTCATCTCGTAGCATAACAGTAGAATAGCCCAAAAGTTTCTTCAAAAGCGAAAGCCTTGTCTATCATAATAGACGTACATGATTCATTGATAATTCTTTTTCCGAGAAAACGAACAATAATGACTGAGTGTGATGCAAACAATCTCTCATGAGTAACCATCAAGAAAATTTCCTTGTATGATCTATTCACAATTAAGTATATTACGTACAAAAAAGCAGTTAAAGGTACTTACAATAGTAGGAATCCAGATTAATAGCTGCAGCAAGAAAGAAGTTATTTTTTCAAATAAATGTCTCTATAGTCGTTAAAATCGAGTATATCCGAAGAGTATTGTGAACAAATTCAAATACGTGTAAATATCATTATTATTCTTCTCATTAGATAAAAAAATGGAGATACTAGTCATTCATACCTCTTGGTACTTTAATTGGAAAATTATGGGTGAATATGAGAAGGGGGTTGAACGTGGCCTTGATCTGCCACTCCGGATAAGTCACGCGGTCACGGTTGCATCAATTGACTGTAAGCACCTTTTAGGAAGGCCACGTAGGCAGCTTACCGTTGTACACCCTACACTCGCTGCCGCGGCCGCATATGCTTCCTGGTTTCTACGTAGCAGCCGTACCGCTTGCGCAAGGGGACTTGGACCACGATCAAGACCGGTTCAACAGGGCTATATACAACCGCCAACTTGAAAACCTCTAGCGCAACTTCTGGTTCCTCAAGTCGTCGCTTGTTCTCATCCCTCGAACCAGCTCCAGACGAATCTGTCTAGGTCGACTATCACACTTGCACATCAACCATGTCCCATGCCACCTCCTCTGAATCCTCGCAGTCCGACGCTTCTCGCCTCCATACCCTCGAGAACAAGGTCACCGGCATCGAAACCCAGCTCTCGCAGATTGTCAACTTGCTCCAAGCTTCCGCTGGACCGTCGAACCCTCCTGCCGCAGAGCCCGCCGCCGCCGCCGATTCAGATTCCACCGGTATCTGATCCTACCGTCAAGCCCTCAACCGCCGCTGAGGCTTACAAAACGGGCGTTCTTCAGTTCACACTGCCCACGCTTTCTGCAACCGCAGTTGCCGACACACTCGCTACCCGCCAGGAATACGCTGAGGTCGGCAAACCAACAAGTACCAGCGTCCTAGCTCCGTCGCTCCCTATCCCGCCAAGAGGTTCATTCCGAACCAGAAGGTCTTTTCGGTCGCATCAAGGCCGCTGACGTTCGTGATGGGTCGGAAGCGGAAGTACTCTGGAACGTTGGGCACAACTGTGAGACCGCCATCGCCTGCGCTCACCGGGTCACCGAGGCCCTCCAGAACAAAGACATCTCAGCCGCTACTGAGTTCTTCTCTGTTCTACACCACTACTTGGAGGCCACTTACAGACGCGTTCTGGAACGGACCGACTTCTTCACTGACTCTGTCGAGTCCGGAAAGTCCGAAGCTATCCTGCTCCAGCGCTACCTTCGTGAAGACGACTACCCGTATTCTTCTGAGCTCTATCGCTCAACTAAGGCCAAGTTCGCTGAATTGCGCTCCCAGGCATACGCTAAGGAGTTCAACAAACAGGCCGCTCAAGGCTCTCGACCTCGCAAGAATCAGTCCGGAAAAGGTTCCAAGGACTCTAAGTCCAACTAAAGACGTCGCCTCCGCGACTCTTTCTTTCTGTACCTATGTCCCACGTCCTCTGGCGCAATACCCAGTGCGCCGCTCCTTTCTGGGCCGAAACCCTCGGCGCCTCGAAATTCCTCGTCCGCGCTTTACGTTTGGGGTCTACGAAAAACCCATCACAACCTCCCTTTCACGTACAAAATTCCAACTCCCTCAAATCCCCATCGATCCTCAAGACCGGGAATTCTTCGATTCAGCAATATCGGATGCGCTCCACCGTCGCAGTTACGAAGAAATTTCCGAGTCGACCGCTCTTTCCTTACACCAAGCTGGCTTCCCTATCTCCAACGCCTTTGTGACAACTTCAGCGGAAAAGAAGCGGCTCGTGGTCAATCTTTCTCGGCAATCTACCCTATTTCGGGATATCCCTGTTCGCATGGAAACATTAGAAGGATTCGCACTGGACCTCCAGAAATCCGACATGATGTTTTCTTTCGATATCGCCAAAGGTTACCACCATTTCCGTCTACACCCCGATATTCGAAATTGGTTCGTGTTCAAAGTAGACCATCGCTACTTTCGCTGTGTTGCCCTCCCTTTCGGATGGAAACTCTCTCCCGCTTACTTCATCAAGTTCATGCGACCTTTCGTTCAATATGTCCGGGAAACCTTACGTCTCCGAATCCATCCCTACATGGACGACTTCTTGGTGGCTCTAAACCGTCCTTCACGCCTCAACAAGACCCGCCGACAGATCGATTCTCTGCTCCGCTCGTGTGGACTTCAGAGAAAGGAGGACAAAGGTCACTGGGAAGGACGAGGCAGATCGAGCATTTGGGATTTCTAATCGATACAGACCGTCTAGTCTTTGGGATTACGGCTCGAAGGATGGAAAAGTTGCGAGGTATTGCCCGGCAACTATTACGCCAAGCACGCCGCAATCGCCGACTAGTCGACGTATCACTGCTACGCCACTTCGCAGGCGTCGCTATCTCATGCTCGCTCGCTATGCCCCTCGCCCGGTTCTACACCCGATCAATTTACGAGTCTCTCAAGACGAATCTGAGCAAGACGGGGAAACGCGTGAGGCTTCTACACGCCGCTCTTCGGGACCTGCGCTTCTGGAGGGACCTCACTACCAATCCTCCAGAAAGGCCTATCGCTACCCCACAGCCAACATTGGCCCTACACTCAGACGCGTCGACGGGAGTCGGACAGGGAGGAACATTGGGATCGGATCTGAGGCCAGGGGTACAGGGTTGTTGGGAGGCTCGCGGACTCTGGGACCCCGTACTGCGAGTCAAGCCAATAACTTTCTTGGAACTACGGGCCGTCACGGACAATATTCGGGCCTTCGCGTCGTTGCTGAAGAACGGGACTCATCTCAAGATTTGGGAGGACAATCAGGCGGTGGTATCGATACTCAATGCGATGACCACCAAGTCACGGCCCTTAATGAGAGAGCTCCGTTCGCTACACCGCTTGCTTCTCAAACTCGAGATCACCATCGAATCACAGTATCTGCCCTCGGCAGTCAACCGTTTCGCCGACCGACTGTCACGCCTTCAGACACTCGACGATTGGAGGATCAATACCAAGCCCCTTCAGCCTGTACTCGAATCTTTCCCGCCAACAATCGACAGATTCGCAGACAACACCAATCGCATGTGCAGAAGGTACAACAGCGAGTTTGCGTCTCCTGGCTCCCTCGCCGTAGACGCGCTCTCCCAGGATTGGCAATCCGAAGTCAATTTTTGGAACCCGCCCCTCAAGTTGATACCACTCGTCGTAGCCAAGATCATCAAGGAACAGGCCGCCGGAATCTTGGTCACGCCGTATTGGCCCGCTCAATCATGGTTTCTCAACCTGCGCCAACTGTCACGGCCACACGTATTCGCCGCCGACAACCTCTACCTACCGCCTCTGTGGGCTCCGCCGTCGATGCCCGTCCCACCGTGGAATATCGCCGTCTGGAAAATCTCGCAGAAGAAGCACGATCGCTACCGCTCGCAGTGACTCTCCAGCAATCTGTGCTTACAGCAGCCGGGTTAGGGAATACTTCGGGGGGAATACTATTGCACGGATCATGCCAAAGGCACGTACCCCAAACACCTGGCGCTCGAATGAGATACTATGGAAGAAATGGGTTACTTTTTGCTCCCAGGATGGAATCGACCCACTGGAGGGCTCCGAAGGTCCTTTACTTCGCTATCGGGTTGGCTCTTTGATGAATCTCGTGTAAGTGCTGGATCAGTTCGTAACTATCTCTCCGCGGTTACAACTGCTCACACCAGGATTGGTCGCCCCCTCACTCTCACACCTTTGATACAGCTCGCAGTAACTGCATATCAGCAAGCCGATTTGGAACGCAAAATCATAACCGACCCGGAAGCCTCTAAGGAACGTCGCGCTTTGCCAAGCTCGGTGGCCCGCCAAATCTTCCAAGCCGCCATGACTTCTCCAACGACAGATTTGGAATTTCTACGAAATTCTTGCGCAATACTCGTGAGCTACGTGTTCTTCGAGCGGGGTGAAGCTGGGATATCCTTGCTACTGGACAACATTGCTGTCAACGCTCAATCTATCGATATCGCAATAGCGCTCCGCAAGAACAAGCAACGGGTTTCGCACACGCTCTCCTACCGTCGTAATTCAAACTGTTCGGAAAGTCTGATTGATTTGGTGCTTCGTTATTATGTTCTACGCCGTGGGAATACTTCTAAATCGCGCTATTATTGGGCTTTACCGGGTACTCGCTTGTCTACTAGCGCACGCACCCTATCTATCTGGATTTCTTCCACGCTCTCTCGTCTGAAAATAACCCCACCACCGCAGGTTACTTGGTCCTCACACTCTCTACGTATGGGCGCTGCATCTGAAAGCGCAGCGATCGGGGTCCAAGAATACCGTATCCTCATCTGGGGTGATTGGTCAGCCGGCAGAACGTTTCGAGAATCGTATTTGGATGGAAGAGTGCAACCGTGTGAAGATTCGTATTTCTTCTTCGGCCACTTGTTGTAACCGCAGTCTCGAAGCAAATCCTTTGAATTTGGATTTTCTCTATGTTTAATTCGGTACTTTAATTGGAAAATTATGGGTGAATATGAGAAGGGGGGTTGAACGTACCCCTTGATCTGCCACTCCGGATAAGTCACGCGGTCACGGTTGCATCAATTGACTGTAAGCACCTTTTAGGAAGGCCACGTAGGCAGCTTACCGTTGTACACCCTACACTCGCTGCCGCGGCCGCATATGCTTCCTGGTTTCTACGTAGCAGCCGTACCGCTTGCGCAAGGGGACTTGGACCACGATCAAGACCGGTTCAACAGGGCTATATATAACCGCCAACTTGAAAACCTCTAGCGCAACTTCTGGTTCCTCAAGTCGTCGCTTGTTCTCCCGCCTCCCGCCCTCCATTCATCCTTCATGGCCCAATCACAAGTCATCGTTGTTCTTTGTTTCATTTGTTTGAATCCTTTGAGTATTGTTTTCTTTACACGTTTCGAATCAAAATTGTGCATCCTTCGGTCGCGCATTGCATTGTGATTTGAAATATCGTGTCATTTGGATATTATGGTTTCTTTCATTTCGATATCATACCTCGCATCATTAATCGCTCTCAAGTTCGCTTGCAGGAGTATCGCTTTCGCAACACGTCAACCGGACAAGTCGTAAGCTTCCGCAAGACATAAATCTTCTATGAGGGTGCTAAATTAGTGGTCAACCGATTTCTCGGTTCTCTGAACGAAAATCGCCACGAGAAGGATTTAGCGTGAAATTCATGTTACAGAGACGGGCCGATCGGCCCGCGACATATGAAGGCACTTGCGTACCTCCGATCCACCCTCGTGAGAGAACGGACACCTCAAGATGACTGTCACATCTCGTGAAATCTGGGACTGAGGATACCTCAATTTTTAGCGTGATTTGGGATGGGACGCTAGCACCCTAACCATCTCATGGAAATCGTCTTTTCCAAAATTTGACTCACCTGACCCTCTTAGTTTCGCCATCCCTGTCGAGACGGCTACTGACGACGTATGCGACGAGAACGCGGGGTATGTTATACGTCATGTTTTAGCTATTTTACCTTTAGTGAATCTAGTAAATGTGTTTGTGTTTCTCTATGTTTAATTCACTTCGAAAAACCAACTATATATCTTTCCTTCACTGAAAAACTATGACGAATTTAATTCAATGACCACCGAGTCGTTCAAGCAGTTATTCTAATAACCTTTTAAAAGAAGAAAAGATACTTAATTGTAGAATCTCATAATTTTTGAATTCATTCTAACTTATTCTTGAGTTTATTTTAAATTGTTTAAAATGTACGGGCATAATTAGGTGGGCAATAATGAAAGAAAAAATATAAATGTACAAAGTTCTAATGACAATGATACATCAATAGTATTCCATAATCGTACGCTTCATCCCTTTTCACGGCTTCAATTCAATTGAAGTTCTCAGATTGGTATGTATGAAACCAAAAAAAAGTTTTTGCACCAGAAACAATTTCTCGGCGAGAATGCTCGTGCACCATACACCACACCTTTTCTGCTATGACATCCCAGCAAACCAGCCACAGCCCCACCCAGTGCGGAAACCCTCATCACTGCCATTAGAAACCCCAATTCCCGCAATGGTGCCCGAGCCACCGGCTGCCATTCGTGCCTGAACTAAATTCTTCGATTCCATCGTCCTCTAAGTGACGTCTTCCTCGAAGAAGGGAGCGGGATGGCGTTCTAAATTCAGTGACAAAAAGTACCTAATCCTACTGCGGGAGTCGCAGCAACAAAAGCTCACGTTATCTCAATGGGAGAAACGCGAAAGCAGTACAATATTGAGGCCTCTAGGTCGATCGCGACGAAGATCCTATCCAAAAGTATCACGTGGAAGACAACGCAGGATCGCCGCAAGACTCAGCAAGGGAGGTACGATCATGATGAGCAAACGAAAACGGAAAGCCGGATGAGTGGACTAGTGGGGGAGGTAGGTGAGTTGGATAATTGGCCCCCTTTATGAAGAAGGACCATGAGATGGCTGCGGCAGAGAAACGCGCTGAAAAGAATCGGGTGAGCGAAAAAGGGCGCATCAATGCTGTCATCCGGTCAACAGGTACGGCTCGCCAGTAATTGGAAGCGGGTTTAGATGATTAGGGGAAGGAAGAGGAAGACAGGGGCAGCAACCGTACAGTGGCTCTGAGGAAGAGTGCGATGGCGTCCATGAGTAATTAGTCCATGTATTTGGAGGAGTTGCTGCGGTTGTAGGCGAGGAGTGCGGAGCTGGAGCCTAATAAGCTACTATTGGCTTGTGAAGAGATGGAGCAGAGGCAGGAGGCGAGAAAGGGGGACCGTGATTATGCGAAGGATGAACATGATTCTACCGTGTTGTTCGACCTCAAGAAGAAGAGGATGAATGCGGAAATGCTTGGAAGGTTGTTTTCGTCACTAGGTCCGCATCGCAAGAACGATGAGCAGAGCGACATCAGCCCATCATTTAAACGTATCTTCGCTCCTCCGTCGCTTGCTCTAGCGCCTTTCTCGCTTCGCTAGGGACGCTCCACCCACAATGAGGCCGGTGCAAGTATCTTTACAAAAATTCCCCCAGTTAAGGTGTTAATCTAACGTCGTCTGGTTTTACTTAAAGTACTGTGATTCTTGATTGGGGTGTAATCAGATGGGCATGTTACAGAGCAACATACCCGCTAGTTATGTCGAGACGACGGGCATCTAAATGACGCGTAGTTTCCTGGGAAAGTTAACACCCGTCCAAAAAAGTCCCTAGCTCCTTGAAAATACGCTCTACTGCTATCATTCAATCGTTCATAGCCTTTTCGAAAGCTCCCACCTCGTTTAACGTTCCGCCTAGAACGGAACATCCATAGACTCCCGCTGACTGTACCCGATATAATCATAGATGCAGTACTTCTTGGTGTATTCAACAAGATAAAACGACAACTTGTCCCCTCCACCTTTGATCTTAAGTACAGCGAACAGTGCTCTCAAAGACCCTGGAAAGGCCTGTAAAAATGGTACAAAAGCCCATCTGTGAGCTTGAAGGCTTGGTACCTGAGCGTGTTCTTACATTTATGCCTCTTGAAGCACATAGCCGCATGGCCTCGAAATCTAAATTAACATCCTACAAAATATTCCAAGCAGTTTTCCAGCACTCCAATCCTCTCCTCTATTCTCCATATCAAGCCAAATGCACGCTCTGCTCTTTATCATTGCCCAATCGTTGCATTAATTAATTTTTCGTTCTGATTGACTAATATTTAAAGCATTTCCTAAAACATCTCTGCCATTTTCGATGAGAGCTTGCAAAATTTTTCGTCTAGATATTCCCCTGAGGTTAAGATAGAAATACGCTTTACCACTACACAATCCGCTAAGTTGGTTCATCCGTACTTATTGCCTGGTCGCATATTACCAAAGCAACCCACAATAAGCCCTTAAAAAGAAAGCAGAAATCTTGTAGACACTTTTCATCGCCCATCTTCCTGAAAACTTCGTCGAATTTTATGTGCGATATGAGTTAGCCTCTCGTTGTGTAGCAGTCTATCGTCTTTTTTTCCGCCATATATCGTACACCTTGAACGCTTTTGCAGTATTGCACTGCTGACGATCTCGGTTGTCTGTCGATTAATGAGATGTTGCAGGGCAAGTTGCCGTAGGCGCAGGTGACTTCGAGTCTCCTCACGACTTGAGTATTGTGAGAGTCTCCTTGGTGGTGCAATAACGCAGATGGAAATTTGCTTTGAATGTTCGCTCCATTTTCAAATGTAGATATCTGCAACTCACGTGCTGCACTTCCATAAACAACGCCGTTAAACTTTTGTAATTGCTTCGCAAATGGCATGAAATAATCTCAAACTTTTAACATTGGTAAAGTAGGTCACAATTATCCCCAGGAGGGTGTGGGAACAGCGAGGAAAATCAAGAACTGGTGTTTGGAATAGGGATTACAGTACCTAGCACCGGGGCATTCCAACCGGTATCAACCAAGTACGAATCTTCTCCTTTTAAAACAACTAAAATTCTTTATACAATACAACAAAAAAAACATAGAAACCAAGTTTACCGTTGGCTAACCATTGAAGGGAATCCAGAAACGCGCTTGATGCTCGATGTAGGAAGAGAATAAGAAAATTACAATACTAAGTACCTATTCAATGGAAAAATTGTAAACATATAACATCATTTATAAACTATAATCCCAAACATTGGATCGTAACCAGCAGATTGTGCTATGCTACTAATCAAAGAAAGGATGCGCACTTTCGAACATTAACTAGACCAAACATTCAGCTGCAATAAAACAGTTTCGATGCAGCGACAACCTGTGCCTGAATGGAATCAACAACACCTTGAACTGCTTAATACGACTATTTGTGACTCCATGCCTTTCCCGGATCCTTCGAATCATCTCACGATCCATCTGCGGCTTTATCTCATGGAGCAAAGTGAGATCAGGATATGCTTTGTCTGCAACAACCATTTCACCATCCAATAAATGTCTCTTCAGATTCCTCCTATAAATGTTGACATCGGGATGACTTCGACAAGGATATGATCCGTTTATCCGTGTAATATCTCCACTCAAGATGCTTACCGCATTTTCATACCTTGGTTCTGAGGAATGAAACTTATACGAACACCAGCGGGTGTAGAATTCTCTAGGCTCATCGATAGGGCAATCAGTACCATCAACGGAAGTGTAGCAGCGAGAAAAAGCAGTATTTTAGATTCGATTTGACCAGCGAATCTGAAGAAAAGTTAGTTGAGTTAAAATTAAATATAGGAAACAGAGTTTTACTAAACTTACCATATCAATCTCTGCGAGACAATTAATCACGTTCCATGACCACCTACGAAACGTCTTTTCGTCACAACCAGCAAATGTACAATTTCTGGATTCAGCTTGATATACTTTCAAGAAATAAAGTGCCCGGAAAAGATGGACAGGAACCATACCTCTTTGCAGTGTTGCAGAGATTCAAAGCCAAGCCTTGTACCAAACCAAAGGGGTTACTCCGAAAAGCGAAATAAACCGCCAGGTAAATGTTGAGGAGGAAATACACTGACTTCACCCTTCCCCCATAAGGCGCAAGTCGGAGAAGGCAAATTTTGATACCGTAATATTTGATGGTGAAGCCATTAACCAATTGCATGAGCGTTTAAAATCGTAACCGAATCACATTTGTGACAATGAATCACCTTTCATACTAATTTGTTCACCGAAAATCTATCCTTGATTGTTTAACTAAACTAATAGCCTTCATAAACATAAAAATTACATTTTAAATTACATTATTAATACAAGCGTATCCTATCACCAAAAAAATGTGAAGGGAAAAATGGTTCCATGTTCTGAAAGATGGAGCTTTAAACACCCAATTCATTTAATTTCAACTCAAATACATCACCTGAAGTCGAACTGTTTCTTCTTATAACTACCTATTGATTCGAATTTTATTTTTTTCAGATAAAGACCTCTTTCCATAACAAAAAAACTTTAGTGCAAAATTGGACTGACATGTAGAAATAGAATAAAGTATTTGACTTTTTTTGTAAAAAAACTCACATATGATGTAGTTGGCCTTTTGCCAATACTCCTGCTTATTTTTGTTTCATAAATAGATTAAGTAGTCTTAAATTTAAGTACATTGATTAATTCCAAATAAGTTGCAAGTAATGAGCCTTTCAGATACAAACATCAAATTTAGCATCATACAAACCTCTTTCAGTTTCTGAAAGGTTGACTATTGATTTTGCTTTCATTTTTTTATTTTAAACCTTCAATTTTGCTTGGAATGACATTTTGTTTACCCGAAACTTTCGGTCCGAAAGCATTAAAACTTAAAAAGTATTTTGAAAAAACTGTTTTGTGTACTATGTTCGTCATTTGTTGTCAGTAACCAGGGGATACCTTAAGGACATTACGTGTAACATTCATGGAAAGAATTGGTATTTGCTATCTTTTAGTTAATGCGAAACTCGGCTTGAGAGAATCAGAAATGAGGGCGAAACTGAACCAAAAACAGTTTTTATTAAAACTTTCGGGATGATGCTTCGGTTTATGTAGTTCTTTTTTCAAAATTAATAACACGCTTGCATAGTTAGTATTTTTTCTGTGTAGTCGACTCCAATTTTTGTGTACTCAAGCCCCATTCAAAAAGAATTTGGTGCACTTCAGTTATCAGACCCGAAGCCCCATCTTATATGTAGGGCGAAAGTTTCACAAAATTTTCGGCGAAACTTTTGTCGAGTTGATTAATGTAATGTACTGTACTGTACTGTACTGTACTGTACTCTGCAATCAGTATTTTTGGTGCAGTATTGTACTTTGACCTACTGTACTACTGTACTGTACTGAATTGTGATGTATGTGCTGTACAGAACAGTACAGTAGCACAATCCTAAATTACAGTACAGTACTATACAGTACTTAATAACACATTCTGTGACATGGTTCAGCACTGTTCTGCAAACTACAATGTACAGTACAATAAAATATGGAAATGAACTGTTCGATGTACGTAGTACTGTGCTGCACTGTTTTGTACAATACTTTTGTATACACTACATGCAGTAATATTGCACTGTACTAAGTATTTGTTTGTGATGTACAGAACTATCTTGTACTGCATGATGTACAGAACTGTCTTGTACATCCATTACGAATGAGTACTGTACAGCATATACGAATTTCTCCAAAATATTGTAGAATATAGTACTCTTCATTGAGACAAGAAAGACCTGCAATTAAGGTGTACAGTGCAGTAAAGGTCACTACAAAAATTGCCTGTTGAATAGATACAAAAAAATGTAAAATGCCACTCAAAAAGCAGCCTATGTACAGTACATCACAAACAGGTGATGCCTAAGGGATTCAATTGCCACACAAACAAGCAAACTTGTTTTTTCCCAACCTCACTATGAAGATGACTGGAACTGGGACCTACACTGTTGCTCGCTTGTGTTATCAATCAAAGGATTGGTAGTAGTTGATTTACAGTAGTTTGAAATTTGTGGCGATGGCGCTGGCAATTAAAGGACCAAATCATCGGCCGGGTGATGCCGAAACATCCCCGGCCGCATTTCGTGTTGTCTTGAGAACCATCTCGTCACGCGTTGTTCCGCCGACGGAAAGCGCGTCCCACGAGATAACAGGTCGGTCGAAAGCCTGTCTGCGGACGACGCAGTTCAACGACACCCAAGTGAGTAAAAGTGAACAGGACGACAAATTTTGACTGTATGCCCTCAAAATTTGGAGGTATATAGAAACAGAAAATTTGGCGGCAGATAGAAACAGAAAACCCTTCTCCAAGCGAAGCGGCCGAGTAGCACAAACTATAAAAAGGTATGAAGAGTAGCATAGTCTAGTTTTAGGTTTCACGCAAAGTTGCACACACACTTCAAAAACAACATGGTCCGCCTCACGAAAAACTCTCACCCTCTGAAACGACTAAAGAAAATGCTTTAAAATGGGAAAATACGGGGTCTGAAACGGCCGCCATCGTCAAAAAAATGTATCCCATTTTCCAGGCATTGGAAACGATAAATTTAGAGTTTTCTACAACAAGCTAAAGACCTCGAAGGGATTTGGAAAGAGTAAATTTTTATTTTTTTAACCATTACTACTAACTTTTCCTAACTATATTTACAGCTCAACATACCCAATTTGCATCTGCACCGCTTGATAGAGAGCAAAAGGTGAGAAAGGAGGAGGTTTTGAAAGAGTCGGACGAGGGCGAGGAGAAAGGGGTTCAAGGAAGGATAGTGCTGTAGGTAGTGGCTTTGATGTTTGTCCGTTCACGAATACTCTGTTTTATATGTGGAGGAGACTTACATAAAGAGGTCGTCCGTTGCAGTTGTATTACCGACTTAAGTCTGTTCTAAAGACTACCAGCTCCGTGTCGGTGATGGCGGGAACGTAATCGAGATAAAATTTGCGTGGCCTGCCGATTTATTGAGGCCAAGGCTACTGTACAAGGCCTGATACATGGTAAGAGGACTCTGCAGTGCGTCGGGTCACTCACGCCAAATGTTCAGGGTTCGAAATGAGACTTCGAGAGTACCTGTGAAGACGGTAGAGTTAATATACTCTCAACAGCATACTATAGCTTTGGCATTACAGTATGCTGAACAGGTATTGCTTCCTTTTAATGTTACTTGGCACCCGCTTGGATTCACTCTAATTCAAACGGTCGTTGTTTGACTCAACTTACTCAAGTTAATTATCCGAAAACAAGTACTTAAGATAGAAATCCGATACCACAACTGAGTAATGTCTGAAAAAAACTACTGTTATCAATTACCTCTATTTTTTCATCTTTTGTGTTCAATCGCAAGTGCGTTTTGTCCACATTCCGGAATAAGGTCAAGCGCGAAAGCGTAACAAAGGTTCTGACGCCATCTGTTGAAAGCATTTCTCGTCGGACTGGAACCTATTTCAAAAACTTTCAGACGCCATTGTTGAAAGCATTTCTCGTCTGAGTGAAGAAAAATTCTTTAAAAAGAAAAATCTCCTTATAAGAACTCGCAGTTATTCAAAACTACCAAACATTTAAAAAGCGGGAGCACGCAAATTCAATTACGCAAAGAATCATTGTTTGCATTTGTATTTTGAAAACGAAAGGGCACAATTTCTAGATCATTGCACTGTTCCGTAAAGGCATAAAAGAGACAAGTTTGCAAAACTGTGAAAGACGAGACCGACGAGCTCTACAGGCAATTCTTCCCTCCCCAATCTCAACACACTTCACCGCAAACAATCAAGTCGCAGCAAAGAAACAGAATCATCGACTGAAAGCAAAATTCACCTTGTGAAGAAAGTACCAAAGATGGCTGACCGCCAAGGACGCGGAAACCGACCAGGACGCCAATCTCAGGGAACCATAACCCAGGAGCTAACGATATCGAGGAACAACAACATCCGCCACGTCAAATCAATTGGGACCGAGTCGCAGCTCGTAATGAAGAGCAACATACTCTGACCGATTTCTTTCGCCTATTTGAGGAGTTTCATCCCGGAATACGTGGAGATGACCTCCGAACCTTTATCAAAGAAGAGCTGTCAATTTGGCAGTTCTCGCGGGTCGAAGTCCTCAGTAATTCCAATATTTTCAAGTACATAAAGATGTTCTTGGAGGATCGCGGTGTCGTCCTGCCACAATTTTATAGAGGAACCAATCTGAACATGATACGAATAGTCGTCGCTATCTGGAGCGAAGAAGAATATCGCGACGAAGTCAATGCCGCACTGGAACGCCACAATGCCAACAGGCATGGAAACCTCCCGACTGGCACGAACGCAACCACACCCAGAGAATTGCAGACCCCCAGTCGTCATCCTAATGGGCAAGAACAAAATGAACCCCGCAGACGATTGAACTTCGGTGAACAAGAATCAAACGCATCGAACGCATATGCCAAGATACAATCATGTTACAAAACCGACAGTTCGAAATTCGGAGGCAGTAACGACGAGAATCTACAACTTACGTTAGTACAATACGAACACATTTGTCGTATAAACAACATAAGCGCTCAGCAAAAGGTTCAGTTCGTTCATGTTATGTTTAAGAATGAGGCTTTGCACTTCTACTACTCCGAATTAAGTAACATCCAAGATTGGCAAACGCTTGTCCAAGCCCTTCTTCAACGCTACAGTAGTGTAGCACGAATGCGTAGTATCGAAGATGAAGTTCATTCTCTTACGATCGAACAATTTCTGACCGAAAGCGAACATGCGGGGATAGCCTTGCAAAAACTAGCTCGACGCATGAGACGCTTGTTCCACAATGCCCAAACATAGGACTCGTGACTGCGACAAAAGAGTTGCTCTCTACAAGGCAGTTCGCTCAATGGACTGGGCGGACGCACCGATAACGGCGATGGCGAACGACAACGTTTCGTACAAAAAACTTCTGGATGATCTCACGCTAGCAGAACAGAACTTCCGAATCAAAAGGGTAATCCAAGAGCAACGATCTTCAATCACAAAACAAAAGGCTTCTTCGGCATCGCACTCATCTCATCCGATAAACCGTCCCAGTCTGTCTAAAATAGGATCAAATACGGATGTCATCAACTGGTTCCAAGGACAGGCCCGTTACGGGAGAGATCCAAGAGCCCCAAGCCGAAAACAGCCTAACTCAAGAAGAGACGTCCAATGTTTCAATTGCGGGGACAGTAATCATGTTGCACGTCAGTGCACAAAACCAAAAGACGATGACAGAATCATGCGCCATCGTATTCGGTTCATGCTTAAAGACAAATCTCAATGGCAACAGGTGAAAATTTTGAAAAAGTTGCTGTCCGAACAGTCAGAACATGTCAATTTCTTATCTGAAATATTGTGTAACGTTATGGACCCGAAATTACAGCCTTACAGTGCTGAGTCGGACGGTGACGTTGAAAATGCCAAGAGCAGCGAGCTCTCCAGCGAATCCAGTTCTGGGGACGAATCTGACGCTCAGCCTATCCCTGACCCCCAAGATGTCATGTTCACCCAGTCGTCACTTTTCCAGCCCGCTCCTCCTCATGTCCCATCATTAACTGACGCTCTTCCAAACAGGGACAACGACGATATTGGTCGGCATTTTTTCTAAGCGGGGGCATACGACTTGCGAGTCAGTATGCCCCAAAATTAAGACGCCCACCAGACAAAACAAGATCTCGCAGAAATGCGGGTAGCAGACGTCCGATAGCGACGGCACCAGTACGCTTTGGTACGCGAATAGTGAAAGAAGTCTATTACTGTGTGGATCAGTTCTACGCATCCAGCTCTCAGAGTTTTAACGGCGCATGCCTGGACATAGGAGCACAGCGCTCATGTATTGGCAAGCCCCAAGCTAAGGCTCTTTGTCGAATGCTGAAGCGCAAGCTTCGCCTAAATCGTTCTCAGTACAGCTTCAAATTTGGGGACAACATTTTTATGAGTCTTGGCTCCATGCCCATTCGCATTCCAACACCAGATGGATCCTTTCTCGAAATTACGGTTGATGTTATCGACGCGGACATACCCATGCTAATCGGTCTCGATATCCTCGACAAGCACCAGCTTGTAGCTGACAATGTGGACAACATACTCCACAGTCGCCGTTTCGGATGGAAACTCCCAATTGTTCGCCGACATAAACATATGTACGTTCAATGGGACACTAAGACACTCATGTACACAAGAGCAGAACTTAAGCGACTGCATCGTCATTTTTGGCACCCGTCAGCCACGAAACTGTACAACTTACTTCGCCGCACAAATCCTTCCAACACTTCTAGTGAAACTCTACGTACATTGGAAGACATTTCTAAGGCTTGTCACACTTGTCAGAAGTTTAGCAAAGGCCCGCATCGATTCCGTGTGTCTTTTCCGTCTGGTGAATGCGTATTCAACCATGAACTCGCTCTGGATTTAGTCTGGCTAAAGGGACAACCCGCTCTTCACGTTGTCGATACACACACACATTTTTCGGCCGCCATGTTTCTGCCGGACAAGTCCACCCAAACAATCTGGAATACCTTTATCATATGTTGGGCCGCAACATACGTCGGGTATCCGGACAAAGTTCGAATTGACCAAGACAGCGTGCTTAAAAGCAAAGAGTTTAACACACTAGCGAAAACGGCAGGAATCCAAGTACAGCTTTCCGGGGTTCATTCTCACAACGCACTCGGCGTTGGAGAGCGTTATCACGCTCCATTGCGCCGAATTTTCTTGCGTATCCTGGAGGAAGTACGGGATTTGGATCACAACATGGCACTGCAGCTGGCTGTAAAGGCCATGAATGACACAACAGGTCCAGACGGCCTAGTCCCTTCCTTATTGGTTTTTGGATCCGTGCCGCGCTTTCCACCACACTCGACACCACTCTTGTCACATGCTGATCGCATGTGCGCTATGAATCTTGCTCGACTAGAAATGGCCGACATCGCAGCCGAGCTAAGAATCCAACGAGCACTACGTGAAAATGTCCCGCCAGCAACGGACTACCTGGTCCATCCCGGAGACTCGGTGTACGTCTGGCATGAAAAATCGAACCGATGGCGCGGTCCTTTTACGGTAACAAAGACCTTTGAACGCAACGTATGGGTTCAGCGACCGGATGCAGAGGCGCAATACTCTCTCGACCACATACTGCCGGTAAGGGATGCTGATGGCACAGGTTTACTTTCTCATATTCATTACTCCCTCTCAACTCTATCGCAACCGGTCGATTCTATCCGAGTATATCTCACTGAGGTGTTAAGGCCAGGAGATCCACGTGATCGTGACCCTCGTTTCGATGAAGCTCGTGCAAAAGAGATTCAGGGTTTACTGGACCGAAACATCTTTCAAGTCGTACTGCGTGAAGAACTACCCTCTGACTCAAATATATTGGGAGGTCGGTTTTTACTGTCGATTAAAAACAAGGGCACTGACAAAGAACTATACAAAGCACGATATGTAGTTCAAGGACATCCGACAAGGAACTACACCGTCTTGTCCATCCTGCAACCATGCTACGCCAAAGCTCAGTACGCCTCTTGACAGCTCTGGCCGCTATTTTCGGCTTTCGAATTTGGTCACAGGATGTGACTCAAGCCTACTTGCAATCCGCAGGAAAACTGCTACGGGACGTATTTGTCAAACCACCAAAGGAGCTCAATCTCGCCCCAAACCAACTTTTGCAACTTCTAAAACCACTCTACGGTTTAACCGATGCTGGAGACTACTGGGATTCAACCATTACAAACCATCTCAAGGACGACCTGGGTATGCAGGCAACAGCTCTGGATATTCGCTTGTTTTCCAAAACCATTCACGGCAAACGCGATGGTCTCTCAGGCATGTATGTGGACGATAGTCTTCATGCCGGTTCAGATACATTTCTCGAACTTACAAAGAAAACGGAAGACAAGTTCGAATCTAAACCAAGGGATATGGATTCCTTCAAATTCGCCGGTATGCAGATTGAGACCACTCCCGCCGGTATCCGTCTTCATCAAGCCGAATACCTGAAACGAATCAAGCCGTTACCCTTTGATGCAACCTTCCGAGATTTCCGTTCACTCCGTCAACGACTCCAATGGCTCACTCATACACGTCCTGACATCGCTTGTGCCGTAAATAAGTCATCTCAAATCACAGAAAAGAAGTTTGGACCCGGATCAATCACACTTATTAACAAGATCGTCAGACAAGCGCACAAACATTCACAACGCGGCATTCTCCAACGCAAACTGGATCTATCTTCCCTCTATCTCCGCGTTTACGCAGATGGTTCTTTTGCGGACAATGAAGACCTCACAACACAACTGGGCTATCTCATTCTCCTCTGTGACAAACACGGAAAGTGCAATATCTTACATTACAGCACTCACAAATCTCGTCGCGTCGTGCGTTCTGTACTCGGGGGAGAAACATACGCCTTTGCCGACGGCATGGATTTTGGCCTCACGGTCAAACATGATCTCGAACTCATGCTGGGAAGAAAGCTCGTGCCAGAATGTTCACCGACTCAAAATCTTTGTTTGATGTCATGGTAAAGAACACGACCACTACAGAGAAGAGACTAATGGTCGACGTGCAAGCTATGCGAGAGGCTTACGAAAGGATGGAAGTGAATGACGTCGCTTGGGTTCGCAGTGAGAACAACCCGGCAGACGCGCTAACTAAGATAAAGGAGAACGCCGTACTTAATCGCATCATCGATGAAGGAATTGTGAACCATCCCATTGAACAGTGGGTTATACGCAAAGACACGACTTAATCACATCCAATGCCAATATCTAGTCAACTGAATTCATTCCTGTTTGTTTTATTCTTGTTGTAATCGCAAACCTGTTTTTCTTTCGATGGGGGGACTGTGAAGACGGTAGAGTGAATATACTCTCAACAGCATACTATAGCTTTGGCATTACAGTATGCTGAACAGGTATTGCTTCCTTTTAATGTTACTTGGCACCCGCTTGGATTCACTCTAATTCAAACGGTCGTTGTTTGACTCAACTTACTCAAGTTCATTATCCGAAAACAAGTACTTAAGATAGAAATCCGATACCACAACTGAGTAATGTCTGAGAAAAACTACTGTTATCAATTACCTCTATTTTTTTCATCTTTTGTGTTCAATCGCAAGTGCGTTTTGTCCACAGTACCGGGAACGAGTACACGAAGAAATTATGTCTACTATAAACTATAATTAAGTTACCTCACAGATGTTATGATTTTTTAGGAACAATGCTATTTAAGTTGGGCCAATAGTTCCATACGTGTAGTGTACGTTGGATTACGTGTGATTGAGGACCAGTCATATGCTGCTCAGAATCCTACTGTCCTATTGGTCCAGTCAGTTTGTTTTGTAACCAGTAACTAACACTAAGTTGATTGCTGCCGTATTTTATTTGCTTTCGGAATTTACATACAGTAGGGATTTCGGGCTAAGTAATATAAACTGTTTACAGCTTGTGCAAACAAATTATACTGTTTCATAGTAATGCATGAAAACGTTCGGAATCGTGCCTTGCGCGCACTGCTTTGTTGGAACTCGCCATCCGTCTTTTATTGACCCTTAGCGGTCCCAACTTCGCCCGTGCAGTGCACGTATAGTGACACGGCGGCGATCACATTCCATTACAGTAAACTACAACTGTACTGTAATCACTGCATTTGATGGTCCCTTCAGCCAGAGCTGGCTAGCCCCTCCTGGGCCACATTTGTACAGTACCTAGCGACGCACTAGAGCGGCCTCCAATAATGCAGGTATTTTCCGTACCTCCCAGCCGTAAGATCTGTAATTCAAAATTACTGTTACTTCCTCAGTACTGTACTGTACTGTACTGTACATTACTGTGTACTGGACTGTGTAGTGCGGACTTGTTTAAATACAACGAAGCGGAACACATTTCAATACCAATTGCTAGTTTGAAAACAAATTCATAGGACTGTCAACCGTTCCATCACCTGCAGTAAGCCATCCCTATCTACCCCTGTACAATTCATTACGGAACTTTTTGTACAATACTGCAGGTTGGTGAAAGTCGCTGGAAGGTGACTGCCTAAAACGATGTTTTAGGGTAACCTACTGTACTTTCTATCTTTTTGCCTCGTATTTTTTAAATATTTTTTATTGTCAAATACATTAGTGTACAGTACAGTAAGTACACTACTTTACCGATAACTCTCAGCCACAAAACGCTCGGGTGTCAGTTATATAGGTCGCAACCGAGTTGGCTGGGCAGGTAGGAGAAGGGAGCGTCAGCTTGCGGCCCCTCATTGCTTCTAAACCTAGACCTGTGTACTGTCTTCTTCAAATTACCTCCTTCCACTCCCATCATAGTTCTCTTGCTCAGGTACGATACTCCCAGTGCCAGCGCGGTCGTGTTCGACGGCACAAGCGACGTGCGAAAATTCTTCTTTTTCTTTGCGAATGTCCTGATGGCATCCAAACCTGACGAGGAGAAAGCTCTTACTCTCCCCGCACACCTAGACATCTAAGCATTCGAATTCTATTACGATAAGATTGCGTCGAAGATTGAGCTCGTCCCCGAGGCAAAAAAACTACGCCGAGGTCAAACAGAAGTTTTTCGGGAATTTTGCGAAGGGCGAGGACCTGAAGGACGTCATCCGCCAAGCTCTTGAAATTAAGCTTGAGCTAGAAGAAATTCTTTGTTGTTTGAGGGAAATTGAACACCTGTACGAGAAGGCGAGGTTCGACAACATCGCTAGGTTTGGACTTCTTCGTACTGCCGCCTGTCGGCACAAGGAGCTGCGGCAGTTCTTGGCATTCCGGGAACCCAAAGATTATCCGGGAATCGTCAAGGCGCTGAACGACTTTCACTCTAGTCGTGGAGCGTTTGCTAGTCCTTCGACCTGTACCGCTGACGTTTCGCCGGTAAGGTTGCTCTTTCGCCCGGATTCGAGGTCTAAGAACATTTAGGACAAGGTGGACGCTCTGGCCGAAGCCCTCTCGACGTTGACTCTTTTTCTGAAGAAGCCTAGGGTAGATGACGGGGCTGGGCCATCGTCAGGCCCCAGGAAAATAATAAGGTCCGCCAATGCTCTTATTGCAACGAGCTTGGCCATAACGCAATGAATTGCGAGAAGAACCCGCATCGCAATACCCGCTGGTCCCTTTGTGAGAAGATGGGTCACTCAGATTCTACGTGCTAGTCCGCCAGAAGAAGGGCAGCGATTCGAGAAGAAGCCATTGCCGAGAAGAAAGAAGACGGGGAAGAAAGTGACCGAGTGCATTTCCTCCGAGAAGACTCGTCCGGAACCAACTCCTCGCAAGATGAGGGAGTGAATGTCGCGAAAAGAAACTCCGACGGAGAGGCACTACCCAAACAGCCCCATCAGCAAAACCATGGAGGCATTCCAATATCTCGCCTCGTAACTAGATCCCACGCTCGCGTTATGCAGCCGGGCCCAGTCCTACCCCCGGAAGAATTTCAAATCATTAGCTGTAAGAAGAAGGCGAAGAAGTCGAACCTCGGAAAGAAGGATAATAATAAGCTACAGAAATATGTAGGAAAATACGAAGTTGTTTCCGAGCTTGCAAACGCAAATTTTGGTTTGAAATTCCGTCAAATTCTTCGTGATGATGTTGAAGGATCAACCAAAGTCATGCGCCGTTTGTTAAGGAAACAGTTTATTTCATGTGTCGCAGTCGTTTCGAACTCGGGTCCTCGTTTATTACGGCTGGTTCAACTCAATGTTTACTGTACAGAGGTCTGGGCCCTACTAGACACCGGAGCCGTACTGGACGTTATGTCGGCTGATTTGTCTAGACGTCTTTACCTTTCGCCGAACTACACGTCCAAGAAAATAACTGTTGCGAATGGCGACAGCTCTTCTTGTGTAGGTTCGCTGGTCCAGGTCCCGACGACCTTCGGGGACCAGGCTGTGAACTAGACTTCCTCGTCATCGAAAAGTCTCCTTTCGACATAGTAATAGGCCTCCCTACGCTCACAGCTGTGCGTAAGAATATGGATTTGGAGGCGCAGAGAGTTCGTTTAACCATTGTTTCCGAAGCATTTGTGCTCCCGCTCGAGCCTGATACTAAATCTACCGAGAAGAAATCGATCAAGAGCGAAGAAGTGTGGACTCCTAGTTAAGAATTTACTTATGATTTGAACGCCGGTCCGGCCTCGTCGGGGTCTTCGGGAGAAGAACTGGTCCTGTCTATCCGCGACTACAACTCTCCCTAATCGAGCGGAGATCCTACCATTGAAGGAAGTACCACTGACGAAGAAGAAGAGAGAGAGAAAATGCTTGTAGCTCTGAGAGCTCGACTCGCTCATTTGAAAGAAGAACCGCAAGGTGAGATAACTAGTTTGCTTCGCGATACGAGAACCTTCGCCTGGACTATATAGGAGAAACGTCCTGCAGACTTGCCGACGAAGCATTCCTTTGAAATGAAGGACCCTATCATGATCTATGACAGGGCGCGCTGAATGTCATCTCGACACAGCGAAATTGCCCGTCGAGAAATAGACAACACGCTAGATGTTAGGATCTTAACTTCGGTGTCGTCGGCTTGGTCGTTCCCAGCGTTTATCGTGACAAAAAAGGGCGGTAGACCTCGTTTCTGTTTGTACTATCTCACTCTGAACCGCAAAATAAAGGCGCAACATTGGCCACTACCTTAGATAGAGGATATCTTCGACGACCTAAAGGGAAGCTCTATCTTCACCACCCTTTTTTGCTGGATATTGGCAAATCCGAATGGTCGTAGATTGTAAGGAGATCAATGCGTTCTTCAGCCGTTTTGGTACCTTTAATTCGAGAAGATGCAATTTGGTTTAGTGAACGCGCCTTCTACATTCCAGCGCATGATGTATTACGTATTGAAAGACATTCCCTTCGCCCGTGTCTATCTCGATGATTTCTTGATCTTGAACAACTCGATAGAGGAGTATACTTATCACTTGGCTGTCGTTTTCAAGGCATTGGGGGACGCAGGACTTAAACTCAAGATTGCAAAAAGCGCGTTTGCTATGCCAAGCGTAAAACTGCTTGGTCATTTCGTAGACAAGCGTGGATTCCGCGTCGACTACGTGAAGATTAATGCCATCAAAAGGGCCCCCGTTCCTACCGACACAATGGAGTTGTGTAGCTTTCATGGCCTCACCGGTTATTATCGTCGTTTCATTCAGGACTTTGCCGGAATATCTGCTGCATTTCACGCAAAAAATTCGGGTAATAGGAAAATCGAGTGGACTGAAGAGATAACTGCCACCCTCGAAACTCTGAAACAGAAGCTTACTTCGCCGCCGGTGCTAGCCTTCCCGGACTTAGATTCCCCCATCATCGTAGAAACCGACGCTTCTTATGTCGCCGTTGGGCAGTTCTGGCCCAGAAAAGGGAAGGCGGCAAGATTCATCCGTTGTAACACGCAAGCATGACGATGAACTCAGCAGATTGTAACTATTCTGCATGCGACAGGGAGGCCCTCGCAGTCGTTTTCGCTTTAAGAAAATGCAGAGTGTATCTGTTATCGAAGGAGCTCTTCAAGCTTATTACCGACCATTAAGCCCCTCGTTATGCTTTCAATAAAACTAAATTCACGGAAGGCTAGCGCGATGGATGGACTTCCTTGTCGAGTATGAATTCGAGGTTGAGTATAGGCCAGGTGCAGGTAACGGAGCAGCTGATTTCCTCTCGCGTGTAGTACCTGCCGGTCCGTCCCCTCCTCTTGGCCTGATGAATGAGACTTAAATGCGGCGTTGGAGTCTGCCACTACCGAAGAGAATCTCACAATTGAGCCTTTCCTCCTCGAAGTTGCACGTCATTTGCAAGGTTTGAGGATCCGAGTTGATGATGAAGAGAGGCGTCGTTCGGTCAAGCATATGGCTAAAAAACTCCCGATGTGGTAATTAAAGCTTCTTAGACGAACCAGAAACGGGTTAAAGTCTGTACCGTTTACGAAGGACAGGGTCGCGATATTGAAAACCTTTCACGACAATATCGGACATTGGGATAAGGAGACGACGAAGAAATTTGTCGTGGACCGTTATTGGTGGCCGCATATGCACCAAGACATTGAAAACTGCGTGGAAAGTTGCGAGAGGTGCCAGAAGAAGAGGCTCTTTCCGCCGTACCGCACTACTTTGAGTGACCCATTGAGGAAAATCTTCGAAACTTATTCGATCGATTTTGCGGGACCTCTACCGATATCAAACGCCGGAGAGAAGTATCTGCTCATCGCCGTCGAGCATTTGACAGGTTGCCAAATCGCAGATACAATCACGGACTCGTCGGCTGCGACTGTCTCCCAGTTCATCGAGAGTGAAGTTATGCACCCTTTCAGTCCCCCGAAGTCCATTATCTCCGACAACGCTGGGTGCTTTACCGCTGCCACCGTCGTTAATTTCATGAAGAAACATGGTATCTCCTGGATTACTGTTCTTGCGTATGCTCCCGTGTCTAATGGCAGAGCCGAAGGGATCGTATGAACAATAAAGACTGTCGTAAAGAAGATGGTCGTCGGCCAAGAATAGATTCGGATGAAAGTTTGCCCCGTGTTTTGTACGGATACCGCCGCCTTCGCCTTTCAGCGGGAGCTCCGCAGTTCTAACTGATGTTCGGAGTAGTTTCCCGCATGAGTCCATCAGACCCCATTTCGCCAATAGACAACCCCTCTGATACGCATCACAAATTGGGACTTCTGGCCTCCTCCTCCCTTCGAGCTCAGCCTCGAGAAGAACATATGCATAGAATCGTTGATTCAATCTCTACAGAGCCTCTTATTTTCAACGTGGGTGATTGGTTTCTGATGGCGCATGGCCAGGCGTTAACGTCTGCCGCTAAGTTGCCTAACCTCCGTTCCCGCTATCACGGGCCTTGTCGCGTTTGGAATTTTTCTCATCCCCGATACTGGCTCATCTCATACGGGGGTCGCTATACCCGCCGATCCATCCATGCCAGGATATTGGTTCCCTTTTTATCGCGTCCGAGCCACCTCAAGGCTTAGGATAGCTGGATTGAGTCATGATATTTACCGCTTCATATCTTGTATTAGTGCTTCTCTATTCTTCCCTGTTGTAGTGAGTATTAGGCACCCAAATGGAATCTTAATTTGCCTCTTCGAGCGAGAAAGCCGACTCCGGACTCTTTTTCACCCGCGCAAATTGTTATTCTTTCACCCCGCACTCCTCAACTGCGCTATGGGTTCCCAAGATCGGTTTTGCGCACAATTATTCTTTGCCCCAACCGCCTTCTGTTTTTTCCCTAACCGAGGTCTGTTTCGTATGCGCCATCCTACTAATCCGCAGTAGATTTTGGGAACACGACACCACCGGGTTCCTTCGCCTATGCATGCTCAGTGGATAGACCAGTCGCTGAGGCTTTGTCTGACCTGAATCAACACTGAGCTTCGAGACGAAGGCGGTGTGCGGGAGGAGATGGAAGCTTCTGGGAGTACAACGATTCAAAATTTGGTGGCTCGGTGCTTGGTTGCCGAGTAAGAAAGGCAAATGAGTGTGTTGTGGTTGGGGGCTGTGTGCAAGTATGTGCAAGGGTCGGTCGATCTCTACCTTGAGCTCATCCAGCTCACTGTATACTGTACCCGGGTTGAAGTTTGAGGACTGGGTGGTGTTGGTGACAGTCGCTGGAAGGTGATTTTTATGTGTTTCTAGTACTGCCTATAACGATTTTTTAGGGTAACCTACTGTACTTTCCACCTTTTTATCTCCTAGTTTTTAATTATTTGTAATGGTCAGGTACAGTAGTATACACTAAAGTAAGTACTCTAATGTACCGAAAACCCTCAGCTACAGACCACTCGGCTGTCGGTTATATACACTACCGCCTATAATTATAAAGCCCCCCCTCAGAATGCAGGTGTATCAGCAATACATGTATTTTCTAAAAGTAGTATCTGATATGGATTCAGCGCCCTTCTAAACGGTGAAAACCAAGGACATTTTATACAGTTCGTGCAACTGTAGTGCAAAAGGTATAAAAATGTCATTTTCGGGGCAACTATAATTATAAAGCACCTTACCTTAACTCAGCAGAGTAGAGCCATCATGAGCTTCATGGCCACTTTATTCGCATATCGATAATGAAAAGCTCCTCCGGAACGCTCAAGCGCCTATATGCACCTGTTCGAAATTGATCAAAGTAGAGAATGAACAACAGAGCTGGGCATTTCACTGCAATATTGTTTCACACAACTAATAAGCTCTCCAACTAACCCAAACTGCCTTGAATTCGCCTATACCTTTCTTACTAGCCATCATCAAACATTCTCTATCGGATTCAGGTCCAGAGACCGTGCGGGCCAATACATTAGACGAATTCCATTCTCTGAGAACCACTCCCTCAAGTCTTGACTCACATGAATGAGAGCATTGTCTTGCTAATAAATCCAGTCTAACGGCATAAAATTGTCCGCAAAAGGAAGCAAGTTTTCCTTCATCACCTTCAAATAGGTCTTTGTTGTTTGTCTTCCATTCAGAGCAACCAAATCCATCTTCCCGAAGACGGGTATCCCTCCCCAAAACATAGCACCGCCACTGCCCTTCTGCCTTCTACTAAAAAACGTCTGATTGTTACGGAAATCATGCGAGTATGCGTGAAAGCCGTCAGGACCATCCAAACAGAAGCGTTTTTCATCGCTGAACAAAATTTTTTCAACTTACCATGGTTTCATGTAACATAATCTCTTGGCCACTTGGGACGATTGCCTTTATGAGATTGACTTAGCGGGGGGCCTTATGTGCCTTATGAAATCCTATGTGGGGGTCTTCAGCCAGAATTACGCTCGTCCGCGGCACAGAGACCGGTAGTCCACACTTTTTTCGCAAGGACCGGGCAGTTTCCACACCTTTTTGGGCCAATCGGAAGAGGCTGCGCCTATATTGCTTGCCCATTTTTGAAGGTCGGCCCGTGCGAGACTTTCTGTGCCTTCCTGTTGGCTTTTTGAGGAATTTTTGGACCGCGGCTCGTCTGCGTTCGATACGTCTTGCACTTTTGGCATCAGATTTTCCTTCCTGGCGTAGTGCCTGTATTTTCCGCTTCTCAATATTGGTAATGGCTTTTCCGCGGGGCGTTTTTGTGTCCAGACGTTTTTGCTGGATGATAACAGTACGGTTAGATGGAATGAGAACCATTAACAGGTAGGTGAAGGTTACTAACATCTTCTTTTATATATGTGCTTTATAACTTCAGTTGCCCTTAAAATGACATTTTATACTTTTTACACTACAGTTGCACGAACTGTACAATATTTCCTTGGTTTCCACCGTTTAAGAGGGCGCTGAATTCATATCAGGTACTACTTTTTAGAAATAAACATGTATAGCTGATACACCTGCATTCTGATGGGTTGCTTAATAATTATAGGTGTCAGTATAGGTCCTACCCGAGTCGGCTGGGCAGGTAGGAGGAGCGAGCGTCACCTTGCGACCCTCCCCGCTTCTTAACCTAGACCTGTGCATTGTCTTCTTCCAATTACCTCTTACTCCCATCACTGTACAGTACGGTAGACTATCTCCGCCTGTCTACGGTATTGCGAGGACTGCAGACGGTAATTCTCGTATTGCCGGCGATACAGTACTGTAGTGTAGGTCTTTGAGTACAGTATTACGTTAGATGACACAATCCTGGAGTACTGCCTACAGTGCCTACATAGGCAACATACCGTACATTACAGTACAGTATTACCATATTGACTCAGTATACTGTAAAGAGGAGAAGTAATCAGTGATGGAACAAGTGGACTGGTTGTAGGAAATAATTTGATATTTTAAGGGGTGAAACGCAGACAACCAATCCAATGTTTCCATAAACGTGCTCAGATCTAATAACAACCAATCCAATGTTTCCATAAACGTGCTCAGATCTAATAAATTTTTGCTTGTAATGGAATTAGTTTACTGGCGAGTGGGGATGTCCACAATACTGTCATTCCAGAAAATTACCTTTAATTTTGATATTGGGTGTTCACGCTAGGGTTTGGTAGCCTTTGGGAAATTTAATTTGCCTGGGAATACAGTTAGTCAAGCCTTTTAGGGTCAATGTTAGGAACAGTCTCATATCATGTACACTTTGCTGCTGGCATGATTTTCCTCACAACGATTGGTTTCTAAAAGCCATCGCGCTCTTATTTTCAACTTTCATTACACCGTTTGAAACACGGCGAGACATGGCGTATTCCAGGGGTTCAGGGGCTCATGGAAAGTACGGCTGGATCAAGATATTTGAGGGGGGGTGAATGGTTACCTTGTGGCACTCTTCTAATCCAAGATTGATGAATATGCGGGCAGATTGTACAGCAGGAACCTCTGAAAACTAATTTCTCCCGACTATGAACCGTATGCTTCCGCGATAGTTATTGATTTCACTTCCATATGCCATTACAGTAAGATATGTAGTCAAAACCTCGTCACCGTATCTGAAAAATGGTAAACCTTCTCTGGTTGGCCCTCAATGCCAAGCAACTTTCGGATTTCGCCCACTTTGGCACACACATTGCAATGTCTTTTTCCCGAAACTGACCCACTCCTGCCCTGACTACCTGTTACTGCAGCTTTTCGGAATACCCGGCAATGGATGCCTCCTCAATTTATCGTTCTCACAGCTATAAAAGACCCTTCGGCCTGCCTCCTTCCTCTGTGATCAAAAGCAAAACTGCCGTTCAGATTTTCGAATTTTTACCTGAAGCTCTAAAACTTGCTGTCTAACGATTGCTCAACACCTTCCCCAAACGTCATGGAGAACTTAAGCTTCAAAACTTTTACAATCCGTGTCGATCAAGGGGTTTGCTGGGTTACATTCGACTTCCCTCCAGTCAATATTCAGGGGATTCCAATGCTGTCCGATCTAGACAAACTTGCTGCAAATCTCGAGCAAGATCGTTCAGTTAAGGTCGTCGTATTTCTGTCAGCGCATCCAGAGATATTCGTCGCCCATGCCGACACTGAGTTCTTGAAGGATATGTCCGATAAACCTGTCTCCAGAGACGAAGTCATTCTTCTCAATCTCCAGGTTGTACTCGACCGTATCAGCAAATTACCTCAAGCTACGATCGCTCAGATTGAGGGCTTTGCTCGCGGTGGAGGTCACGAATTTGCACTGGCTTGTGACATGCGATTCGCTGCTCGTGGAAAAGCTCGCTTCATGCAGATGGAAGTGGCAATGGGCATCCTTCCATGTGGAGGGGTGCCTCCCGCCTAGCGCAGCAGATTGGGCTAGGCCGTGCCCTAGAGATTATTCTAGGTGCGAAAGATTTTGACGCTGATCAAGCACAAGCTTACGGTACCATCAATCGGGCATTGGACCCAGAGGAGATTGCACCTTTCGTGGACAATCTAGCTAAGCGCATTGCTTTATGGCCGACAGACGCGATTGAAGCATGCAAGCGCACTGTTTACGCGTCCATCGACAAACCAATTGACGAGGCACTACATGAGGAGGCCTTCTGGCTCTATCAAGCGACTAGCAAAACACCTGCTTTGAAAAGGTTCAAATGGGCTTATGAGAATGGTGTTCAGCTTGATATGGATAAACAACGTACCTGGGAAGAGGCCGTCGTTGCTATTCAGGAGATTGAGTAACTATTCCAAATGCAAGCACCGTCAGAGCGCCATTTGTTGCGGCAAACTTTCTCTAGTATCTTTACCGAACTTTGCATCTTAGATAACCTATCGCACATCCCAACGTAGAATGAAGGTGCAACCCAATTAGACAATTTCTACATCAAAATCTATATAGTGCTATCCCACTGTTACATTTTGAGGACCTTGTTACTGTAAAGGTGTAACCTTCGGCTGTTCAAGTATTCAATAGATGGGGTCAGCTGTAATTCAGTGTATACAGAGCAGTCACTCGAAGGTGAACCAGTACCCGTGCCGGAACTATTGTTGCTGCCTGAGGAACGAAATCATTGGATCTCTTAATTATTTTAATACGCACTGCCGCTTTCAGATCCTCCAACACAGACCATCTTGGGAAATAGCCGTCCTTCATTTCTAATCAGAGGGTGAATGGGGAAAATGGGGTTTGGTTTGGGTGGTTTACTTGAATGTTAGGTGAACAGTGGTTAAATGGGTGGGCTTACTTCATTTTCCTGATAAAAGCAATCGCAGACGAGGCCTAATATGGGTAGCCACTGACATACCCTGAGAACGGAGGTTCTCTGGAATATATAAACTTTTAACCTGTGGCGTTAGGTGTCGCTCAAACCCCCTTCCAACAAACAACTGGCGTTATTCTGGACGAGTCTAGCCGCGTGACGAGCGAACAACGTTTGCTGCGCATCAGCAATCGAAACGGCTGCCCGTGCGGCAATGCCAGTCGCAACCCGGTTGGCGAAGTCCCGAGTGGTGGGGTGCCAGCCCCCCAACGTAGAGAATGGAAGGGCAATGAAGCGATGCCAGGACCCTTGGAACGTATCAACTCGGCAAAGCGAGTGTCCTTGCCAAGGCGAGCATAGTTAAGGGGCTTGAGTGGCCATCGCGCCAGAGAGTGAAGGCGGGCGGGGGACAATGGATGGATGACGGTTACGTCATAATAATTCGTGCCCCCGTTGTCTCCAAACGCCTTGATGTCCGGGCAAACTGCATGGCCGGGTTGTGGGGGCTTGAGGACAGGGGGTCGGCCGGCTTTGGAGAATTGAGCAAGAAACAACCGTGTTTGCGAGTGATGCCGCCACCCACCCTCACAAAACCCTATAAAAAACCATAAACCCCCTAAACAAAACCCCTAATGGAGTGGTTTACTGCGAGTGGAACATAGGGTGAAAGTCCCATTGGATTTCCCGGGTGTTATGGTGAAGGGGTTAAATATTCTCCCTTGCATTTTCCGAATTCTCATTGGAAATTTCACTTGCAATTTGATATTCACTAATTTTGCGCCGGTGGAAAATCTAGAAGAGGACTAGTTTCGGATTCATTGCCTGAATTTGCAAGATTTCTTTTCAGAATCTGAATTTGAGAGAAAGTTTTAATTTGGATGAGTGTGGCAAATTCATATGTTTTTTTATAACGCATTGGCATTACTGGATGTCAGTAAACGCCCAGGTTCTTGGTGATACCAAGAGCAACTGTGAGAAATCTATATAGTGGAAGCATCAATTCCCACCATATCCCAGCTGGCCGTTGGGTGGCGGGCATGGTTTTGGCATCAAGATATTTATCTCAAGAAATATCTTCTACTAGTCAGTCTCGTTCACACGACTGCCTTTCATGCATTTTGTAGTACTCAGTATGGGTTTTAGACTTAACGGCTAGCCGAAAAGTCTTTATAAGCTGATTAATCTGGTATCTCTTGGAGAGGTCAAGTGAATTGCAGATAACTTCAAGTAAATCAAAATCGCCAAAATGGAATTGATTTTGCAGAAAACATTTATACGCATCAAATTGAGGACTCATAAGTTGAGATTTGGAAACAGATTTCAAGAATATTCTGTACTGGGACATAAATTTTATACGTTAATGCCATCAAAATAAAATCCATGTTCGGTCTATCAATAAAAATCTCTAAAAACAGATCTCGGAGTTTGAAAACTTTGGGGGCGTGAAGCCTTTCTTTAAAACTCTCGAAAAGTGCTCTGAACTCCTTCGTGGTTGCACGAATCTGAAAAAGGTCTCATTAACTCCACAATGTTTCAGAAACAATTTTCTATACGTATTGAAAGTAAAAATCCCCTGAAATTAGTATATTTAATTTACTTGGGCAGTGAAGCTTTTCTAATTTCTCCTTTGGTTTTTCTCTCTTTATATGACATTACGGGGTTTATATAAGTACTCAATTTGCTTCAGTAGAGCAAAAGATTCTCCTCGAACCACTTTTGCTGCATAAAATTTGTTAGAACAATGGTAACCGGGTAGTTTTTATATTTTTCTCTTTCCTAATGTCTTTTTTAAAATATACCCCTTTATTATTCGAAAAAGAATTAGGAAGGATGAACAGTCAAAAATGGAACAGGAAAGCGAATGCGACGATTGGGATTCGATTCAAGTCTGAGAAGGTATTAATTGTAATTAAATTCCAGTATCCGCCAGTAAAATCGTGTTGAATCCTAGCTTTTAAATGGTTTAGCATTTCCACTTGTCTAATTTCTCCCTTCGTAAAATATGAAAGCAGAAATTTCGTAATTTTTCTGGACACCATTAATCTCCAGATCCCGAACGTGAATGGTATGATCTCATCATTGGACCGAGACCTTTGCGAATTGTACACCTAATCTTTTTATTCAGATTAAAATGACACAATTCATCCATAAACTTCTTAGATCCCCCTCACGGGGCACTTTAAATTCAATTCAAATTTATTTCCTTAATATTAGGCTAAGCTGAGTGATGGAAAGAGTCAATTTATCGAAAAAATAATTTCCAGGGATATTCTAAAACATAACTCATAGTTCTGAACATTTTTCTCGATAGTAAAATACCAAGTAAAGTGGTTTGAACTTCCTACGCATTGTTCCGTAATTGAATATATTTGATTAATTAATGAATAGAGGCCCTAATCAGACCCAATGCACTCTGACCTTCAAGGAATCCTCTTTGTTGCTGCAAATAAGCATAATTTTTAGGCTCATATATTTATTTGGAGAGGAATTGTTTCGGAAATCTATGCATCTCATTGTTTTCAAAAGCCTGATTAAATTTTCTGTGTTGGGTTTTTAGGGGATATTTAGGTTTTTATTTCTCATTTACGCAACTGGGGTGAATAAAATGTTGCGGAACCTGTTTCATGATCTTAGATAGCGGTATGAACTTTTAAAGTAGAAGTTGATAATAAGTGTGTCAAAAACGTTTAAACCATAGGATGCGCTCTTAAATTATTTCCTTTAGTCAATTGGTATTAATAGAAAAAGCGGAATTAATTCTTAAAGAAATGAGCTATTTAATGACACGTAACTACGCATAGTAGCTCTTTTTCAAGGGATCGGTAGCTAATGTTTTGCGACAAGCAGGGAAAAAATTCTCTATCATCATATTTTCAGGAGTACTAGCACTTTGTGCGGGAACTTATATGAGATTGTAGGTTTTCTTTGTTTTTTAAGAATTTCGAATAGCTAAAAAAATTTGGTTGTAAGAGCAGTTAAGCATGACAAAGGGTTGGAAAAGGAACATTTATTTGACTATAATGTGATATTTCACAGGTCTCACAGCTTTACATAAATTTCTTTCATCTACTGTAGAATCAAACGACCAATAACCTCATAGTCAGGTCTAGTAGGAATTTTCAATTCATTGAAATTTCCCGATCAATTAATAGACACAACGTTTGACACATAACGTTCTACCCTATTGGTACATTTGGAGCGATCACGGGCGAGATTGATACTTGAATATTTTATCACTGCTTTAACAATGACAAGCTGCGTTGCTATCCTATGCCACCATGGCCAATATCCGTCTTGCATGTTTTCAGAGTATATCACTCATGCCGACCACAGGTTCCGAAAGCGCTACTTGCGGTACCTCCGGTGCTGCTTTCCGGAAAAAACTTTGTACTCGGTACTGTTAAACTACTTTTTCCTTCAGCATTTAGCTATCTATTATTCTGCATAAACCCTGACTTTGGATTGGCCGGCTGAGCCCAGTCATATTCAACCCAAGTTTCAACCCAATTTCAAAACATAAATGTTCTTGTGCGATGAGTAGTCTTGAGTAGATTGGTTCTTATCTATATCTTCAAGGTATTTTGAAGCATTGGAATTTATTAATTAATGCTATGACGAACCAAGCTAAAATATAACATATTCCGGCGCGATTTGAAACTTACTGTATTTGTTCGAGATATTTTTATAATATGGAAATCATGGATTCCAAGTTTTCTGTTCAAATATTAAGATGAGAAGGGTTTAATACAGACTTAATGAGTAACTTTCTATTTTTTCAGCACTGTATGTACTAAGCCATTTTGACGTTTGTTTAAATGTTTTAAAAGCCTATTAAAGCCAATATAACTAAAACTTTTGTAGCGCAATGGCCCGCTCCCCAACCTTGCTGCAAAAAGCTGAAAATTTGTGATCAATTTATTATTCTTTTTACTTTAATAGCATTGTTATCATTAACTTTCATGCTATAGATAACTGTAAACTAAATGGCACGTATCCCGTTCTAAGACTACTAGTAGACCTCAATCCTGGACCTTATACTACTTCGGGACATTCTCTCTAATTTGTCCAAGTGTCGGGTACGCTAATAGCAAACCGAGATCTAACTCCGCCCTAGTAGCCTGAAACTCACTCTATGGGTGACTATGTAGTTTTTTGTAGATGAGCTAGTTTTGCTACGTGGTTTTATAACTAATGATTATAGCATTTTCGTGACCTCATGTCTCCTACCTACTCTGCACGCAACTCCCAACTCTTTTTGCCTTCATTCCTTTTCCTTCTCAAGCGATGCATCTTTTGCTACTGAAGTCTACAACTGGCTTGGGTTTACTCGGTTCACCTTCTTCCTGTTTGATCGCGCGCTTGTTTGTTTATGCTTGCTTTCGTATTCTTCCTTCGTAGGTAATAGTTCCAACTTTGTCGCCTTACTTGATTAGCGTCTAAACGGAATAGAAAAAACTCCTAGGAGTGCCGAAGGAGACGTTACCTCCGTTGGAGGCCAGCTTTAGCCTTAATATTTCTACTAAATTGGTATCCAGGTGAAAGGCGCAGTATTTCCGTGATATTTGATCATTCCTGGTGTCTTCGGTCTATTGCTTTTTAACCCGAAAAAGGGTCAACCTTAAACATTCCGAAGGGTATTGAGACTCTACTACCTACCGTTAGTTATTTTTCACCTGAATACATAACCATTTTTTATGTCTTTGGAATTTGGAAAAATACACTCCCTTTTACGTTAATTATAGAGAAAGCAGGTCATGAATGCCTTTAATTTTCGTTGTAAGCTTCCTATCACTCTTTTATTGGTTAATATCTTACATGACCAGGGGATCTGTAGCATACAAAGGCTCATTACACAACAGTTTGAGAAGAATATAGTTGGCTTCGTTTAGTAGTCCACTGAGATCACGAATAGTCTATTGAAGGGTTTATTTGCATGCAACACAAATAATTGAGCGAAACATGTTTAGATTGATAAACCTCCTTGTATTATGCAATCATTGCAATCATGTATTTTTCGTGAACTTCATCTAATCAATAACGACTTGAAGAGACATCTTAATACTGTGTGTGATGCAGTGTGTTTCAGTGGTAGACTAAGATCAGATGGTAAAAATGGTAAATATGCGAATTTTGAAAGTTTTTCTTTGTTTTTGCTCGTCACTGCGATGATCAGTGCAGTCTCTTGATTTTCACAAAGACTAGCACAGTACTTATACTAGCGAGAACAGTATATGACGTAGTCACAATCAGAGATACAGAGTTACGCTTAGGACGTACAGTTTGATGATTTCATACTCAACGGTCGTCAGAGACCTGATTCATTAATAGACGATATATGTACGAACGGACGGAGCGGATACATGCTAGCTTTGATGTAATGACAATCATGGATGGCTATTCTCACAAGCTGAGATCTTCATTCATCACCCCTTCTGGACCGAAGCTGAGTGCAGTAGCGGTATTATTGTCGTTATCATGGTCTGTTTCTGTCCTTTCACTCTGGGCCACACTGGAAAGCTGAGGGTTTGCCATGCTGATCTTCAGTTTGGGTCCGTATAAAAGTTTTGTTAGGCATTCTGTTAATATTTCGGAAGAAGGAATTGATTGGATGTTTACGATCCCCTTCTGAACTAGATCACGGACATGATTTAGCCGTATATCAATGTGTTTATTGCATTTAAAGTTAGAGATATCCTCAGCCCAAGAAACGGATCCGTCGTTGTCCTGAAACATCTTTGTAGTCTGTGCTTGAGTGAAACCCATACTTGAGAGTAGATTGCACAGCGAGGTTATTTCACGAGCAGCTGCAGACAGACTCACATACTCTGCCTCTGTGCTCGACAACGCAATGCAGGTCTGCTTGGATGAATTCCAACATATAGGTGATTCACCGAGAAGGATAACATACCCACTGATAGAGTACCTGTCAGTTGATCGACCCCAGTCCGAATCCGCATGTGCAGATAATGTGAATTCTTGTGCTTCCATATGTAATGCAATAGTGACGGTACCATTTAGGTACCTCATCAAACGCTTCACAGCTTTCCAGTGCGCGGGGCGGGGGTCGCTGACATGTCTCATTAATACTCCCACCGCAACTGATATATACGGACGGGTTCGAGTACTTATGTAGAGCAAACTCCTGATTGCTTCCCTATATTTGATACGTTCCATTTGTTGTATCTCACTATCCGTAGGTGCTGTCATTGCAGTCAGCTCCTCATACATGCCGGGATCCAGTAAGGTTTACACTGGTTTCCAATCGTCCATGCCATAGTCAATCAATAGTTTCGGGACGAGCTTATCTTGATAGAGGTAAAAGATTCCATTCCTTTTCCTGCCAACTCTTACTCCAAGAAATTCTTTGAGAACACTAATATTTCTGATCTTGAATGACGTAGTGAGTGCCTTTTTCGTTTGGGCCAACATTTTTTCAGTTTTTCACTGTCAGAGATCAATAGCATGTCATCGACACATGACAGAATGAATCTCTTATTACATTACTTATCTGAAACCAAGGCACTTTCAGCATGTTCCAGTTTTGTAAACCTGAGCTGTGTAAGCTTCTTGTGTAGGTGAAAATACCAGACCTTTGGAGCCTGTTTTAAGCCATATAGGCATTTGTGTAGCTTGAGCACATAGTCTGGTGTGCTATTATCCTCAAAACCCTTTGGCTGTTGCATGTAGAGCTCTTCAGCTAAGTCCCCAAGCAAAAACGCACTGCTGAGATCCTTTTGATGCACATATGCTTTCAGTGCTCCAGCCAGGGTGATGGCGATTCCTACCGTAATAAAGTCCAGTACTGGCGAGTACAACTTATTAGAATCACTCTCTTTCTGATTGCACCCAAGCACAACAAGCCTTGCCTTGTATTTGTCTATAGATCCATCTGCATGCCTCTTAATTCTGAGAACAAATTTGTTTTGCAGTATGCTATTGCCTTTAGGGCGAGACAAGAGTCCCCATGCGCCTCTCTAACGTAATAAACTCATCTCAGTACTGATTGCCTCAATCCAATTATCGCTATTTGGCGATTTCAACGCCATTTCTATGTATGGCTCATCATCAGTATAAATTGGCCTCTTCTTGGTGGCGAGAACTGCATGGTCGAAGTCCTTAGTGGTAGGCTTCCGTACTCTACTACTTCTTCAGTCCTCTGCAGTAGCCAGAGCTTGATGAATTTCAGGGATCAGCGCCCTACTTGCACCTTGATTTATCTGCACTTACCCCATGTCATCATGATCATCATTAATTGGTATAAGTTCAAGCTCATACAACACAGGAATTAGATCAGCTGCTCTGGTGGTATCTTCATCAGAAATATTAATTTTTACATAGCCTTCTGACCCTCCATTGTTTAGACGTTCCGCCTGCGGATAACCGGGGTACACGAGCTCATTGAATTGGACATGCCTGACGTATTCCAACTGTCAAGTCTTCGGATCAAAAATTTTTCACATTGATTGTCCAACAGTACCCATAAAAATCATACCCTTAGTTTTGATATCAAGCTTCTTTCGCTTTTGATTTGGCAGACTCACCAAGGACTCACACCCAAAAATTCGATAATTTGAGATGTTTGGCGGATTTCCATTAAGCTCTTCATAAGGTGTCTTGTTCCCGAGAGACCTTATGGGAATGAAATTTTGTATATCCACTGCAGTTACAACTGCCTCACCCCAGAACTTGTTGTTTAAGTTCGAGTGCGACTGCATAGATCTTACACGTTCCATGAATGTTACGGTTCATCCTTTCAAAACCCCCATTAGATGGATGATCATACGTGGATGGGAAATAATTAGTAGTCCCTTCATCTGCGAGGTATGAGGTTACATATTTGTTAATGAATTAACCTCCATTACCTGTGTGTATCCGTTTGATTCCGCGCTCATGGATTGTGCGAAACCGATTAATAAATTATCTAATCTCTCTTATGGTGTCACTCTTTCGTTTGAGAGTGACGGCCCAAACAAATCTTGAGGAACCATCAATAATTAGTAGAAAGTACTTTGAGTGTCCCCAAGTTGCCTCATGAAGAGGTCCGCATAAATCCATGAACATAACATCTCTCACTGGGCAACTATTGGGTACCAAGGTGCATTTGCGGGTTCCATGGATCTTTTTTACTTCTGCATCTGGACAGAACTTGATAATCTCTGGCTTATGGGAGTGCAAGCCAATTATGTGAGGGTTTTTCATCATCTCATGAATCTCGATATCATTCACGTGACCTAGTCTTAAATGCCAAATGCTTTTCTTAATTATTTCTTCTCTGCTCAGATTTTCATGATTGGATAATGCAGCAGAGCCTGAGGAAGAGCTCCTTTCTGTAATGGTTTCGATATCTGTAACAGTATTTGCGTTGACTGTGTAGAGGCCACTATCCCCTAGGGTGTCACGAGCGAGAGTTATTCCATTACGTGCATCAGTTAATGTACTTGAACTATTCTCAAAAGATAGACGTATATCCTTGCAGTCGAGACAAGGAACCGACAACAGATTGAGATACATTGCTGGTGCATAGATTACATCCTCTAGTTTGACCCATTTGTTTTCAACTGCTGTGATCAGGTTAACTATGCATGGATATTGACTTACGACAGTTGTACTGTCACCAAGTTGAATGTTATTCTCGCTTTTGTAGAGTTCTGTCAACACTGACCGATTACAAAAAATGTGGTGTGTAGCCCCACTGTCCAATATAAAACATTTGCGTAATGTATTTTCAATTTCTCCAGCACTTTTTGTTGCTCTCACCAGAGAGTTATTTGTTGTAGCGACAACAACTCTGGGCTTAGGCGTATTGTGTTGCTCTCTAGGAACGTGGACATTGCAACTCTGGTTTGGGAGGAATCCACGATTATTCGATCTATTTTTGTTGTATCGTTTGCGATCTCTGTAATTAGCAGCTTCATAACCAGTCCGTTCCCAGTTATTTTTCTATCTATCCCCTTTGAATACAGCTGCCAGAGGTGCTCTTCGTTCCTCTTTACCGTTGGAGGAGTGCTTCTCTCTGTGTTCATCAATGAGCCTGTTTGACTCTGCATCCCAAATTGCTTTAGCTTCGTCTATGTCTTTAATGGCAGCTGCTGTGGCTTCATACGCGTCACATTCATTGATTGATGACAGTAGAATTGACAATTGCATGAGCTCATTAATTTTCTGATCAGCATTTTCGAGTTTAGTAAAGCCTACCTCCAACTCAACAATATGGTCTGAGATAGCTTCTTTAGTTGCCAGTTTCCTGAAAAAACTTCATTCAACAAGCTTAGCTTATTGCTTGTTCTTTTCCGGGTATATCTTTCCGACAATTTCGTCCACATTTCTAGGGGGTCTTTTGAGTACTTTTGTACCGCTTTTGAAGCCTTGTCCCCTAGAGCGAGCATCATCAATGCGATATCTATCTTCCTTTTCTTATTTTAGTGTGCAAGTGCGACGTGTTTACTATCATCGGGTACAGTTTCAGTTCCATCTAGGATTCCCATGCAGTCTCGGTTCTCAAATACAGCCTCCATTCTCAGACACCATAGGTGAAAGCTCTCCTCGGTTTTGTCATTAAACTTGGGAATCACTTCCCCTTGGTGTCAACCATGTTGAGGATTTGGTAGCGATGCTACCACTGTGGCAGTGCGTTTCAGTGGTAGACTGAGATCAGATTATAAAAAGGGTAAATGAGTGGAATTTGCAAGGTGTTCTTTGTTTTTGCTCGTCGCTGCGATGATCAGTGCAGTCTCTTGATTTTCACAAAGACTAGCACAGTACTTATACTAGCGAGAACAGTATATGACGTAGTCACAATCAGAGATACAGAGTTACGCTTAGGACGTACAGTTTGATGATTTCATACTCAACGGTCGTCAGAGACCTGATTCATTAATAAATGATATACGTACGAGCGGACGGAGCGGATACATGCTAGCTTTGATGTAATGACAATCATGGATGGCTATTCTCACAAGCTGAGGTCTTCATCCATCAGTGCGTACCTGAGAGAACAAAAAATTCTGCAAAAGGTATACTACTGTATAGTGCCATCTTTTACTCTGGTAGAGTTCTTTGAGCTCATTCGAATGCAGTACCAATTTACATAGACCGCAAACCACATCAAAATCTCCTTTGTAAGCTCAGTGCCTTCAGACATGATCTCCAGAGCTCTGTAAATAGCTTCAATTTCTTGATATGGATATTTATAAAGTGATATCTTAATGATAGTAAGGTGTAATGTCTCTGTTACACCGCTGTGTAACAGAGAGTTGTTCGCTGTCTTTTTTCCAATTCTTTCTCATGCAGTGGTGTCACAGAGATCTTGTATATGAATAGAGTTATATTTTTTTCAATTTGGGGGTGTATTTACTGTGGTAGATATGTGGGTTGGTACCCAGTAAAGTTGTACCGGAGCGTAGATATCGTATCATGGTCAAGCCAATTGTGGAACCGTACAATGCGTCGAAAACTGTAGATGGAACTCCAATCTACCAGAAGGTGGAAGGGAGTCCATAGAGTTATATTAATTGGTGTTTATCCTACGAGGGTTTATATTTAATCCATTTATTTACGCATAACCATTTTATTTGACGTAGAGGCACACTACAGTTCTTTATGGTATTTTTTAGCAGTTACAATTTATCGCCACCTATTCTCTTTATACTACTATAGTTTTCAGTGAGTGAGCTATAATATGTATGCACTGCGCTAGAGCTACAGTAGTGGATATAAAAGGGGAGTCTTCTAAATTCTTGAGGTGATCTAGCTACTTTCTATTGACCCTTTGACTCCAACTTTCTGAAACTCACTTTCATCGTATCCACCACTCCTCTACAAGAGGCCCTGCTGCCTACTCTGTTTCATAAAGAGTAAGTTAAAGGTTCTTTATGGAATAAGCGCGATATAAGCTTGGGAAACCGCTGGACTTATCCTGTAATTCAAGTTTTTTAATGGCCTTTATGGAACAAAGTTTCAGTCTGGGCTGTTTTACTGAGGAAATAACTGTGGCAGTAGCGGTTGCACTAACTTATGCCATCGCATATGTGTATGTGCTTGTTTCTTTGAGCGTAATATTGATCATTTGGTGGGTGCAAGAATGGTACCGGGAAGATTTCATGTTGGGTCCAGATACTACTGTTAGATAGTAGATATGATGTGTGGAAAATTCGCACACGAATAGAAAATCTAGAAGAGGACCAAATTTGGATACAGTATCGGAATTTGCAAGATATTTTTACAGTTTCTGAATTTGCAAGATATTTTTAATTTAGATGAGTGTGGCAAAATCATGGGCTGATTGTTTATATTAAGACACGGTGTCATTAATAGATGACATTACTCTACACGTCCAAGGTCGTCATACTTGTCGAAGACGTCGCAGTATTTAAAGTTCGAAATCGACGTCGTTGAGGCAACCCCCGCCATCAACTACCCCATCAGCTCACCACTTCTTTTGGCCCTTAACATGACCAACCTCCGCCCTTCCCTCACCATCACCAAGTCATCCCGAGGCCGTCGTCCACTCAACGCTTTGGCCCTGATGTCAAATATTCCAACTGACTACGATGAATACAGTAGAAGGTTGGACCGGGAACGCGTTCGGGAGTGGGTCCTCCGTAACTGCTTCGAGCAGGCAGGAGAGAAGGAGGAGGAGGAGGGAGAAGAGGAGTACAGGTGGAAGAGGAGGAAGAGGAGAATGAAGAGGAGGACTAGGTTGACCCTTGGGAGCCACTAGTGTACAACGGTGGGGGATCTCGTTTAGAGAACGAAGGGGAGATTGAGGGCGAAATTATGATCTCTGACACTTCTGAAGAAGATGAAGAGAGGAGTGAAGAGAAGGATGAGGAGGATGAGGGGGAGGGAGACATGGAAAGTGCTGGATTAGTGGGGAAGGGTCCAGAAAATATGGACCAGGTGGTCCCGACTCTGGAACCGGATGGGGGCGTCCTCAGTGGTCTAAATATTTCGCAGGAGGCAATGGATAATTCTAAGCCGTTTGCGGATATTTGTGTGGACTGCCTGGGTTGAATGGATATTTTGGGGAAGTAATTGGCTCTGATATAGAGGACTAAGATATTAAGGAAAGAGTATAGACATATATCCTTATATTATCTGTTGTTAGTCTTTCTTGTTCACACGATTCCATTTGATGCATTTTATGTTTCTTAGTATGTTTCTTTGAGACTTTAGGGTTAGCCAAAAAGTCTATAGAAGCTAAGTAAACTGCTTCCTCTTGTGGAGGTAAAGCAAGTTGGCAGACGACTTCAAGCCAAGTCCTGAGTAGTAGGAAGTTGAGAGTCAACTTCAGACCCAAGAAACATTTTCCTACGCTGATCACAGAGCATCAGTAGTAGACCCTACCCCTTCCATACTTGCTTGTAGACCTCTCAACTTTCTTCCTTATCTACTCCTTTTTGTTCGGTCAACTATACCACGGTCGCACTTTTGTCGCTTGCAAAACCTCCTTCTTGGGGCAGTTGGTTCTGAGTATCTCTTCTCCCGGCGATTTACCCCTATCAAGATAATCTATGAATATAACAGAAGATAGCCGAATGTAAGCAGTAACGTTTTCGCTAGCTTTCATGTAGAGATGAAATCAAGTATGAGCGATGTGCGAAAATATTCCCGTATATGCTTTAACTTTCCAAATGGATGCGAACATTTTACTTGGAGAAAAGTCATGGGTAATTTTGTCAGAGCTATACCCTGCAATATTAGAAGGAGAAGACATGTTTACAAAGAGAACCAGAGCTATGTCCAACGGCAAGCCACTGGAAATTGATTACTTGAAACAAATACTACCCGTGTCCAAGCACTTGCACCTATCTCTCCCCAATACTGTGTTGACACACCTTTTTGAGTCGCTTGTTGTCTGGAGAACTTTAGGATAGATCGAATGTCTCGTGCAAAAGTAAAAACACCCAAGACTTCCCCCTGCACTTATTCTCGTGGTTGTCTGGAAAACCATGGGATAGATCGGATATACCTTCCAATAGTATAACACCCCAACGTTTCCCCCCTTATTCTCGAGGACTGAGGAAAAATTTAAGATTTTTCAAACAGGGTGGCATTCAAATTGCATAATGGGGAATGTTCGGGATAAATGGGGTGGTTTACCTGTTCGGGTTAGTTTACTGCGAGTGGAACGTAGAGTGAAACTCCCATTAGCCTGTGCAGTGTTGCGGCGGCGGAGAAAACGCTACGGAAAATTGGGCTTGCTATTGAACATAAATCATCCCCGGTCCTACTCTGGTCTACCGTGGGAAACTGCGTACGTCCCTTGTCGGCTTTCATCAGATAGGCTTCCCTGCACACCGCGATGACAGATAAAAGGCACGATATCTTTCAAAATTAATCCACTCCGCACTTTCTATCCCAACCCGTAACTCGTTCAACAGTTCCGAGCATATTTTTATCATTTACTCCCGAGTCCTCCCAAACTCATGTAGTTTTCTACATTTTGTCTACCAAGCTCGCCCGGAATATCAATTCTCACGGAAAACCGAACCGCCTTTCAAATATTAAAGAACCCAATCGATCACCATTACGGAAATATACCACTGGTGGTTACTGGGGTTTACTTGATTGGGTTGGTATGGGCTGGTCTATGGGAAAAGAACCCAATGATATGGAGGAGGTCGGTGCAGCGAGTGCGCAGCAGTGGCGGCATGTCGATCGGAGCAAAGATTATTGAGCCCTATGAACTTGCATTCAAACCATGTGACAGGATCTAGAATACAAATAGGAGAATTTGAGGGGTAGGGCAAGTTGAAATACTGGAGTATGTCCACCAACTAGAGAAAAGGGTGGAAAGAGGAGGGGATCATTACTGTAATGGGGATGTTGGCTGTCAAGGCAATTTAAAATCATTGCGGTAGAAAGCTAACGCGATCACTAGTCTACTCCGAAATGTCAATGGGAGGCCAACAAGCAAACAAAACGCTTTGGTGTTTATTGCCAGCGCCGAGTGTCGGTGCAAAAAAGTGCCTCCCACCCTCGAAACCCGTTCCCTTGGACGACACTGGCGACAGTTTTCGCGAGTTCTGTGGCAAAAGGGTATGCCGCCGGGTGCCACCCGCCTTGTGTGGAGATTATGAGGACAGCAACTAGCCTGTTTCACCCAGGCAAACCCGCAAGGAAGCCTTGATATCTTGAAAATAGTGATGTGTAATGTTGACATTTGTTCATTTCAGTACAGGGGTTCAAAATGAGAACAAGATCCACCTGTGATGCTCCTGATAGCACTCAAAAGATACGTACGTCTCAGCTGAGGATCAACATCCGCAGGGTTTGTTCCATAGTTCATTTCAGGGCCTGATTCAGGGCCTGTCAATGGCTTGCACAGGGACAGTGACACGCCGACCGTCCGGCGGTTAAGAAGTGTAGACAGCAAATCGAAGTAATTCTCACAGGGCCATGTCCCGTCACGTTGGGGCACGCGGGAGGTGTCATCTAAAATTCAGCACGCAGGTGCACCTCCGCCGCACTCACCACGTCACCACGGGCAAGCCACAGTGCAGTACACAACCCTGCCAACCTCCAATCCACCCCGCCACCGCCCTACCCACGCCGTCCCCCAACGGCGCAACCTCCCCGTCCAAAAAAGCCCTCCTTGCCCTCTTCATACTAACACGCATCCTAGCCGCCAACCCGGTCGCAACGTCCCCCCCTCATCAACCCATCAACCGCCCCATCCACACACTCTTCAAATTCGCGCTCCCCCTGCCACTCGGCATCAAACCCACACGGCACCTCTGGCAACGTGAGAATCTCCGCATGCCTCACGCCATACAGTCGATTTCTGACTCGGTGCGGCCAGAGAATATCGACGGTGGCGCGGCAGGAGGGCCCGAGACCAAAGTTGCGACGCGAGCTGTGCTGCGAACCGAGACTCTCGCCGCTGAGAATGGGGGTGAGAACTGGGGGTAGACCGTGGGGTTGGACGTAGAGGGTGGCGCCGAGGGCGCCACGGTTGACGCGTGCGCGTGGGATGAGGTCCTGGGAGCCGAGTGGGCGGATGGAAACCCAGCAGGCGTGTGGGTTGGTGTTGTTGTTGAGCTGGACCATGAGTGTGCCTGGGCCGAGTTGATGGCCGGTCCATACGGGGTTTGTGTAGTTGATGTGCCTTGTGAAAAAGGCGGACGAGTCGAGGGGGAGCCGAAGGGGCGTGCGAGGGTTTGTTGGTCGGGTGTGCGGTGAAGGAGGAGACGGCGGCGAGGTCGGGGTATCCATCGAGGTTAAAGTCTGCAAGGGCGAGGCCGTTGTAGTTGGCGGTGGTGCCGGAGGGAGGGAGGGAGGTGAGGTCGAGGGTAAAGACGCCTGTGCAGTTGTGGTTGCGGAGGATGATGTTGGGGTTGTCGGTGCCGGAAAAGGCGTTGCTGTCTAGACCGCCGACCATAAAGATGTCTTGATCGCCGTCATTGTCTGTTGAGGAGGGGTGGAGAGTTGAAGAATAACGTGACTAGGGTTAGATGGTTGTTCTCTCTCGAGAGATAGGGGTGAGGTGGCGGTCGAAGATGAGGCGAGGGACACGTGGGGGCGGACGAAGAACCTGGGCACCGCTGGACTTACCGTAATCAGCCACCGCAACACCCCATCCAAACACTGTCGGTGCAAAATCATAAAAGTCCAATCGGTCAGCACAGCAGCCCATATAATCCGCAAAGAACAACACAAAAACAAAAACAAAAACAAACAAAAACAAACCTGTCGGCCCAGTCTCTTCAACGCTCGCATCCCTCCAACCCGTCCTCCCCTCCCCCTCCCGTCCAATCCACCATCGACTACTCATATACCCCACACTCTGCGACTCCCCCTCCCTCCCCTGCACGCGAAGCACCTCTGCCCAACTATAATCGCCGAAATTACTGGCAAAAAAGTCCAAACGACCATCACAATTAAAGTCTCCAAAGCCCAGTCCCATCCACGTCTCCCCCCCCGACGCCTATTATTCCTTTCCGCCTCCACCGGTGGCACCAACACGGCCTGAAATCGCCCGCTCCCATCCCCATAGTGCGCATAAATATTCCCCCGATCCACCCCCCGCCCCGGCTCCTCCGCCGTCGTCGGATACGCACACTGATCATTGGTGACCAAGAGATCCAAGTGACCATCCAGATCCAAATCCAGCAAGGCGACGGCCCACGACACCAAATTGCGTCCCGGCGGCACCCCCCCACCATACTCATTGATACGCGACTCTGACGTAAAATCGTGCAGCCGAACAAAGCGGGTATGCGGATCGACACCGCGGTTGAGAAAGACCTGATTCGGGGGATTGAGTGCATAAGGTTCAAAGGCACATGCGCGGAAATCGGCCCTGGAAAAGGAGTTTGCAATGACGATGTCGAGGGTGTCGTCGTTGTTAATGTCGCCGAAAGCGCATGCGGAGGAGGGGTAGCGGGCGGTATCGGCGGTGGTGTCGGGCCAGGGTTGGGAGAGGTAGGGGTGGTGGGGATGGGGGCGGAGAGGAAGAGGAGGTTGGGGTGGAATTCGGAGAGGACGAGGAGGTCGGGACGGCCGTCGCGGTTGAGGTCGCCGTAGCAGACGGCGGTGGAATCCTGGGTGGTTGCGGTGAGGTTGTAGAGTGGGGCGACGTCGGTGAAGGTGGGGTAGGGGGAGGGGGGGTGGGGGGGTGGAGAGGTAGAGTTTGTTGGGGGTGCCTGGACCGTTGGGGAGGTAGAGGTCGTCGTAGCCGTCGAGGTTAAAGTCGAGGACGGCGAGGGAGGGCTGGCCGCGGGGGAGTTCTGGGAGAAAGGGGATTGCGGGGGGGGGATTGTGGGGAGGCGGGTGTTGTGCAGGGTGGCGAGGTAGGAGGTTAGGATGTGGGAGGGGGTGCGGGAGAAGGACAGGGTGGAGTTGGGGAGGAGGGTTAGGTCGGTGAAGCGGTGAGCGGAGAGGGTAGGGAGGAAGAAGAGGAAGAGGAAGAGGAAGAGAAAGGTCATGGTGAAAGTGGTGAGAGTGGTGTGGAGGATAGGGGTGGGTGAGGGAGCGGGAGCGGGAGCGGATGGATATAAAGGAGAAAGTTTTTGAGTGGAAGAGTGAGGAGTGCATGGCGAGCTTTGGAAGACGGAGACGGAGGCGAGTGGATTCGTGAATGTGATTGATGTAAAACACGGTTTTTGTCTGTTTGATCTCAACCGTGATCTACTGTACCGTACCGTACCGTACCGTACTGTACTGTACAGTAAAAAGTGATTCTTGTGATCGGCCCAACTTGCACACCGATCGGTCCAAAATAAAACCTCCAGCCCTATAAAACTTCAAACTGACTTTATTCTCTCACCCCATCACCCCCCCCCTTCCCCTCTCCTCCACTGATCCTCACTTGCACCTCACATCGCGCGGATATTGCTAAAACTTCTGGAAATGCTTACAACCAATCAAACTAGTTCACACCTCACCCACCCAACCGTGCCACTTGTATACAACAACAGCAACAAGTCTTTCCACTTCCAACCCCTACCATCTACACAGTAAGCAACAAGTCTTAACAGCCTATACATCCATGATTCAAACTTGCACACACCGTCCCAGTGAGATTCAGGGTACAGTTAGCTACAGGGCAGTACCACGAAGAGCGGCTAAAAGCGGACCAATGTGACAGAAATGACACGTTTTTATAAAATCGGAACAATTTCCGGGGAAAGAAATCATACAAAAAAAAAGGCCCTGGCAGGAATTTATGTGGAAAAAAGGGAAAGCGCGTCCTAACATCAGTCCAAGTGGCTGCTCTTTGACCAAGGGTCAACTTTCAGTACACAAACAGAATGTATATTCTCCTCTGCTTCAACGCGTGTGGGGAACCAATCGCCCCGGATGCTGTATTCAATGGATTTCAGGAGCCAAGGCTCAGCCACGGAGCACACAACGCGAGAGTGATCAATGTGATTCCTCCTGGATGGCATACTTTCTGGCAACGTGATGTTGACAGTTTGCATGGCTTCATTTTCTAGAAATAGGTATCTATCTTTTTGAAAGAAAAGCAAAATTGCCATCCAGCGCATGAATGGATATCGTTGTTTTTTACGATGCATGCCGCCCTCGTTTGTGTTCAAGTGTTCTGAGTTAAGGGAAGCTAAAATAGCCTCAATGGCCCTTCCAGCTTATACCAGCCATCGATTGCAGCCTCTGGATGAATCAGTACTTGGAGCTTTGAATCAATAGGCCAACAAAGCTGTGATGAATACATCCTTGAGTGCTGAATTACAGTTATCCTCTAGATTCTCCAAGCTACACGGCCGCCATGTTTGGGACGCTATTCAAGAGGCTTATGTGAAAGCCATTAACAAGAATAACGTTAGCGATGGTTTCGAAAATGCTGGAATCTGGCCTCTGGATGCTTCTGCAGCAGCTGGATCAAGAGTGCGAAAATCTTTTCGATACCAGGACATAGTACTAGTGGAAGAGCTGATCCAGGACATCACAATGCTTACTCTTGATATGAAGCGGAATAGACCACTAGCCACCTCTGCGAAATGTGGTTTCGTCGACACGACCTCTGGGATTGAGTTATCCGGTTCAGATTTTATATTTTACAGCACAGTGCACCTTAAAAACGCCTTCTTATTGGTCCAGAACGAACATATTTTGGCACCATGAAAAAAAGAATGAAAAACTGCATCTTTGATGTCAGCAATATTTGCCAAATGACGCACTTGACAAACGCAATCGACATCTGATCCGTCGAGAGGTTGTACATATAACCTCCAACCTTCTCCAGCAATCGAAGTTCTTCTTCAGCCGCAGCGTCCATCAATCATGTCTTCTTCCCCAGGGTTTCCATTCAACAATCCAGAGCTTGTGAATGCCCATACCCGCATTCAGACATCACCCCCTTCACCCCCTCGAAATTACCAGGGTTTCCCTTTGTGCTGGTTCGACAGCAATTCCCCTGTAGATGGCACTTCAGATGTCATTTTTGTCAGTGCGACAGGCCCAAAATTCGACCTGGACGAAAGTGGTTCTTCGAGCGTGAGCGACATGTCACCCAAACCGTCACCTCCTACTCACAGCGTGTCGTCTACAGAATCACCGAAGACACCTGGCACTGACTATCCCCGGCACCGGTTGGTAGATGATCAGGCGTTAGAGGCAGATTTTGGCGAAGAAGACTGTACACGCCAAAAAGTGGACACATTTTCAACATTTAGATCTCCTTTGGACAGAAGAGTGAGAAGGAAATTAAAATTCGATACATTCTCAATAAAAATAAAGGATGGTCAATTGGTTGGAGTGGCTCGAAATATCCCGCGTTTCAGATTATCCGAATCGAGGAAGAGGGTACATGTTGCACAGGGGCTCTTATACAGTGCATTATTCGAAGTCGGCACCAGTTAATGGTTATTTCAAGAAACATGGCACATGTAATCAAGCTTGTAAACCTGTAACAAAGAAATCCAAGATTATTGAACGGAAACGCAAGTCCATAATCAAGTAGTGTATCAAGGTTATGGTATTAAGCGGCCATCCTGATGGCACACAATCGTAAAATGTTATGTGGACTCAATGAATCACTGGATATCCGTTTCGATTTCCTCTTTCGGTTTGACTCTCTCGGCTTCATGAAGAATATCAGAGTCCAAGAGTCCAAGAGCACAGTTTTGATTGAGTTTGCGGAATGTTCCCAAGTTCCTTTTTTTCAAGGCATCAGTGATGTTGTTGGCGCCCTTTCTACATTGCATTACAGCGATTTCTCCTGACTCAAAGGAGTCTCTCAACCTTTCGACTGTTTTTCGCAGCCTGTAATCGCGACCTTCGTGAAAAGTGGCGGTGGTCGAGTAGAGTCCATGTGAGTCAACCGTCGAGGCAAGCGACAGGGAACGATCAGCTGCGTACATCTTCGACCAGCAGTATGTGAGTCAACCGTCAAGGCAAGCGACAGGGAACGATCAGCTGCGTACATCTTCGACAAGCAGTATGCCATGAGTCCAGCCCAATCGGCTGACTCTGCGGCTGCTAGTATCTCCGCTCTCATGGACGAAAATGAGAATCAAACCTGCTTAGAGCTGTGCCAGTCGATGGCATGGAATATTTTAGAGTTCGGAAAGAAGATTGCAGAGAAGTAACCTGTTTGGCCGTAGGACTGTTTGACTTGGCGCGCGTCAGAGAAGTATAGGTAAGCCGCATCTTTGCTACTGAAGTCATTATTAGAAGGCACTCGTTACGTGAGGACCGGCGAGAGCTGTCGAATTTCATGGAGAGCGCGATTGGCTTCACTCAAGTGGTGCACTCTCAGATCAAAGGTCCATTGCTGCAAAGTACTCGATACAAAGGCAGCAGGGCTGAGAACTCCATGGCCAAGCCAATAAAGCTGACAAGCAAGTGATTAGAATGACTTAATTCTATCCAGTGAGCATTTAGCTTCTTGGTCTTTCCTCCTAATACGGTCTAATGGGATTTTGTCAATTGTGTCCATGTATTCCTTCATCTTTACAGTGATTTTGATATCAGTCTCTTGAAAGATATAGAGTCTATTGAAGACCAGGTTCGACTGAGAAACGAATCTGCCGACTTTGAACCAGTTAGAAATCGCATCATGGAAATCTTGGATCTGTTGAGCGTGGCCGGCAAGTAGGAAATCGTCCACAACTTTGGCGACAATGATAAGCAAATTTCCAGATGGATCCCGTTTCAAAAATAGTTGCGGCATTCCAGGAACGCATTCAAGCCCACTGCTGAGCATCCATTCTTCAACTGCTAGTTGCCACAGCCGGCCTGATTCCACAAGACCGTAGGCGGGGAGCTTCCACACGAAGAAGCTGTTCTTTGTCCATCCTTTCGGCAAGCGGACATATACGTTTCGATTCAACGGTCCGGATTGCTGGAAAGCGCCAGAAATGTCTATCATCGCCAAAGAAAACCTAAGTATCGCTACAGCAGAAAGAAGAGCCCGTATTAAAGGAAACTGAGCCGTTGCTGAGTCCTTACGGATGAAATTCTTCCCCTTATCCCTGCTCCGTGTGGAACCAATCTGCATTTCAATTTCAAATTGTCTGATTTTCCATCAATTTTGACTTGGAAGAAACAATGCGAGGATATTTGATCTGTATCTCTTGGTAGGCTTCTAATAATGACTTACTCGTACGCATTTTTATCCTGGTAATTAGACTTTTACTTCTGGATGGATTCGTCAATAAGCCACGTTGGTGCCATTGAAACAATCTTACTTTCCGTCACAGGTTCATAACCAATTGAATTTCGAATTTGGCGAAGTATGGTTTGCTTCTGTGATTTCAACTCTTGCGGGAACTTCGTAATATCCGCGAGAGCTCCAACATCTTTGTCCGGTTGACAGGTTGTAGTATTCTGAGTTATGTCAAATTCGACATCCTTGAACGTAGCCTGATTGGCATTATTCTTAGTCACAAGGAACGACGACGACTGCGGAACGACTATCCGATTTTTCTGGATGTCATCGATACGACTCGAGAACAATGAAGAACGATGTTCGTCATTGACCGCTTGGCTTCGAGATTGTTCAGTCTATGGTATTGGTCTTAGTATAGAAGCAGACAGGATAGGTGCAGCGGTAATAGATGCACCTTCTTCATCCAAAAGGATCTGATTGCCCTGTCCTTGTTCCGAATCCTCGATACTGTCCAACTCTTGCAAAAGGGATGAAGATGGGTCTAGCCGTATGTCATCGTATGCAATTTTCAGCCATTTCCCAGTTCCGTATTTGCTCTGTGTGAGCTCGACGAAATGTTCTTTTGTGTTTTGGACGTAACCCAAATTCCAAACACCATGTTTTGTTTGCTTCTCAAAGAAGTACAATGGAGTTCCTCTCGTCAAAATATTTGACGAAACAGTGTTAGGCGATCGAGATTCCAACATCTTTGAGAGAGTGCGGCGTGCAACTTGCTCATAATGTGCGTCAATTAACTCGGAGTCCACTGGCATCTGTGTCAGACCAAGAATAGATGGTTTGTATCCACTTGCAAGCTCAAAGGTACTGACACGATTATTTCCACGTAGAAGATACGTTGCAAGTACGGCTCTTGAGACGATTTCCTGAACCGTGAACGAAGTACCACGTGTGTTTCGTTCGTGCATTGCATCCTTGAGAATACGCGGTGACATCTGACGTAGGGTGAAGTTTGCACTTTCTACTGAACCGATTTTGCTGTGTCCCATCGCAGGAAGAGGCTTCGGTTTGATGCTATGTTTTTGCAACGTCTTGCAAAAATCATCATTGTCGAATTCCTGATCAAACGATATTGATTCAGGGGCTCCATTCACTGCGATCCAGTGAGTTTCAAAGATTCTTCCAGCTTCTTCCACATCCCTGGTCGAAAGAACAACCGCATCGCAGAAGCCTGAAGCTAGGTCTTTCATATGGAGTATTGGGTACTTCGTCAATTCAACCACGTACATGAAATCGATTTGCATGTCCTCGTTAAATGTTCGAAGTGGCCTTTTCAAGGATATCTTGCGCACATTAAGCGGACGTCCAGTCGTCTTGCGACTGGAGCGCTTTTCCACGACAGCTTCGAGGGCTTGCTCTAAGAGTGGAGATAGAACTCCGCCCCGTTTGTAGAGAACGCTCATGTCCTTTAGAGTCAAATGTGAGTACAGGTGAAGTTTTGAAGCGAACTCTTCCGCAGATTTTCCCATGAACCGCGATTGTTTGCTACCTTTGTCTGCCGAGTCTCTATTGGTTCCGAGCAAAGCCCGCTGGGTTGCAAGGTAGCTTTGGAACTTGGATATTTGGCTCATAACAACATGAAGATTAGTTCGAGTTTCTCTACCTTCAGTAACATAGATCGGAAGCACGATTTTGCTATCTGATGCTTCTATTACACCTGGAGACATAATAAAAACACGATTTGTATGCGAATTGAGCACATACGATTTGCTCAATACAAAATTTCCAAGTAGGAGAGGACCATCGCCTTTCGTGATATAGAACCGAATAACGATTTTATTCCCTTTCAAATCTTCAAGACGTAGTCTCCATATGCCGAATGTGAGCTCTGCAGCACTGCAGTTCTGTCCATAACCATGGCAGAATGGCTCAAAATCTAAGGACTACAACTTGAATTCGATACCCATCGCTAAAGACAGCGCTACCGCTGACTTAATTCCTCCGACGGATCGGGGGCAACCCTCGTCCAAAATAGGATTCGGGTCTTTATGCATGGGTATCAGATCAGACTTGGTAGGGATTCTGCTTACTAGGCTCCTTTGCCCTTGGAATGCTTGGAGCCCGGACGAAAATACCCATTGAAGTTTTCAGGTATTCTGTTTCTTTCGGAATCTTCGTCATGGCGACATTTTGCTTCTCGAATCTTCAAAGTGGCATAGCTAGGACGCTGGAACTTCAAATCACATCGAGCGTGGTCCTTCCTTCCACAGTCCATGCAGGCTTCTCCGACGAGTTCCGCCAGCATTTTTGACTTCTTTCTCTTGCCATCCCGATCGGATTTGTAATTATCGCCGTCGTTGCCGTAATTCTTCCGCTTCTTTCCGTTGGAAGCGCGATGATTTGACTGGTTTCTGATCCTTGACTCTCATTGACTATTCTCTTGACTTCCAAATAAAATTATGACTCTATGGTCAACTATAGACTATATTTGAGCCTTCGTTACCGAGGCTTCAGTTCTGTTGGTAGTTTGAGCAAGAAAGCGGAGTACATACATCGCATCATCCAGACTTAAGGTGCAACGACGACCAGATGAAGGAATGGATTTGGCTATATCTAGAGTAGCATTTAGTTTCTTGATATTAACGAAGATGGGCTTGGCATCTCGACACATATCATTGAACCGACCTGTAACTTTCCTGATGGAGAGTTTGCCAGTACGACTGGAACTCCCAGAGGCTCTTGCAATCGAAGCAGAACGCCTTCTGGTACTCAAAGATATCTTCTGTGCCTCATCCAAAGTCAACGTGAATTTTTTCTCAGCGCGTGTTGTTCCCTTGCTTCGTTCCTCCGCCATTCCAATACGTCTGAGCTTGGTATTGGTAAGGGACGCTTCTGAGAGAGAGGCACTATTGAGCAGGGCTATTGCCAGTACTTCTACGATTTGAGATTGACTGGTTGAGCCTGCTTTCATTAGGTGCTCTGCGGTGAGCCCGCGAAACCTAGACACATAACGGTTCAAGTCCTCATTGTTCTTGCGCTTGCAAGAAGTCACCTTATTGAAGGAATCAATGAGACGAGTAACCACGGAAATGGGAGGATCTTGGGCAATCAAGTCCACGATCTCTAGCACAGCTTTGATTTGGTCTTCCTGCTTGTAATCGATCTTTCCTTGCTCTTACGCTTCGTCTGCAAGACTCTGCTGAGCTTCACGAAGACTCGATCGTATAGTTGACGTCCAAGTGTGTGGAATACCGTTTTTTAGAATTTGTCTTCTCCCTTCTCGGCTGCGGTTGAAATTAAGTCAACCCAACTTGCAACTTTCTTTCTCCACGATAGGAGGTCTTGTTCCGGCTCGAATACCGGAGGGTTCATCATGCCAAAACCTTTCTCGAAGTCCTTCTCTGGGCACATAACTGTAGTATGCGTGGTGTAAGCGAGGGGGAGCGGGAAAGAAAGGCACAGTGAACGGGTATAAAGGTCCCATGGGATGCAGTTGCAGTCCCGTATTTGGTTTTTTAGTAGATGGAGTCACTAGAGCGGTCAATATTTCTCTCTGACTCCAAAACTCTGCCTCTACTCACGCCCCGATCGGGCAGCGAGGGCTTCCTTATATAGCCGTTCGATAGCTATAGAATAGCAGACACATTAGACGATAGCCACTGTATTAGCGGGAGCACAGTACAGTAGTACTGCCACTTGGCTGTTTAGGGCACAAATCATTGGATCTGCCAAGTCCGATCTTTCATGGCCTGTGATTGGCCGAGAACGTTCTTACAGTATACACTGCACAAAATAACTACCTCATGACACTTAATCCCTACAAGAATTCCCATTCGCCGTGAAACAAAACAAATTATTGCAAAAATCAAACCTTGGTTTTGATCTGACAATTTGGATTGGCGCACGCGCACTGCGCCCGGCCTCTCTTCCTCCACCCGATCACACGGGCTCACCAACTGGGGGATTTATTTGGCGATGGGAAGTCCATGCGGCAGTTGTATTTAAAGACAACTGTGTTTCTCTTACTAATCCCTTCATCTCCAGATGCCTCTACAGTACCTTCGCCCCACCCGGCCCCTGTTGCCCAGCCCGCAGGCGCAGGATACTCCGTAAATTTTCGTTGAGGGATCGGGGAAGGTAGGGGAGGGGTAAAAATATGCTACTGTAAGAGGACTTAATGGCGTTACTGAGATTGGTGGTATTTGGTATGCGTATAGTGAAATTCATTGTGAGAAGATTGAGTTTTATATCAATGCCTAGGTCGTTTACGAAAATAGCGGGCTTGCTGTTAGAGTTATCCTTCATTTCTAGTTGATTTGATTGTAAGTTTCCCTTCTAGTCACTGTATTATATTATTATCATACTGTACATACTTTTGCTTTTGTTTTTTATGGATCATTGCGAAATGACCAACAGTATTTCACGGGCAACCCTCATTGCCAGGAATATATTGGCTCATTCGGAGTATCCCTCATATATGATAGAGGGGTCTACTGAATGCATTAAACTTCTTCTTCTGTAGTGTACACGTTGGATACTCATTGAAGTAAAGTTTCTCCTGTACAGTGAGTAAATGATCGACGGTACAGTAGGTGATACCTTTTAATACTCTTATTTCGATGACATCTATTCAGTGCGGACGATATTTTTTAGGAATATCTGAAATTATAACCAATTTACTGGCCTTTTCAAAATTCGACGAATGCTTGCTGGAAACGCACTGCCATAAACATGAACCTGACTGTTATCGCTGTTATCGCTATGGGTAATGCAAAAATGCATAAAATAATGCTAAAACTTCCAAATGCACAGGAACTCCCAACATTTGCACCACTCGCACTAAACCAATACCTTTTCTCCGTCCCCATGTCAGACTTGATAGACGATTACAGAGAGGAAGGCAAGTACGACGGAGACTGGCTTGAATTTGACATCCCGGAAGATCCCGTAGGCGTTAGCCTTTCGCGGGAGCGAAGGCCGCCTGTTCGGACGTCCTCCCACGGAGGCTTAAGCCACCCAGAAAATCTTCCCTTTGTTTGCGAAGAGTCTACTCTGCTCTAGAAAATCATTTTGATTCGGTCTCTGCTCAGTGAAGCGGAACAATACCTCCACGGTCTACATGCACAGATGAAGCACCTCGCGTCCAAACTATGACGGTTCATCCAGCTGCACAGTTAACCGTGTGGCACGACTATGAGATCGGTTACGTGGTGGCGGCGATATTATGTGATCTAATACCCCATATGAAAGCGTCAAAGCTGGTAAAGCGTAGTTTGGACCGCTTTGTAAGTAAGGGGGAATGATCGGTTAGTTATTTCGTCCTCTAAAAATTCTAGCGGGGTAATCTAAACGGCGTTTGGAGAGAAGGAAAGGAGAAAACACAAAAGGGTCTGCCCTTTCGTGACCCTGTGACTACATCGACGTGCACAGATGGTCCCTTCGTGAGGGACCTTTTGTTCAAAATATTTGATGGCTTACTGTCGAATTGTCACCGAGTCCTTGTTCCCCAAAGAAACAGGCCTATACTATACTACCCTGTGGTACCGGACAACCGGCTTCCGTCATAAAAAGGCGGGAAGCTCCAATCTTCTACGTAGTAGGAAGACTTTGAATTCCAAAAGACACCTAAACGTGCCCATGGGTAGACATCACGGCAGAAGAGTGGGTTTATTACGGCCACGGAGAAGAAGAACAACCTGCCTGTGATGGGACAATATGACATGGAGCGTTTGCGGTACCTGTGCTCTGTACGGACTGCTCTTGTTGTTGAAACTTGGTCTTTTTGCGTCTCAATCCGCTCTAGGTTACTCAGCTCTGAGTTCTACGTGCGCAGCGTACCCAAATCAGATTGATTTAAGCCAGAGGCGGTCGCAACTCTAATTTAGAATGAGTTAGGCGAGCGGTAGAGAAAAACAGAGAGGTAGGTCGATCTATTTTTACTGATGAGACGCTTCTTGTTTTTCTAGAGTGAAGTGGTCGATGTAGAGGCGTTGTGCTAGTGTCAAGTATCTGTGGCTGCTTGCGCAAAGGTAAGTCCCGAGACATCGGTAACAAAAGTAGATTATACTTCGGATCTAAAAGCCACAACCAGCTGTAAAGTAAAATCGATTTCCAGACTGTAAGCGGGACGTTTTATGACATCAGCTTGAGTACACGTGGAGGCTCGATTCAGCAGCGGTTTGAGTGACTTGTAAGGCCCTTTGCTTCAACAGGTCTGATTTCTACTCTTCAGAAGGCGAAGAATTCGGAGATAGCGTTGCTGCTCTGTAGGGTTTGAAAATTGGTGGGGAGGAGGATGAGTGAGTGGTAGGACTATCTTTGCTATGCTCAAAGCGTTTTGATTGATAAAAAGAACCGCCGATACCATAAAACTCAAATTAAACCTCATCGGCGCTATTCATAGGAACAATTTCATCGGCAAGAGTTTTACGCCTTATGGCGGAAAAGTGAGGGCAACAACACGAAAAAATACACCAGCTCATACAAGAATCAGAAGAGACTGAGACTGAGTCGGATAATTAGGATTCAAACGGCCTGCTTTCGGGCGCTTTTGTAGAAGCTGGAGGATCCGGAGCAGTCATGGAAATGTTTAACTTCTTTCTTTTGGATTTTGATGCTGTATGGAGAATTATAGAGTAACCGGTCGGTGCTCAGTATGAAGGAGACCGAGATCGAAAATATGGATCAAACCCGAAGGATTTTCCCTTCACTGTTCTTTCAAATCTCATTCATTGTGGAAATTGGGAGTACAATGAAGTAATAATTGGATTCGTCAGTACTATATGTCCCTTGTCCCCTTCTGGTTGAAAAAGCAGTACGGATGTTTGAAAGTTTGTTTAAAATGTTTCGATTAGTTAGAAAAGGAACTACACTCAAGAAATAGAAGTTTACGCTCTATGCAACTAATTTGACTTTCCACAGCACGAATTGCACGAGTGTAAATAATAAAGAAGCAAAAGTTACTTCAGCAATAACCACAGGCTCTAAGGTTACAAGACTGAGGTTTCTGTCCTTCATTTTGACTTAGCCATTGGGTGCTCCACGTATTATGCTGGCTCAGTCGCTGACATTAGAAATTTTTGGTAGTCTTACTTTCCTTGGAAATGCGACCTCAAAGACGTAAGAAGAGCTTCAAGAAATTCGAGATGTTTGTTTTCACCAATCACTTGGATATATCGGCAGATAAGGGATAACAGGGAGCCCTTAGCGTAGCAATGGTTGTTTATCCAAAGAAAAAGCCCATCGGTGGTATATTCTCGTCTGAAGAGATTCGGCTAAATAAGGAAATCATTTCAGGCCCCATCATTGTCGATAATTTCTTTGGGCGCTTATCATCGCGGTGGGCTGTGATCGCCAACTGCTAGATATGGGACGAAAAGTGGTATGACACTGTTCTTAGGCTTCGTTATGTTTTGAAAAATTTTAATGTGAAGTGAAATCCGCTACGTGATGAATATGGTAAGATGGCTAGACTGTATGGGAAATACTTGAGGAAGGTTGGCTTGAAGAAAATAAAAAACGCAGATTTGCTCAGCAGCGCTATCGTGCGGAACGCAGGACCAGGGCGTCGGCTGAGCTAGGAAGTGGGGCACGTTGCTTGGATGAAGGGGAGTCTAAATGTCTGATTTTCTCAGTAGATGAGCCAGTAGTATTTGACTTCGGAAATTCAATATTAATTTATCTAAAATAATTAAATTATGTTTTGTGCTACAAGTTCGTGTTTCAGTATATCACTTCTTTCCTGTGTGGTTAGTTCAGCCATTAGTCAAAAAGGCCTGGCATTTTTGTGATGTCGCTCATCTCATATATCTAATCATTATCTCGATTGGAGATCTATTAGTTCCGAAACATTTAAAGAAAAGGCGTTCTTACATATCTGGAAGGGATAAAGTAAAATGTTAACTTTTCAACATATTGAGAGAATGAATACATGAATACTACTCTGTACTGCCTCCTAAATTTAAGTGTGAACCGGTAAAAAAACATTGAGTAAAGATAAGTGCATTCTTTTCTATTTTTTGTTTAATTACATTAGTATTACTTGAAATATTCATATCTGACCCTATTTACCAAATCACATCAATATAAGTAAAATTTTATTTGTCACGGAGATCTTCAAAAATAATGAAAAACTTCTGCAACTAAATACTTAAACTATCAAAAATATTTTAATAAGAAGTAGATGGATACATATACCATCCATATCGGTCCATTTTATGTATAATTACGGCAAATTTATTGTATTTTATTTTAAACAAAGTAATAAAGGTATTCTTACCGCAAATAGGGTACACATGTAAACCTGTTTTCTTGCTGGTAGAGCTGTGAATGGAATGAATGCACTCATAAGATCTGGTTTGGGTAGCAAAACTGAAAATTTTTGGAAATTTGTATCGAAATGACAAGTACAGCAGATAGTCGCCTACTTCTTAGTCGCCATCCAATTGCGCACCAATTCTCATCGTATTTTTTTCCGTTGCCGCTATATCGCAGAGGCTAGTGGGGTCTAAATCTCTGTACTACAAGTCACAGTAAACTAGCGCAAACATTATCGATTTCTGTTATCAGGAAAATTAAGTATATCAACCCATTCAAGCAAAACCACATTTAACCCAAACATTACCACTTAATAGACATTTTTTTGGCATTTTAAATCACTTGGAAAGGAAAGAAGTTTAGTAACTTGCGAAGTAAAATATTTGTACAGATACTCTTCATCTACCATTTATTGATAACGCACCAAGATCACAAAAATTCTTTTTTTGTAGTCAGACTCATTTACTGTACCAGAATATAGATTAGAACTTCTTTATATTATCATTCGACAACAGAATATACTGAATTGACTTTTAGTAGTGGAATAGTTTAATACTGGCGGACTTACTTATCACTACAGGGTTCGGTCTAAAAAATTATGCGAAACATTTTTTGGACTCCAAAGGGTGGAATTAGTGGAAGTCATTGTAGCTACAATTTACGTGGAGAGAGAAGAATTAAGATAACCTCTTAATGTAATTTTTATGAGAAAAATTGAATAAAACGTTCAAAACATAATGTCATAATACGAATAAAAATAGACAATAAATCAATCACAGATGCAAAAACTTACAAGATAAAATTAATTGATTTCATTAACGTGCGGTAAATTTGAAGCTCGGCCTATTTGGTAAAAATAGGGTAAAACTGATAAGAAAAGAATATTCTTGCTTGTAATTGTTGAGTGAGAATCTACGTTTCGATAGTGCAGAAATTGCCGAAAATATACAATCGAAAAAACAATCTCTTCTTTTTAAGCACTTAATCTCACATAATAATTAATTTTTCCCGCTCTAATTAAGAATATATTAACTACTTCGTGCAGAGAAAGAAAATATTTGTCAAATTAAGCATGTTTATTTCGCTCTATTCGACTTTAGCGAACTGTAATGCTTAATTTATCTGTTTAATACAGATAGTAACTCAAGACAACACAAAAAACCGGGCTTATTAAGATTAAACCCTCCTTTTATGCATATTATTCATACTATAACTGATTCATAGTAAAACAGTTTAATTTTAATTTATTACCGAAAGGAGTTTCAAAAAATGACCGACCACGTTTCATGTTTATGAAAATGGGATGCGAGACATTTTGAAAAGGTGGAAAACTCAAATATTACTGCTCTTTTACCCAATCACTCATATCTAGAAATTTTTGAATTAACAGGGGATACTACATTACCGTAGAGATAACTATTGTCTACTTGTACTAATTGCGAAGACACCACTATTACATTTATATACACGAAATATCCCCGCAAATTGTTGTCGTCAAAAGTTTTTTACTTTTCATTTTACAGAATTAAGTTATATCAGTGAAACAAATCTAAAACTTTATTCAATAACTCAATTGAAATCAACTGATTTCTTTAGGCTAACAAAATCACTAAAATGTTCTGGAAACTTTTAGAACAAAAGTGAATAAATATAAATTTGAAAATTTTTCTGAAGTGAGTAGTCGTCTTTTCAAGCCACTTAATGAGTAAAAGTTCCACATAATGTTATTTCAAGACATTATATAGGACAAATATATTGTGTATCGTATTCTGAGTTTCTGGCATCAAAGAATATATGATATTTATTAATTTCTTGTTTCAATATGAAGGACGTTGTGACTCTAGTGAATTAACGGCCATCTCAAGCCATATTGTTTAATTTCAAAAAGGTCGAAAACATATATGTGGAACTTTTCTGTCCTAACTTTTCTTAAGCATTGAGCTCTCCCATCGACATCAATTTGCCGCTGTCAAATATAAGCAAAATAGAAATATGTATATTTCTAGAAAGAATAATTTTTCGAGAGCGAATAGATTAATTCAGTACGGTGAAAATGGCTAAGATAACACCAATATAACTCTCAGAAATGTATGTGAACATAAGAGTAACTCAATCTGCGATTTATGTGCTAAACGGAGTAATTAGGAATACGATTAATTGAAATTGATATCACACCTAAGTTATTTTATTCAATGAATTTCATTTGATGCACCCCATTTCCTTCCTTTTTATCGCATCTGCTGTCTTCTCTTGAATCAAGAAACTTAAGATACCCTCTGGAATCGACGTTATTTTTCCAGTAGCTAAAAGCGGGCAGCTAAGATTATTATATGTTATTGTAGATTTCCCGAAATATTTAATATTTTAATGTTCTTTTTCAAATAGCTGTGCTTGCCTTCAGTGACAAATTTTGGTCTGATTTTCACGTTCAATACTTCCTATTACCTCCTTGAACACGTTTTATGAGGAAAAGTATTTTAAAAAAGCAGAAAAGAAGGATTGGTACATAAAGTGATTTTTTTCACGCCTCAAGACTTCTAATGGTCATTTTTGGATTACATATGAATATGACGTGCTCTTTCCATCGTATTCAATTCGAATTTAATTCTCAGAACGATGAAAACTCTTCATTAATCTTTCAAAAATATCATAAAGTAGTCATGTAGAAGTAATAGAAATCTTGAGTTCCGCAATCCAATTCTAAATTCGGGATTAAAGCATCAACTATCTATAAAAATCAAAAAGTCTTCCTCCAAGCAAGATATTAATTTTCGAGGTATTACTAGGCACCCTGTAGGATATTCCGGGCCACAACCGACCATATTTTTCAAATATTAAATCATCCCACATTTCCCCCCTCAAGATATTGAAACGAGAGGTTCGTGCAGATACGGATTTCTAGTTTTGAATTCTCCATCAAACACTAAAAGATACTCAATATGGCTTAAATGTAATCACTCCTCCCGTCGAGCATCCGCTGCGGGTTGCAACAGCGGCCGCGTACTCGTCGATTACCTTCGCTGTCGTCGCAGACGGCGATCCTACTGAGTCGAAGGCTAGCGGTACAAACTTCCAACCCAGTTTTGATCGTCCTGGGAGGGCTTCATCGGGTATGGCTGCTACTTTGCTGACAAGCTTCCTATTTTTCCGTCTTTCCGCTGCATTGGCAACGGCGCGCGCCTCACGCGCTCCAATGGACATGAACCCCTCTTGGAATGGCGATGTTACTGTGACGTCGTACGCCACCGGGAGGGGCGGCAAGGAGTTGATCTCTTCCGACCTCTGGTACACTAGAATGTCGGCAGGCCGTGAATTCAGTCCGGGAAGTAAGTATTTCATCTCATTATGTCTCTGAAGTGTACACTGACTGACCGACCATTTAGTTGAGATAAAACTAGGGAGTCACGGCAATCACCAGATCATTGAAGAGTAAAACATCCAAACCTTTTCCCCATCAATGTTGGAGATATCATGATACAGTGACATTTTGGATAGTGCATCCCTCCCATTAGTGCCATTTCCAGTGCCATGTCCCGAACTTGTACGGTACTGCAACCCCGACGGCGCGCTCATTCTCGACTTCCGGATTTATGTTTCCCCATTCTGCCACCATTATCGACGCGAGGAAACGGAGGCGCCCTTTCCGCACATGCTAGACCTTGTGTCGTTGGCAAAAGCAGTTTGGGAGGCCTTCTCGCATGCCACGCTTGTACGATGTTATATGCAGGCCAAAATCCTTCCTGTCGGCCACTTGACCCCACTGAAATGCGAACAGGCGTGGTCAGGTAATTCGCCGTGCGATCCATGGAGACCTTTGGGCGAGTGCGACCCGTCCTTGAGCAAAGGCACGCTCCGGCGACAGTTTCGTCCAACGCAGCATTTCTTACGGCTGGTCTTATACCACCCTTGTGAGATAGCCCCGGCTGACCCTGTCTCCTTTTCATACCCACCAATACGCAGACATCCCCCTATCTGGGGAAATAGCCGTCCTACATCTTTAATCAGTAAAGCACCCCAAATTCCCCCCTTTCGTAAAGTTGCTACCGACTGGGTGGAAGAGGGGGTTTCGTTTACTGTAGTGGAGATGTTGGCTAAAGCCAACAGAATGGCTGTCAAGCAGATGTAAAATTCATTGCTGTAGAAAGCTAACGCGATCGAACATCTGCACTCGAATGTCGATAGGAGGCCTGCCAGCAGACTAGCCGTGTTGGCCGTGGGTACTGCCAACTCCGAGTGTCGCCGCAAACGGATGCATCGAACCTTCAAGAACCGTTCCATTTGGAAACTAGCCACGGTTATCGCGAGCTCTTTGGCAAATGAGTACGCCGAAAGTAGCCTGTTTCTCCCGGGCAACTCCGCAAGGAAGCCTTGGTATTTCCGCTGCCTTCTGCCATGGCCGCGTTGAGACTAGTGAACTGGTTGAAGATCCGAACTTTGGAATGAGAGGGGCGAATGGATTGACGAACGTTATGTCGTAATAGTCAGTACCACCTGCAGCTCCCATAGCTCTACTATCCGGTCTTGTCCAGTGTTTATTGATAGGGGTAAATCGGCGGGGGAAGTGATCTTCAGAACCAATTACCCTGAGAAGGAGGTGTTGCGAGCGACAAAAGTGCTACCGTGGTATTGTTGAACGAACAAAAGGGAGTGTATATAGAAGAGAGTTGAGAAAGCTAAAGCAAGTATAAAAGGGGCAGGGTCTACCACCGACGCTCTGGACCAGCTTAGGAAAAAGTTTCTTGGGTCTGAAGTTGACTCTCAACTTCCTACTACTCGGGACTTGGCTTGAAGTTGTCTGCCAACTTGCTTCACCTCCACTAAAGGAAGCAGTTTACTCGGCTTATATAGACTTTTGGCTACCCTAAAAGTCTCAAACAAACATACTAATAACCATAAAATGCATTCACGGTAATCGTGTGAACCAGAGAGACTATTAGAAGATATTTCCTCAAGGTAAATATCTAGGTGCCATACCCATGCCAGCCACCCATCGGCCAGGGGTGGGAATTGATGTGGCCATTATATAGACCTTTCAGAGCTACTTGTAGTATCACCCACAACCTGGAACTGTACTGACATCTACTATGACAGCGTGTCCTAAAATGAAAAAATCAACCGACGAATTTGCCACACTCACCCAAATTAAAAATATCTTGCAAATTCAAAAACTGTAAAAATATCTTCCCAATTCCGATACTGTATACAATCATGGTCCTCATCTAGATTTTTTTCGTGCGCGAATTTGCGCACATCACGCCCTTTCTCAAGACGAACGTCCCGACCGTCACTGCTCTTCTTCTGCTTCCGTTAGTGTTCGCTGTCTTATTGATAAAATGTATGGTCTCTCAAACGGGTACGGATGCAACTGATTACCAATATGATGCTCTAAAAAGTAGGTTCGCATTACTGGTACCTCACTTTGTAGCATAGCCTCATATATTGGTTTGATCACATCGAGGTGGGGTTGAATACATTCTTCTTCCGTGACTCTTCCGAATCTTCCAAGAGTGAAAAAATATATGTGATATGCAAACTCTTCTGGAAGATGCCGGAGGAATGGATGCCGATAAGAAAAGAAGACGCGCATCATCAAGAACGAATCTTCGTAAGATAAGTGCGGTCCATGTAGCGCCCTAAAACATAAACAGATGCTTATCATGAAATAAGAAATGACCTGCGCATCGTTCGCATCCTCGGAGATATTGCGCAGCCAAAAAGATAATCTTCTTCTTCCGACTGTATGCTGTGCATGGTTGTGAAGAGAGCTAGAGATGAAGTTGTGGTGGACGGTCCCGATGAATGGCCGCGACCAGCTCCTGACGTACTGGGACCTGCACGAGGTCCTCTCGGGGGACGACCGGAACCTCTTCTGGGCGGGTTGTTGTCTCCTGAAGGTCCTCCTCTGGTCATCATCACTGCTTCAGGAGGATCCTCGCCGCCTCCAACGTTCCCAATTTGTGGCGGAGAAACGTAAGGTTCCCATAGAGGATACGGGACCAGTCTGTATTCCATATCCGGGGTAAGGCGTAACCTCTCAGTCGCACATCTTGGTTGTTCTTGAGAAATACGTAAATTGGACGGATAATATTCAGATACGTTTGCGACAAGTCTCCAGCAGCTACCATTCCATATCTTCCTATAGAGTAATGATATATTACCTCCACAAACTCTGGACCTGCTTCCGTGAACCTTCCGTTTTGGAATGAAAATAGAACTCTTATTAATAGTCGGAAATCTTCTTCAGGTAGCAATGGTCCGTTCAACGTACGAAAACATAGGCATATATTAATGTAGAAATGGATGATTACGTGGAGTTCGTAGTAGTCCCGCGTAACCGAGATGATCCATTCCCAGGCCCTTTTTCCTCCCATAGGAATCATTCTATAGTTAAAGATGAGTATGCCCCGTGGTTGCGCATAGTCCTGTGTGAGAAGGAATTCTTCAGGCCTCTGATGGTAAGGGACCAGACGACGTGCATGGATGGCCCTCCTTGATCTCTTCCCTGAGCTTGAACAGAGCTGATAGTGCGGGTGTCTTTCCTCCGTGACGATGCAAGGGTTCGAGTACTTGGTTTGGAAGGCCGGCCACTTCACAGCCTGCTGCATTGCTTTTCCATGTACTACAAGTACTTTAGAGCCAACTGAAAAGGTTCTGACTGCAGGTTCTGCATCCTTATTTCTTGTCTGTGTTAGCGCGCGGTGTGATCTCCAGCCTTCGGTGGCCAGTAGTTCAACTTCCCTACTCTCTTCATCGATAATATTTGTTTCCATGTCTCTCTGTAACATTCTAGGAGCCCTTCCGTACATTAGCTCGAATGGTGAGCGTCCATTTCTTCCTCTTCTTCGACGATAGCCGTATAACACTTTTGGTAAGGCATCTTCCCACTGGATTTCATTCTCCGACATAGTTTTCGATATTGCTCGTTTGATGGTTCCAACCATCCTCTCCGCTTTCCCGTTGGACATAGGAGCGTATGCGAGAACGGTCTTCAGCTGAATCCCTTTCTCTTCCAAAAAACGAAGCAGTGAAGTTGCAGTAAAACAAAGGGCGTTATCCGAGATGATCCTTTTTGGAAGACCAAACGGTTCAATTATTTCTTTTTCGATGAATCTCAGTACCACCTCAGCATTTGCCTCCTCGACTGCAACTGCTATTGGCCATCCAGTAAGATGTTCCACCCCTATAAGGAGATATTTGTTTCCGGAAGAAGTTTCCTTGAACGGGCCCGCGAAGTCAATTGAGAAGGTTTCAAAGAGACCGGAAACTGGAAAACTTAGAGTTGTCTTATACTTCCGTATTGGAGTGAATTTTTGGCAGTTGTCGCAGCTTTTCACGAAGTTATAGACGTCCTTATGGATACCGGGCCACCAGAATCTCTCAGTTACGAATTTTTTGGTTGTTTCGAGATCCCAATGCCCTAGCTCATCATGGAAAGTCCTCAAGATCTTCATTCTTTCTTTCAAAGGGGCCACTAGTCGGGGACCGGCTTTAGTGTGCCGGAAGAGTTTCCCATTCCACAATGTAAAAGCCTTTTGATTCCTGCGTACCCAATTTCTGTGTTCAAGATCAACCTTTCTCATTTCTAGTCCATCGAGGAATTTGATCAGTCCGTGAATATTAGCTTCGTACTCGTTATCGTTCGGCAACTGCAACTCGGCGACTCCGACGATGTCCTCCGAAGCTTTTTCATTTGGAATCAGTGCGTCCCTCAAGCGGGATAGGTAATCGGCAGGCTGATTATTGCGTCCGGGTCTATACACAATTTCAAACCGATATTCTGCGAAAATGTCGAGCCATCGGGCCAAGCGGTGATGTACATCCTTCTTTTGGAATGCTGTTTTAAGTGCCTGGTGATCAGTTATCAAGACAAATTTCTCGAGTGATAAAAGGTATACGCGAAACTTTTTCAGCGCGAAGACGACAGCTAGCGCTTCTTTCTCGCAGACTGAGTATCTCTTTCCGCATCATTCAGAGTTCGGCTTGCGAATTGAACAGGGTGTAGTCTTCCGTTTTCATCTTTTTGGGACAAAACGGCACCCAAAGACCGTTCTGAGGCATCTGTCTCCACAACGAATGGTCTCTTGAAATCTGGGTACATGAGAACTGGGGGACACATAGCTTATCTTTAAGCTCCTGAAATGCAGTTTCCATTTCCTTGTTCCAGTAAAATTTTCCGTTCTTCGTAGTGCTGGCATGTAACGGTGCTGCAGTCTTGGCGAAATCTTTGATAAATCTTCTGTAATATGAGGCCAGTCCTAAGAAGCTTCGGACCTCCGTCTTTGAAGCGGGCCTTGGTGCCAACTTTATTTTTTTCGTTTTCTCTGGATCCACTCTAATTCCCTCTTGGTCGACGATATGACCGAGTAATTGGATAGAAGTTTTCGCAAAGAAGCATTTGCTCAACTTAATTTTCAAGCTATACTCCGATATCCTCTCCACAACTGTCTTGACGTGCGAGATGTGCTGATCCAATGTTTCTGAGAATATGACGACATCATCGATATAGACTCTTGCGAATGGAAGTCCTTTCAAAACCTCGTTCATCATTCTTTGGAATGTAGCTGGTGCATTCATGAGACCAAAAGGCATCACTTCGAACCTGAACGTACCGGCTTTGCTGGTAAAGGTTGTTTTTTCCTTACATTTTTCATCCAATGGAATCTGCCAATAGCCAGTGTAAAGGTCAATTGAGGTGAAATATCTCCCGTCCTTCAGGTCCTCGAGGATCTCCTCCATGTTCGGAATCGGAAATCGATCGGGTATCATTCTCTGGTTCAGTTGTCGGTAATCGACGCAAAAACGCAGCTTTCCATCCTTCTTTGGTGCGACCACAACTGGAAACGACCATGGGGATGAAACTGGTCGAATAATATCATTTTTCAGCATACTTGTAACATTTTCTGAGATAAATTGGTCATATTTTGGCGGTTGACGTCTAGGCTTGTGGTAAATCGGTTGAGTGTCGGTAAGTTCGAACGAGTGAGTAACCGGTACACTTGCTTGTCTTAAATCTGAAACGCTCCATGCAATTACTTCGGAAGATGTTAACATGTCGGATATTTTCAGTGAGGCGGCGGGAAGGTGCTGCACTTTTCCTTGGATTTCTGCCATTTGGCGCCCTTTTTCTTCTTGATCCTCAACCTCAATATTTTGAAGGACCTCTTCCGTCGTGCTCACATCTTCATATATGGAATTCGACGTATTCTTATTTTCTTTGCAAAGGTAATCTTCTTTCATGCTCCGAATTCTGTCCTTTGATTCGATATCATCGCAAAAAGAAACACATTCGGGTTTCAAACTTATCCTAGAATCCAGTCGTCATCTGTTTCAAACCCGGAATCATAATCGTCCCATGCCATGTTCATTACCCCCGAGGGTACCCTTTTCCACTTCCGAAAGTGTTAGTTGGTTCCGAATCTTCGCTGTCATAGCTAGAAGTGAAATCTTCACTGTCCGTTTCTTTTAAATCTTCAGGATGCGTGCTTTTGTCGAAATCCAGGGGCATCTTCACGGTTCTGCCGTCAATATTAACTGAAACCATTTGGTTGCCCAAGTCAATGCATGTTCCTAGTCTTTCCATTGTGGGGCAGCCAATGATTGCATCGAAAGGGAGATCCGGCATGACAAGAAAGTCTACATCAACTTTAGAGTCCCCAAAGAACACGGAAACCTTGTCAACAGTGCCCATGCATTTTGAGACGGTTCCATCCGCTACAGTTATTTTTCGAGTCGTTGGAGTAATTTCGAGACCTAGATCTGTCACCAAAGTTTCTGAAATGAGGTTTGGAACAGCACCCGAATCGAAGAGAGCTTGGGTTTTCATACCCAATACTTTGACTGGTACCAGCTTAAGACGTCTTGGTGCTGTCGAGGCCGATTGAAGAAACAGTTTCTTACCCTTAGCGGACTTATTAGACCTGATAATTTTTTTGAGTTCTTTTCTCGCATCCTCTGCGTCGCCCCTCAAAAGTTGACCAAACGTTATCCCAGTTGGGGCCGATGCAAGCTCAGCCACCAAATTGTACCTCTTCACATACTCTAGTACGTCCTTAGAGATACTCTTAACTTTCTTACTCTTTTTCGTCTTCTTGGCCGGAGTGACTCCCACTCCTGGAACAACTTGATCAGACCTCTTGGTTCGAGGAGGTACAGGTGCTGGGATATGCTCCAGCATTCCATACTCTAGCCTAGGTTTCTTCGATAAAATGTTCCCTTCCCCATCCCTTTTTGTCACATTGACTTGACTAATCTCTTCAGCGATGGATACGTTACCGGCATCCGTCAACCTTTGATCCCTTCTATTTTGTAAGATTTTCACCTCTGGTCCTGACTCACTCCTTGCTTCCGATAAATTTGCTCTTCTGTTGTCTTTAGACCAGCAGTTACTTTCATGATGCCCATATCGACCGCACTTTGCACAACGAGTGTTTCTATGTGGATTATCAGGACACCTGTTTGCAAAGTGTCCAGGCTTGTGACAGTAAGAACAGACTTCTGCGGCTTAGGGGCCCCAGACTGGTTCTTCTTAATGGTAAGAGTAAGGCTTTCCAACTGCGAGGTTATCATGTCAAGTCGATTATCGAATCGGGTTTCCAACCTTTCTTCCAAGTTTTTGACATCGCTCCTGACAGATTCTAATGCCGCTGCACTAGTAGCCGGCCTTTGATAATTCTTTTCAGGATGTACGATAGACATCGATGTGCGGGTTTCCCTCGGTACCTCACTCAGTGACTGAAACGTCTCCGAATTTTTGACAAATTCTACTATGGTACCCTTCAGTTCATCAAAAGTGTGAGGGCCCTTGATGAGGAGGAAATCGGAGAGCCGCTTATCCCCCATAGCCGCCTTACGCAGCATTCCGTACTTGCTTGGGCGTTGAACCCAGCCTTTTCATAAAGATCACACAAGTACACCAATGAGCTTAACAAATCGTCGAAGTTGAGCCGGGCCTCTATGGCGGTACGAATCATCTCATCTGGTTCTACCTCCTTAGCATACTCTTTCACAAGCCACTCACATACCTCACCGAAGTTACGCCCATTCCCGTTAAGAGACCACCCGTCGATAAACTTGGACTTATATTTGTGCTTTGCGTCACCATGAAGATAGGCGAAGATACTTGCGGCCTTCTCTTCATCGCCCTTCTCTCGCATCACAACGTTGACATATGTGTAAAGAAACTCCTCAACGTCTTCAGTCTTGCCCCTGTGAACGTTATACGAGCAGCATTGAGATCCATGATTACCGAAAAGAAATCCCCCGAAGTGTTCCTTACTACTGCTCAACTCGAATACCTCGGGTGCAACCCCCTCCACAAGAGTACCAAATGATAGGGGTAAATCGGCGGGGGAAGAGATCTCAGAACCAATTACCCTGAGAAGGAGGTGTTGCGAGCGACAAAAGTGCTACCGTGGTATTGTTGAACGAACAAAAGGGAGTGTATATAGAAGAGAGTTGAGAAAGCTAAAGCAAGTATAAAAGGGGCAGGGTCTACCACCGACGCTCTGCGACCAGCTAGAAAAAGTTTCTTGGGTCTGAAGTTGACTCTCAACTTCCTACTACTCGGGACTTGGCTTGAAGTTGTCTGCCAACTTGCTTCACCTCCACTAAAGGAAGCAGTTTACTCGGCTTATATAGACTTTTGGCTACCCTAAAAGTCTCAAACAAACATACTAATAACCATAAAATGCATTCACGGTAATCGTGTGAACCAGAGAGACTATTAGAAGATATTTCCTCAAGGTAAATATCTAGGTGCCATACCCATGCCAGCCACCCATCGGCCAGGGGTGGGAATTGATGTGGCCATTATATAGACCTTTCAGAGCTACTTGTAGTATCACCCACAACCTGGAACTGTACTGACATCTACTATGACAGCGTGTCCTAAAATGAAAAAAATCAACCGACGAATTTGCCACACTCACCCAAATTAAAAATATCTTGCAAATTCAAAAACTGTAAAAATATCTTCCCAATTCCGATACTGTATACAATCATGGTCCTCATCTAGATTTTTTTCGTGCGCGAATTTGCGCACATCATTTATAATACAAACGGGATTCGATAAAGGGGCATCGAGCAGGCCGTGCAAGATCGTTGCCCAGCAGAGGAGGGTTGGATGATGGGGTAGTTTACTTCGTCGTCTGACACTTGTAGCGAGATCGGATATATCTTCCAAGAGTAAAACACCCAAACGTTTCCCCCTTGTAGCGAGGGGAATCTAATCCAGCAGAGTGACCTGACTGTTGTGGCGATTGTTGCGCTGGCATCCATGACGACAGTGCGGCAGATAACTGCCATGGATGTACAGCATCTCAAGTTACCCTAGTTCCAGACTAGGAGTCTCAGGGGTGAATGACTGAGTCTGGCAGGAAAACTGTAGCGAGACGAAGAAATCCTTGCTCTTGATGTGTCTTCAACTTTGCACAAGCTACCGATTGGCATCTCCAGAATACAGCAATGTACATGTAATGTAGAGTGAGACACAATCTGCCCCCTTCCGAACTGTTGAAACCAATAGACAAAATGCGCTGTGTGCGTGCTCGCACACTAGACAATTTTGTCCATGTGGTATTTAATGTAAGCGTAGTCTCTACACGAACGTCGTTTGACGGCCAATGGTGTTAAAGCCAAGTTGGACTCTATTGTCCACGACACCCGCACGACACTACGCCGCTTCTCCGCCACCCCGAACGTCGCCACGGTCCTCATAGACGCCAACAACGCCTTTAACCGCGTTGATCGGCAGTCTATGCTGGACCACCTACCAATGCTCGCCCCCTCGCTAGCCCGCTTCGCAAACATGATCTATGGCCGAATGCAACCGCCATTGCTTGTCCCGAACAAGGATCGCACCGTCATACCAAGTGCCCAGGGCACCCAACAGGGTGACCCGGCCAGCATGTTGTTGTTCTCGCTAACGATTCAACCCCTCATCCGTCGGGTTGCTGAGATCCCCAACATTGCTCTCTGCCAATGGTACGCCGATGACGGCACGATCGTCGGGAACCTTGGCGCCATCCGTCAGGCGCTCCGGCTCCTTGCCCGAGATGGTCCCACGGTTGGGTTCCACGTCAACCAACGGAAGACACTCATACATTGGCCTCACGTCATGCCGCCGGATCGAGCAGACCTCTTAGCGGAATTCCCTCTCGCAGAATGCTCGCGGGACGGCTTTCCGCTTCTAGGGGCCCCCATTGGGAACAAAACGTTCACGGAGAGTTTTCTCCGATCTAAGATTGCTCAGTGCCGCCGTACCCTGGACCGCCTCCTGCTAGTCCGCGACGCCCGCGCCCGGTTCCACATGCACCGGATCTGTGCCTCTGCATGCCTCCTATCGCATGCATTCAAGCTCTCAGATCCGCGCTTAGCAGAGTTCGCCGCAGAAGAATTTGATGATCTACAACGGTCATCATATGAAAAGTTACACGGCATAGCTCTCACGGACCGAGCCTGGGACCAAGTCTGCCTCCCCATGCACCTCGGAGGCCAGGGCTTCGAAAGCATCGCCTCGTGCCTCCACGGCGCTGCCGCCGCCAGCATCATTGATGCTGCGCCCGCACGGCAGCGAACTTCCGCATACGCCACGCCGCGTGCTTGTGCACTAGCTTCTGGCCGCTACCGCGGCGACCGGTCCTTCCTCCTCCGTCAGGCTGGGCCTTCTCTCCGCCGTTTCGCCCTCTCCATCCCCGGAATAGTCGACCTTTCCACCCTTGACCCTCCAACTCTAGCTGCTTCACCCACCAACACACTAACCCTTCTCAAACGGGTGCAGCAAGAGGCGCGGACAAGAGTACATTGGCACGACGACTCCTGGGAGAATGCCCCAAACCCGACCGCCCATAGCGACGCCGACATCCGACATCGCATCCGTGGCCTAGCGTTCCGCCGCAGCCCCGCTGCGGCGTTTCTCTTCGCTCATCCCACGGCAGCTACGAAGGTCCACACTACACACTGGCAGACCATGCTCCGCCGTCACCTCGGACTGCCAGTGTATGATGACTCCATAGCCCTCAACTGCCACCACTGTGACCACCCCTTGGACACCCTCGGGGATCACGCCGCCGACCTCTGCTGCACTGGTTTCGGCCGTCGTCACCGCCACAACTCGCTATGTAATGCGATTGCGACGCACGTTACCCGCGCCGCGGGTCTGGATACTCGGCAAGAGGTTCCGTTCCTCGTCCCGGGCACTGAGCTCCGCCCCGCCGATATCCTTGTACAACCACCACCAACCCCGGAAGGCACAACGTTGCGCCCCATTGCCTGTGACATCACCGTCGTTTCACCGTTCAAGGCCGCAGCTCGCACCAAGGCGACCCAGGTTGCCGGAGGCGCTGCTGAACTGGCGGCCCGCGACAAGGTTACAACCCTGGAACGCAACATCGCCCGACGACTCCCCGCTCCATCGACTGGGCCATCTTCTGTGCCTTACACGCCGAACTTCACGTTTCGACCTCTGGCGTTTGATTCCCTAGGTGCCCCTTCCCCTGGAACTATTGCATTTATCGAGGAGTTAGTTCCGCGGATCGCGTCCAAGTGTCACTCGACAATTGGCATTGTCCGCCGCCGTATCTACCAGCGACTGAGTTGCACCCTGTGGTCCTCCATCGCTGAAGCTATCTTGTCGCGAGCACCGATGCGCACGGACGACGAAGTACATCCGGTTAGATCTTAACCGTATAGTTAGGACGTGCGCAGTCCACAGTAGATAATGAAGAAGAAGAAGAAGAAGACTTTACCAAGCAGAAAAGGGGGGGCTAGCGGCCCTCAGAAGGGGAAAAATCTATCCGAGCCAGGAACGGTCGAGTAGTCGTCGGTTGATCGCGACAGAAGTTCGTTGTTGTACGAGCGAACTGATAATCGTGAACAAGCGATCGCGCTCGAAGGCAGGACTACTGCCTGTACGTAGTGCGATGTACTCAGCAATTCTGGACAGACCTCGTTCGGCACCGGGACCGGCAGACCCGTATATATCGAAAGCCATCGGGAGATACTGAACGCATTAAACTTCTTCGTTAAACTTCTTAATAAAGAACGCTAACTTTTCCTATTTATTAAAATAATCAATCAAACAAACGCAAAATTTTCCCATTTGATAATGGGCGATACATTGGCGATAATGCATCAATAAAAGAAGAAACTTTACTTCATTGAGCAATAACTTTGCAGTACTGTGCTGTGCAGTACTTTACAGTACTGTAATATTCTCAAACCTAATTTTTTTTAGGTTTGTTGCAGTAGGGTATTCATATCTTTGCATGTTGCACCTGCATATTTCTGTGAAGTATGATAAAAGGCATTCCCCTAAATATGGGCGTTAAAAATCCATAGAAGTGCTGCCATTGCTTCATTTTGTATTTTATTATTATTATTAATGGTCACAGCTCCTCAGCTTACGATTGGTCAGTTTAGCGGACTACTTCCTAAAATTGCTCTGAAATGACTCATCATTGGCTAGGCGCTACGTAGTAAAATGTCGTAAACGGATGTTAAGACCCATCGCCTCAATCATCAACTTGATCCATCATTGCCAGCTTTCAAAACCCGCCATGTCTGACTTTCCCCGAATCATCTTTTGCATCTCTCCCGCAACAATTTGGATTTGCACGCTGTGACGACATTATTTCTTGACATAAAACTATCTACTGCCGCTGTTGCTGCTCAACCAACTTTTTGCCTCCCGGCAACTGCATCCAAAACACCATAATTCTACTTCTGAATGACCGCAACTCCGCCGACCCCAAACTGTACACCTTTCATCAAGCTTTGCTAATTCCCATTAAATCTCCACCATGCTTTCAACAACAGACAGAATCTTCTATTGAAGCCCTCTACAGCGACATCATTCCTATTTTACTCGTTGGAACATTTCCTTTCCACAGTTTCATCCCATCCTCACTTGCCGTCCTCAGCTTTTCCTTCCTCCCTCGCACAATGGGCATAACCTCCAAATCTTCCCTTTCATCCAGCCCACGTCACGACCTTGAGTCTCTTGAGCCCATTTCCCCCCTCTCCTCCCTACCAATCCTCGACCCTCTTTCCTTGCCCCTTTTATCCCTCCATTTCCCCCACACACCCTCCCCCAAGTAGCTACATCTCCCTACCTTTCTACTCGCGCCCTCCTACTTTATCGCTCAATCGTATTCCTCACCCTAACCTCCACCTTCATATTCATTCTCACAACCTTCAAGCGCAGGTCACTTTTCGCATGGACCCTCCTCATCCCCACACTCTTCAACACTCCAACCTACCTCGCCTTTTTGTTCTCAGCTCTCACCACCCTCCACTTTCTCAAATCTCAACCTGCCCACACAGACCAGCCGCTCACACACTGGCCTACGCACCGCCTTGCCTCTTTCACAGTCCACATCATCCAATTCAATATATCCGCCGTCCTCTTTCTCAATCTTACGAACGCCGTTTTACTCCTCATCGCCCGCTCATCCACTCACCTCATCCTCACCGAAGCTGTACATCAAAGATTTTCCATCGTCATTACCTTTCTCCTTCTTTCGTCGCTTTCCTCCACCCTTGATCTCGTCCTCGTTCCTACCCTCAACTTCAGCTTCTTTCTTTCTCTTATTCTTCTCGCTCTGGGAATTGCGCTTATCCCTGTTGCCGCAGTTCGCTTCCCAGGGAGACTCGCATTCTGGGGCCTTTTGTTTGCGGCCAATCTTGTCGGTGGCTCTATTGTAGCATTTCTTCTGAACAGGGCTATGAAATGCTGCAGGCGTGCATGAGTGAGAAGGGAGTCATTTGCCCTTGGTTCGGGGCAAAAAGCAACGGGCGGGAGCTGGTAGATGTGTTTTTACATCTAAAATCTGATTGTTATTGAAAGAACTTATTTTCGAAGACCATGGAGACCCGCAAGACCCCTTGCATGATCAATAAGTTGCAGCAGTTATGGTTTCGAATCGACGTCAGTTTGAAAATGTTCGATGCAGGATTGATATGTTTAGATTTTTTCGTCGTCTGCTCCATTTGATGGAAGTAGCGAAATGTTATACTGTTATTCTGTGGTTGTGAAACATTCGAAATACCTGGAAAAGATGGGGTTTTCTTTATTGAGATGTATGATTTGGCTGGAACCCATTTGGAATTGTAAATCTGAAATACCTTACAATTAGCATTGTCTGTAAACCTGTAAAATACGTCGATCGAAAAAATAGAGGGGTAACGTGGGGTGAGTTAATATTTGGAAGATATTGTCGGTTGTGGTCCGGAATATCCTACACAATAGGTAATTAGAATTGAATAGAAAACGAACTTTATTAATAGCGGGTCGATGGGGATCTTCGATGTCGGGAGGCTATAAAATATTATTTCTAACAACTTACAGGACGACTATCGGTGCGTAAACGCAAGAAAGATGTGCATCAAAAATTCAGGTAAACGGTGTAATTATTTTGTAGCCATAATTTGGACAGAAATAACTACTAAAGTGTGTCTCAGGTAAGAATTAATCCAGATAATTATTTACTTGCAGATTATTTGTAAAAGTTACAGCTCGTGGTTCATAAATATAGTACCGAATGATATAAAAGCTGTTTCAAATTGAATACAGTAGAAAATGGCCAAGGTAAAGCAGGTAAAATTGTCCTTCTATGATTCAATAATAATGCAAATTGTGGGTCACAACCAAAAAATAATGTTTTACAATTTCGCATTACTGTAGGAAACAGGGATACAGATTGAAATGTTTGCTCAATTTTTGCTCTAATTTCCCCTTGAGAAAGTGAATCAAATACATCCTGTTGGCTGGGCTTAATCTTGAGATGAAACATTACCCATATCCATATAGTAAATTATTCAGATAAAAGCAGTTTGAGAATATCAGGTGCGGGACTTCCTTTTTTTGTCAATGGGCTGGAGGGATGAATTGAACTAGGAATTTGTATCATTTTCTTAATTTCATCCGAATCAAACCTATATTGAACATCCTCTCTGACTGATTTGTCATAGCTAACACGGTAAGTACATCAAGAGCTAAATAAATCTTTTGAACCAATAGTAACATGTAATGGATCATTAATACGAAGAATGTTTTATATTCTGCCGTGGTAATTTTTCTTTTCCGATTGGCCCCTAAGCAGCTAATATTTCACCAGAAACCGAAGAATTAACAGAATGCTTGATAAATTTGAATTCCAGTAGATTTTTTGAAATATAGAATGGAATATTGAAGAACCAATTGATGACATACATGTACAGCAAAGTAGTGCATTAGCAGATCTGACTGGTTCTCCTCCTTCAGAAAAAATCGATCAACAATATAAAATTTCATATCTTTTTGAGCGTCGATATGTGCTAGGAGAGCCAAAGAAAGATATACAGTATCTATCAAAATTTCAGGCTGTACATAGTTTATTTCGAAATTGATTGGGACATTTTCGAGAATGAAGTGTCTTCTCCATCTCTAGAGCTTTAATTTCAGATTAGTTTGATTATTTATAGTAACGGTTATTGAAATGTTCTTCAAATAATTTTTTTTTTGGGATACGTTATTGATTTCATGAATCCTCATTCCATCATAATAGTTGTCTGCATCGTCATCCAAATAATTTTCATCTTCAAAAATATCAATAAATTCATTTGAAACATCAATGGCTTTTTGTATTTTATAATTCATATATACGGTGAAGTGGTAGCCAGAATAGTTACTTGCTGGCTTTAATATGTTTTAGAGTTTTCCAGAAGTGGAAAGTGCAAAAATGTTTTAGATATTTTCAAAGAACCAGTAAATGAGTTAAATCGGATACATTGAGCACTATAATAGGATTACAATTTTAAAGGGCTCAATATCACAACGAGTAGTGTATAAAAGATTGGTGCGCTCTTCGAATTTATCGGATACAGATGAAGAAGGACCCATTTCATGCGTAGCTAATGACTCTTTTTCAGACTGCATTTAGGTATCTGCAATTTTCTCACAACTATGAAGGAAATAATTGTGCAGAAATAGAGCCATACATGTGTAAACGCATCAATAATATGCCACATGAATTCAAATACATGAGATAGGAAATATAGCGTAAAATGCTAGCCTCTTGAAATATACGAAAGTTTGACGTTGTCCGAGTATGTTTACGATTCATCACCCACGAAGCTATGACAAAAGTTCGTTCCTGTTAGTAGCCAACACCTTGAGTGATTATTGTTCAGTTTGAAGCATGGATGAAAAATTGTTATCCTCGACATCCATCAAAGTTTTCAAAAAATTGATAACATTTTCGCAGCTGTGATATTAGGACAATAAGAATGAGAAAAGAGATATACAGTAAGAAAAACTTCATTCTAAAACCTGGAAAATGAAATCAAGAGAAGAATCTAGATTAGTGAATATTTTTCCTACAATTTGAAGTAAATATGGATCTGGAATCGCTAATTACGTGACTTGGACGTGATCTTATCTAAGCTACGGAAAAAATTAAATTAATGCTTTCTAAATATGCACAAATTCGCGATGGCCGAAAAATTCCACAGAAATTTTCATGGTAGATAGACTCAACTCATCAATAAAAAGTAGCAAAGAGTTCAAATTGAAAAGTTAAATATACTTGACAAGTTGAATATGCTCATAATGTCAAAAACGCAGTATAGACATTAGTAAAGGCTATAAAAAGCATGACGATGAGTAAAGCGTAAGATAGTAAATGATCTAGATTACGCCAGTCAGAGAGTTTGAACTTCAAAAGGAAATTAAATAAATTTAAATCGCTGAGTAAAACGAGACAAAAAATGAAACTAGTCTGAAATTTTTGGCATAAATGCAAGAAAGGGAATTAAATGAGAACTTAAAATTACAATGGATGTGATTGGGTTACAATTATTCCACTACTGTCATATTCCTCAGATATTCTTGCTTCTTTAGGATGAAAGTAAAGTTCTTACAGATGATGATCGAGTCAAAAATAGTCAGAAATTTTTCAGTTTTATAATAGTGTCCATTGATTTGGAATCCATTAAACATCTTATTATAAATTACTAGCCCATTTAAGTAGAATATATAAAAATTGTTCATATTTATGATCTTTGTTGACTCTAAATACCGTTTAGCCCAAATATTATTGATACGTTTACACGCATATGGCTCTATTTCTGCATAATTATTTCAAAAAAATCTTTGCCACAATAGCTTCTACTAATCCTCATAAGTCGTAACGCCTTGAAAGACTTAAATTTATATGTTCGATAGTTGTACACGTCAACAAGCAAGAGCACCCGTAAATTAAGATGCATATCCTATGATTACTGTCATTTAAGTCATTTGTCCAAGCTGTTTCAGCAGCGGAGATAAATATGATATTAAGTGTGAAGAAGGCTTTCGTTTATCCAATATGATGTTCAAATTGTGAAACCATAAGTGAATATGGTAAAGAGTCCTATACATTGTTATATCTCACTGCACCAGGCAAGTTACACATGATTCAAGCCCGAATTTCAGCCAAAACACCACAAATGCGCCAAAGCAACACAATCCTTGTATCTTTTAGTATTGTATGTATCAAATGGCTCGCAAAAAGTGCGAGTGATGCCAGTCGAATGGGTTCTAAAAAAATTTCTCTTTGGTGTACACCGCCGCCTTTATCTGAGACTAGAATATTATGCTAATCTCATCATTAAGCCAGCACCAGAATACAGAATCCTCTGGGACGAAATTCAAGACATTTATGTATAAGGTAAATCGAATATCTGTTCATACCTCTTTTATGCACTATTGTTAACTTCTCAACGTTTCTTTGTTAACAAAATTGGTTGCTATCTGGAGGCAGCTTTAAAATTCCATCAAATTGGTACAGAAGAAATAATTATCAGCAGTAGCAAGTATCAAAATTGCTTCAAATATTGTACTGTATCCGACTAATACCGAAGAGAAAATGTTGGACCTTGAAATTGGAAATCAATACTGACAGCCGAGGAAATTCCCCGGTGGTTCTGGTTTTTTCAAGTTTCAAATCTACATATCTATTTTCCTTCGCCTTTTGGTGAAGCTTTGACGGATATATTTGCTACCCGATGAACTGAAAGCAATTAAAGAAAGTCAAAAAATACTAAACGAAGTCAGAAAATATAAAAAGCCGTTTGATGTATCTCCAATCACTCTGAAGTTTATCATTGCGATATTTGAAGTAATAGAAAGGCGATAAAATCTCTTCAGTCGTATTTTAATTTAGCAGCTAAACTGCTTTTGAGAATTGGCGGCAAGTAAATATAACCAAGAAATAAACTTAGCTGCCGCCCGCAATATTTCCGGAAAACTGCTTTCCAAAGCGGCTAAGGATTCTACAGAAGCTATCTCGTTTTTATACCATTTTTTCAAACATCATGTCGGCAAGTAATCTAAAGTTTTGATTCGTTATCAAATGTCTCGAAATAAAAGTACAGAGATCCTTCGTTTGCAGAAACAATTCCAAGAAAGAGAATTTCTTTACTAAAAGGACTGACAAAAGCGCTTTTATTGTCATAGTAGGTAGTTCAACAAACAGCAATTTTTTCCGCAAATAATCGACAGATAGGGCCTAAAGAGAGTAGCTTCCTCTAAAAATATTGGGCATTCTGACAGGTGGAGACATTGCTAACGACATACTTCCCTCCCAGAATCCAGCAGGAACTTATCACAACTCAAATAGCACGATGATGATTCAAAAATATCCACGACCGTGATTTACTAATACGGGCAACGCTTTTTGCGGCATTCGAAGTCCTCCTAAAATTTGAAAATTTCTTTAACAATCAAGCTCCATAATATCCCATAGTCCCTTAAGGTATTGATTTTTTAAATTCTGCCAATTCTGATTTCTTTCGCTAGGAGATATACAAATAAACTTTACAGATTACTAACGATAATCTGCATCTATGTTAGGACTTGGGCACATGAAGCGAAATGGAGAGATTTAACTGGTGAATAATGTTTCCTGTGAAAAATTAAAGAGCTTCAGAGGACGGTTTATATAGAGAAGTACTCAACAACCACGGAGGAAAATTACATTACGAGCAGGAAATACTGTATTTAAAGGTATTCTAAAATTGAAACCGTCAATGTGTCAAAAGGAAAGCTTCTGCCAGTTCTTTTAGTACCAACTACTTGTTGTGACAAATATTTATAGTCAAAAGAAAGTTACATAGCTCCATTTGGCATGATTAACTAGTACATATGGGGACCTTTTTTGGGTGTTTTACTGCGAGAGGTGCAATTGTTGGGATCACTGCTAAAACGTTGCTTATACAAAGCAACATACCGAAAAATATGTATTGATATGTTATTAGATCATTTCTTTCTTGTTGCAAAGCTTTACAGGACTGAAAAACAGAGTAATTTTGAATGCGGGCGTTAGAGAGTAACTGCTAAATGGAACGAAGACTTTGGCTGAAGCATGTTCAACATATGGTAAAAACAATGCACAATAATAAAAAAGTACCCCACAATAAAATAATTTAGTTATTACACATGTAGGTAATTGCATTGAAATACGTTCCAAGCTCACCATTACATCACAGTGAAATAGCGAACTAAATGGGAAGGGTTTCAGTATTTTACTCTTAGAAGATATAATCGATCTATCGTAAAGTTTTCCAGACAACCACAATCCACTCAAAAAGATATCCCGACACAGTAATGGGGAAGGAACTACGCCTCCTAAAAGGTCACCTGAAGGCCAAACATCAAGCAAGCCGCATTGGACATGATGACTGCTGTAGGGAAAAAGGGTTGGGTGTTTTACTCTTGGAAGATATAGCCGATCTTTCCCATGGTTTTCCAGACAACCCTAATCGACTCAAAAAAGTTTACCGACACAGTTATGGGGAAGGAACTACCCCTCTAAATTGCTACCTTCAGGCCAGCCATCAAGCAGGCCGCATTGGACATGACGGCTGCTGCGGGACTGCTGTAGGGTGCTTTTGCATCAGACCCCTCCAAACTAAAGTACCGACCGTTCAAGTCTCCAGCACACAGTCATGAAACAGAGAATTGTTACCTTTTACCGGTTCCAGGGATACTGATAGGGATAAATCGGCGGGGGAAGAGATCCTCAGAACCGATTACCCTGAGAAGGAGGTGTTGCGAGCGACAAAAGTGCTGCCGTGGTATTGTTGAACGAACAAAAGGGAGTGTATATAGAAGAGAGTTGAGAAAGCTACAAGCAAGTATAAAAGGGGCAGGTCTACCACTGACGCTCTGCGACCAGCGTAAGAAAAAGTGTTCTTGGGTCTGAAGTTGACTCTCAACTTCCTACTACTCGGGACTTGGCTTGAAGTTGTCTGCCAACTTGCTTGACCTCTCCATGAGGAAGCAGTTTACTCAGCTTATATAGACTTTTGGCTACCCCTAAAGTCCGAACAAAACTACAGAAGATACTAAGAAATGCATAAAAATACTTTGTGTGGACAATATACTCTAAGCAAAAGATACTTAAGAAACTAACAATTAATTTGGTCCTCTTATTTCCCATTCTCTAAATCAGATCCAAACAACTCCTCTAAAATATCCATGCTGTCCAAGCAGTCCCCACAAATATCTGCGAATGGCTCACAACTCTCTATTTCCCCCTGGGAGATATCTAGACTACTAAAGATATCTCCATCCGGTTCCATCGTGGGCACAACTTGATCCATACTCTCTATTCCAGGCCCCACCGGTCCAACACTTTCCATGCCCCCTGTTGCCTCATCCTCCTCATCCTCCTCCTCCTCCTCTCCTCTTCTTCCTCATCCTCATCCTCCTCATCCTCCTCATCCTCCTCATCCTCCTCATCCTCCTCATCCTCATCTTCCTGATCCTCGTACACTAGCTCAGGGCTAACCATTCCTCGAAGGACTCCCCGCTCTCCTCCTCGACCTTCTCAGCCTCTCCCGGACTTACCTCCCTCGCTTCTTCTTCTATGAAGAGGCGGCGCACGAACTCGATGATTTGCTTCTTTGTTTGCCGCCGGATGTAGTCGTCGGCATCGGTTGGCCCGTAGGCGGCGAGACGAAGGCCATTGATGGAACGGGAAGGGCGGTTTTTGGAAATAGGGACAGAGGGGCGAAGGTTGCTCATTGTGATAGAAGTTGGGGAACAGGAGGCAATGTGGGTGCTTTGGGTGTGTGGGGGAGAGGGGTGATGAGTAAAATGATCGGGGGCATTTGGAACTTAGAATAAAGGGGTTTAAATAGGCTCCCGGGGCAGGTTCTATAGATTAGGAATAGGTAAAATAAATCTGCAAGGGATTTTGCAATAGTGCATTTGCGCCCTTCTTCTCAAAAAAGGCGAATTTGGAGGAGGAGGTAAGCTAAAAGGGAAAAGGGACTTGATTCGGGGTCGATTCAGAGGGTTAAATACAGTATAAAAATATCTAGATAAAATGGAAGTAAATTTGGAAATGACGGTTGGAGAAGTTAGGGGCGGGATCGTTGTAGGTTGCTGGATTACACGAGGGAGTACCATTTCCTGTCTTACGTGAAGGGAGGACCATTTCCTGTATTACGTGAAGGGAGGACCATTTCCTGTATTAAATGAGGGGAGGACCATTTTTTGTATTACACGCCCCCTTTCTCAAGGCGAACGTCCCGGGTCGTCACTGCTCTTCTTCTGCTTCCGTTAGTGTTCGCTGTCTTATTGATAAGATGTATGGTCTCTCAAACGGGTACGGATGCAACTGATTACCAATATGATGCTCTAAAAAGTAGGTTCGCATTACTGGTACCTCACTTTGTAGCATAGCCTCATATATTGGTTTGATCACATCGAGGTGGGGTTGAATACATTCTTCTTCCGTGACTCTTCCGAATCTTCCAAGAGTGAAAAAATATATGTGATATGCAAACTCTTCTGGAAGATGCCGGAGGAATGGATGTCGATAAGAAAAGAAGACGCGCATCATCAAGAACGAATCTTCGTAAGATAAGTGCGGTCCATGTAGCGCCCTAAAACAAACAGATGCTTATCATGAAATAAGAAATGACCTGCGCATCGTTCGCATCCTCGGAGATATTGCGCAGCCAAAAAGATAATCTTCTTCTTCCGACTGTATGCTGTGCATGGTTGTGAAGGAGAGCTAGAGATGAAGTTGTGGTGGACGGTCCCGATGAATGGCCGCGACCAGCTCCTGACGTACTGGGACCTGCACGAGGTCCTCTCGGGGGACGACCGGAACCTCTTCTGGGCGGGTTGTTGTCTCCTGAAGGTCCTCCTCTGGTCATCATCACTGCTTCAGGAGGATCCTCGCCGCCTCCAACGTTCCCAATTTGTGGCGGAGAAACGTAAGGTTCCCATAGAGGATACGGGACCAGCCTGTATTCCATATCCGGGGGTAAGGCGTAACCTCTCAGTCGCACGTCTTGGTTGTTCTTGAGAAATACGTAAATTGGACGGATAATATTCAGATACGTTTGCGACAAGTCTCCAGCAGCTACCATTCCATATCTTCCTATAGAGTAATGATATATTACCTCCACAAACTCTGGACCTGCTTCCGTGAACCTTCCGTTTTGGAATGAAAATAGAACTCTTATTAATAGTCGGAAATCTTCTTCAGGTAGCAATGGTCCGTTCAACGTACGAAAACATAGGCATATATTAATGTAGAAATGGATGATTACGTGGAGTTCGTAGTAGTCCCGCGTAACCGAGATGATCCATTCCCAGGCCCTTTTTCCTCCCATAGGAATCATTCTATAGTTAAAGATGAGTATGCCCCGTGGTTGCGCATAGTCCTGTGTGAGAAGGAATTCTTCAGGCCTCTGATGGTAAGGGACCAGACGACGTGCATGGATGGCCCTCCTTGATCTCTTCCCTGAGCTTGAACAGAGCTGATAGTGCGGGTGTCTTTCCTCCGTGACGATGCAAGGGTTCGAGTACTTGGTTTGGAAGGCCGGCCACTTCACAGCCTGCTGCATTGCTTTTCCATGTACTACAAGTACTTTAGAGCCAACTGAAAAGGTTCTGACTGCAGGTTCTGCATCCTTATTTCTTGTCTGTGTTAGCGCGCGGTGTGATCTCCAGCCTTCGGTGGCCAGTAGTTCAACTTCCCTACTCTCTTCATCGATAATATTTGTTTCCATGTCTCTCTGTAACATTCTAGGAGCCCTTCCGTACATTAGCTCGAATGGTGAGCGTCCATTTCTTCCTCTTCTTCGACGGTAGCCGTATAACACTTTTGGTAAGGCATCTTCCCACTGGATTTCATTCTCCAACATAGTTTTCGATATTGCTCGTTTGATGGTTCCAACCATCCTCTCCGCTTTCCCGTTGGACATAGGAGCGTATGCGAGAACGGTCTTCAGCTGAATCCCTTTCTCTTCCAAAAAACGAAGCAGTGAAGTTGCAGTAAAACAAAGGGCGTTATCCGAGATGATCCTTTTTGGAAGACCAAACGGTTCAATTATTTCTTTTTCGATGAATCTCAGTACCACCTCAGCATTTGCCTCCTCGACTGCAACTGCTATTGGCCATCCAGTAAGATGTTCCACCCCTATAAGGAGATATTTGTTTCCGGAAGAAGTTTCCTTGAACGGGCCCGCGAAGTCAATTGAGAAGGTTTCAAAGAGACCGGAAACTGGAAAACTTAGAGTTGTCTTATACTTCCGTATTGGAGTGAATTTTTGGCAGTTGTCGCAGCTTTTCACGAAGTTATAGACGTCCTTATGGATACCGGGCCACCAGAATCTCTCAGTTACGAATTTTTTGGTTGTTTCGAGATCCCAATGCCCTAGCTCATCATGGAAAGTCCTCAAGATCTTCATTCTTTCTTTCAAAGGGGCCACTAGTCGGGGACCGGCTTTAGTGTGCCGGAAGAGTTTCCCATTCCACAATGTAAAAGCCTTTTGATTCCTGCGTACCCAATTTCGGTGTTCAAGATCAACCTTTCTCATTTCTAGTCCATCGAGGAATTTGATCAGTCCGTGAATATTAGCTTCGTACTCGTTATCGTTCGGCAACTGCAACTCGGCGACTCCGACGATGTCCTCCGAAGCTTTTTCATTTGGAATCAGTGCGTCCCTCAAGCGGGATAGGTAATCGGCAGGCTGATTATTGCGTCCGGGTCTATACACAATTTCAAACCGATATTCTGCGAAAATGTCGAGCCATCGGGCCAAGCGGTGATGTACATCCTTCTTTTGGAATGCTGTTTTAAGTGCCTGGTGATCAGTTATCAAGACAAATTTCTCGAGTGATAAAAGGTATACGCGAAACTTTTTCAGCGCGAAGACGACAGCTAGCGCTTCTTTCTCGCAGACTGAGTATCTCTTTTCCGCGTCATTCAGAGTTCGGCTTGCGAATTGAACAGGGTGTAGTCTTCCGTTTTCATCTTTTTGGGACAAAACGGCACCCAAAGACCGTTCTGAGGCATCTGTCTCCACAACGAATGGTCTCTTGAAATCTGGGTACATGAGAACTGGGGGACACATAGCTTATCTTTAAGCTCCTGAAATGCAGTTTCCATTTCCTTGTTCCAGTAAAATTTTCCGTTCTTCGTAGTGCTGGCATGTAACGGTGCTGCAGTCTTGGCGAAATCTTTGATAAATCTTCTGTAATATGAGGCCAGTCCTAAGAAGCTTCGGACCTCCGTCTTTGAAGCGGGCCTTGGTGCCAACTTTATTTTTTTCGTTTTCTCTGGATCCACTCTAATTCCCTCTTGGTCGACGATATGACCGAGTAATTGGATAGAAGTTTTCGCAAAGAAGCATTTGCTCAACTTAATTTTCAAGCTATACTCCGATATCCTCTCCACAACTGTCTTGACGTGCGAGATGTGCTGATCCAATGTTTCTGAGAATATGACGACATCATCGATATAGACTCTTGCGAATGGAAGTCCTTTCAAAACCTCGTTCATCATTCTTTGGAATGTAGCTGGTGCATTCATGAGACCAAAAGGCATCACTTCGAACCTGAACGTACCGGCTTTGCTGGTAAAGGTTGTTTTTTCCTTACATTTTTCATCCAATGGAATCTGCCAATAGCCAGTGTAAAGGTCAATTGAGGTGAAATATCTCCCGTCCTTCAGGTCCTCGAGGATCTCCTCCATGTTCGGAATCGGAAATCGATCGGGTATCATTCTCTGGTTCAGTTGTCGGTAATCGACGCAAAAACGCAGCTTTCCATCCTTCTTTGGTGCGACCACAACTGGAAACGACCATGGGGATGAAACTGGTCGAATAATATCATTTTTCAGCATACTTGTAACATTTTCTGAGATAAATTGGTCATATTTTGGCGGTTGACGTCTAGGCTTGTGGTAAATCGGTTGAGTGTCGGTAAGTTCGAACGAGTGAGTAACCGGTACACTTGCTTGTCTTAAATCTGAAACGCTCCATGCAATTACTTCGGAAGATGTTAACATGTCGGATATTTTCAGTGAGGCGGGGGCGGGAAGGTGCTGCACTTTTCCTTGGATTTCTGCCATTTGGCGCCCTTTTTCTTCTTGATCCTCAACCTCAATATTTTGAAGGACCTCTTCCGTCGTGCTCACATCTTCATATATGGAATTCGACGTATTCTTATTTTCTTTGCAAAGGTAATCTTCTTTCATGCTCCGAATTCTGTCCTTTGATTCGATATCATCGCAAAAAGAAACACATTCGGGTTTCAAACTTATCCTAGAATCCAGTCGTCATCTGTTTCAAACCCGGAATCATAATCGTCCCATGCCATGTTCATTAACCCCCGAGGGTACCCTTTTCCACTTCCGAAAGTGTTAGTTGGTTCCGAATCTTCGCTGTCATAGCTAGAAGTGAAATCTTCACTGTCCGTTTCTTTTAAATCTTCAGGATGCGTGCTTTTGTCGAAATCCAGGGGCATCTTCACGGTTCTGCCGTCAATATTAACTGAAACCATTTGGTTGCCCAAGTCAATGCATGTTCCTAGTCTTTCCATTGTGGGCAGCCAATGATTGCATCGAAAGGGAGATCCGGCATGACAAGAAAGTCTACATCAACTTTAGAGTCCCCAAAGAACACGGAAACCTTGTCAACAGTGCCCATGCATTTTGAGACGGTTCCATCCGCTACAGTTATTTTTCGAGTCGTTGGAGTAATTTCGAGACCTAGATCTGTCACCAAAGTTTCTGAAATGAGGTTTGGAACAGCACCCGAATCGAAGAGAGCTTGGGTTTTCATACCCAATACTTTGACTGGTACCAGCTTAAGACGTCTTGGTGCTGTCGAGGCCGATTGAAGAAACAGTTTCTTACCCTTAGCGGACTTATTAGACCTGATAATTTTTTTGAGTTCTTTTCTCGCATCCTCTGCGTCGCCCCTCAAAAGTTGACCAAACGTTATCCCAGTTGGGGCCGATGCAAGCTCAGCCACCAAATTGTACCTCTTCACATACTCTAGTACGTCCTTAGAGATACTCTTAACTTTCTTACTCTTTTTCGTCTTCTTGGCCGGAGTGACTCCCACTCCTGGAACAACTTGATCAGACCTCTTGGTTCGAGGAGGTACAGGTGCTGGGATATGCTCCAGCATTCCATACTCTAGCCTAGGTTTCTTCGATAAAATGTTCCCTTCCCCATCCCTTTTTGTCACATTGACTTGACTAATCTCTTCAGCGATGGATACGTTACCGGCATCCGTCAACCTTTGATCCCTTCTATTTTGTAAGATTTTCACCTCTGGTCCTGACTCACTCCTCGCTTCCGATAAATTTGCTCTTCTGTTGTCTTTAGACCAGCAGTTACTTTCATGATGCCCATATCGACCGCACTTTGCACAACGAGTGTTTCTATGTGGATTATCAGGACACCTGTTTGCAAAGTGTCCAGGCTTGTGACAGTAAGAACAGACTTCTGCGGCCTTAGGGGCCCCAGACTGGTTCTTCTTAATGGTAAGAGTAAGGCTTTCCAACTGCGAGGTTATCATGTCAAGTCGATTATCGAATCGGGTTTCCAACCTTTCTTCCAAGTTTTTGACATCGCTCCTGACAGATTCTAATGCCGCTGCACTAGTAGCCGGCCTTTGATAATTCTTTTCAGGATGTACGATAGACATCGATGTGCGGGTTTCCCTCGGTACCTCACTCAGTGACTGAAACGTCTCCGAATTTTTGACAAATTCTACTATGGTACCCTTCAGTTCATCAAAAGTGTGAGGGCCCTTGATGAGGAGGAAATCGGAGAGCCGCTTATCCCCCATAGCCGCCTTACGCAGCATTCCGTACTTGGCTTGGGCGTTGAACCCAGCCTTTTCATAAAGATCACACAAGTACACCAATGAGCTTAACAAATCGTCGAAGTTGAGCCGGGCCTCTATGGCGGTACGAATCATCTCATCTGGTTCTACCTCCTTAGCATACTCTTTCACAAGCCACTCACATACCTCACCGAAGTTACGCCCATTCCCGTTAAGAGACCACCCGTCGATAAACTTGGACTTATATTTGTGCTTTGCGTCACCATGAAGATAGGCGAAGATACTTGCGGCCTTCTCTTCATCGCCCTTCTCTCGCATCACAACGTTGACATATGTGTAAAGAAACTCCTCAACGTCTTCAGTCTTGCCCCTGTGAACGTTATACGAGCAGCGTTGAGATCCATGATTACAGAAAAGAAATCCCCCGAAGTGTTCCTTACTACTGCTCAACTCGAATACCTCGGGTGCAACCCCCTCCACAAGAGTACCAAATGATAGGGGTAAATCGGCGGGGGAAGAGATCCTCAGAACCAATTACCCTGAGAAGGAGGTGTTGCGAGCGACAAAAGTGCTGCCGTGGTATTGTTGAACGAACAAAAGGGAGTGTATATAGAAGAGAGTTGAGAAAGCTACAAGCAAGTATAAAAGGGGCAGGTCTACCACTGACGCTCTGCGACCAGCGTAAGAAAAAGTTTCTTGGGTCTGAAGTTGACTCTCAACTTCCTACTACTCGGGACTTGGCTTGAAGTTGTCTGCCAACTTGCTTGACCTCTCCATGAGGAAGCAGTTACTCAGCTTATATAGACTTTTGGCTACCCCTAAAGTCCGAACAAAACTACAGAAGATACTAAGAAATGCATAAAAATACTTTGTGTGGACAATATACTCTAAGCAAAAGATACTTAAGAAACTAACAATTAATTTGGTCCTCTTATTTCCCATTCTCTAAATCAGATCCAAACAACTCCTCTAAAATATCCATGCTGTCCAAGCAGTCCCCACAAATATCTGCGAATGGCTCACAACTCTCTATTTCCCCCTGGGAGATATCTAGACTACTAAAGATATCTCCATCCGGTTCCATCGTGGGCACAACTTGATCCATACTCTCTATTCCAGGCCCCACCGGTCCAACACTTTCCATGCCCCCTGTTGCCTCATCCTCCTCATCCTCCTCCTCCTCCTCCCTCTTCTTCCTCATCCTCATCCTCCTCATCCTCCTCATCCTCCTCATCCTCCTCATCCTCCTCATCCTCATCTTCCTGATCCTCGTACACTAGCTCAGGGGCTAACCATTCCTCGAAGGACTCCCCGCTCTCCTCCTCGACCTTCTCAGCCTCTCCCGGACTTACCTCCCTCGCTTCTTCTTCTATGAAGAGGCGGCGCACGAACTCGATGATTTGCTTCTTTGTTTGCCGCCGGATGTAGTCGTCGGCATCGGTTGGCCCGTAGGCGGCGAGACGAAGGCCATTGATGGAACGGGAAGGGCGGTTTTTGGAAATAGGGACAGAGGGGCGAAGGTTGCTCATTGTGATAGAAGTTGGGGAACAGGAGGCAATGTGGGTGCTTTGGGTGTGTGGGGGGAGAGGGGTGATGAGTAAAATGATCGGGGGCATTTGGAACTTAGAATAAAGGGGTTTAAATAGGCTCCCGGGGCAGGTTCTATAGATTAGGAATAGGTAAAATAAATCTGCAAGGGATTTTGCAATAGTGCATTTGCGCCCTTCTTCTCAAAAAAAGGCGAATTTGGAGGAGGAGGTAAGCTAAAAGGGAAAAGGGACTTGATTCGGGGTCGATTCAGAGGGTTAAATACAGTATAAAAATATCTAGATAAAATGGAAGTAAATTTGGAAATGACGGTTGGAGAAGTTAGGGGCGGGATCGTTGTAGGTTGCTGGATTACACGAGGGAAGTACCATTTCCTGTCTTACGTGAAGGGAGGACCATTTCCTGTATTACGTGAAGGGAGGACCATTTCCTGTATTAAATGAGGGGAGGACCATTTTTTGTATTACAGATACAATTCCATTCAGAACGGCAAAGGTAGAAAAACATATTGCGTCACGTAGAGTAGTTCTTGTAAAGCTTTACGTATTTTTGGTCTCACAATTCTCAAAATAGGATACGGAAAGCAACTAGATTAAGTTCTTTCACCTCTTTACTACCTTCTCTTGTAAGCAGTACTAATTTAAATATCCAGCGAGGGTTTCCGAGAAAAGACTAAAACGCCATGTGCGCTCACAGTTAGATGTGTAGATTTTTATTCAGCGTTACGGATTACTTCGTTAGCTAATTGGCAAACTATGCGGACATTTCCATTCTCAAATCTTAAAGAGAAAGAATGCAAGCCGCAACCACGGTGCCATTATTTAATCGAAACGCAAATTTCAATTCCCAGGTACAAATCACATGCTGCGGCTGTGTAAGGGACTCTTGCAGTCTCACAAAGTACTCTACTGGGGTGTTGGCAATTCACATTGCAAAGAGACACACCGAATTACTTTCACCATGCAGTTGTCGCCTTCACACTTCAGACCATTCATGGCAAATCCTGCCGGGCAGAGCATGATTCCGTCTCTTGGATCTGATTCCATATAGAATCCACTCGAATCATCAACTATGAAGCCTTGTTGTAGTGCTGCACAAGCTACGAGAGGTTCGGAACAGCCTGAACCTCCGCAGGAGATTCTGACCGCTAAATGTCCTTCCTTGCAATTAAACTCGTTACAGTCAGTACAGCCGAATGGTTTTGCCCAGTATGTCAATTTGTCTACCGTTGCTGGAGTTATACCATTCGAAATGGATACGGCATCCATTTTAGTACATCCTTCAACGCCGGAGCATTCAATTCCAATGATTGGATGCTTCTGATATACTTCAGTTCCCGGGGCCGTAGAACCTCCCTGAATGTGAGCTACCGATGGCAGCATCCTGAGATGCGTAGAATGGTCCTGAAGTGCTTTACAAACCGTTGGAGAAATTAGAACTTTGACACAGAAAAGTATCAATTTATCGCATCTCAGACCTTGACATTCAACTGATTGGACATAATGAGCATCTGGACATTGGCCGATACCTTGCTCTTGTGAAAATGAGTCTGTCCTTATAATTTCATTGGGATTTGCAACGAATCCGGGTTTTAGCTTCCCGCATCCCAACTTAATATACTGGCAGTACATTCCAGTACAAAACATACGATTCATGACCATATCAGGTGGGCAAACTGCTTTTTTACCGCCGTTTGCCCACTGTGATTCAACACCCCCGGAGCATTCAACAATAGGGTCATATTGATTCTCATATACCAAAAGGGTCTTCTCGTCGCATAACCAACCGTGGCATGTGATCCCAGCCGTTAGTCCTGACTGCAGACCGGAATTACCACCCCACTCTTCACTGAATTTCCCAGACCTTTTCAGCTGAAGGTATTCCCGCAGCAGTGGCTCATATTGATGAATGTCAGCAGAAACGAGAATGTGTGCTAGAGCAATAGCTAATATAGCTAGGATGTGCATGATGAAACCCATGATAACACAGGATCAGGATTGAAGGATTCGTTTACAAGGAAGATGCGTGTTGAGCAAATTCTAGATACGTTTTTCTCTATAGAACAGTTGCGCAAAGGAGCAGTGCATTTATAGACACAATTTCTTCCGGTTTTCGTCCCTTTGCAGTGATACAGATGAAGTTTACCGAGAAAGATATTATTTCTGGTGCTGCTTGAGTCATAGTGTTTCTGGTTCAAATGTTTTGGCCCATTCCATAAAAGTGCACGTCACGGCCCATCAAAACTTCGCACAGTAATTTCAAAATAAGCGCATGCAGTATGGCCCGAGCTAGAAATGTCATACGACGAAGTAAACTACCCCATTGTTCTGCCCAGTATGGCCCGTATGGATAGCTCGAAGATGTCGTCACTATTTGCTCATCACGGGGGAAATTATGGGATAATTTAATGTATGGAAGATGTGGTCGGTTGTTGGGAAAGGATCAGATAAAGGCACGAAAAATAGTCCTGATGAACACATAGAGCACTGATCTGTAGTGAAGGTTAACCAAGGAGTGAGCGACCCTTCAAGGAGACCTGTTGTTGGAAACCAGCGGTGCGTTAAAAATATCACGACTGTTTTCTGGAGAAGGGCCTTACTTAATCAGGCCTATTTACATGATTTCCAACGTGGCATCAACGTAAGGCATCTACTGTAATAACATACCATTAAGGACAAATATATCGCAATTTTGTGGTCGAATTTCAGAGTGACGTGCTAGAACATGTACTTTGCAAAAAGTAAGGCAGAGAGACGATGATAGGAAACCTTTTTCAAGAAAGAGGAGGCATTACATAATATGAGAGGGTAAGTGAAATATCGGTCCGTCTTGTCCAAGGTCATGTCAAGTCTCCGCGGCACCACTTTGAGACGGAATGCGAGGCGCATGACTACCTGTTTTGTTCGGGGTAAATGTGGGGTGATTTAATGTTTGAAAGATGTGGTCGGTTGTGGCCCGGAATATCCTATAGGGTGCCAAGTAATACTTCTTTCGTTCGTGCTCAGTGTAAAAGTTGCGGCGTGTAGCAGTGGAATAAGAGAGAAATCAAAAAAAGAAACGCCTTCAGCACTTAAAGTCCATCAAAGCCCATAAATACAAATGATTGATTTATACGATTTCTTTTTTGACATATACATTTTTCGGAAAGTCTCTGTTCCGAGCCAACGCAAGATGAAATGAATCGATCTGGGAAGTACTGTTTTGAGTGAATATGTACTAACTGAAACAATATTCCTCGTGCTTTTGCACTGGTTGTCAAGGCGAGGTACGATTTTAGAGTGAGGACTACTGCAGTTAGAATAACATTTTTTCGTTTATTTGTTTAATTAGATCTCCACTGCCGCTTCCAGGTCTAATACAGTGTGCTTCTTGCCCGAAAATACGCAGGAATTTTCAGAAATCTTAGAATGTGGCAACGTGCTTCTGGATCCCTCTTTCCCGAATTTTAAGGTACAAACACATTCCATCGTTCAGAAGTAAAGAACTTGAATATCCCACGCAAAGTTACAGATGATTGAAGCTCCCATGTCACTGAACGTTACATGCAATCAAAGGAAGTCTACAGCTTCTCTTACCGCTTCTCTATTTCCAAAATAGAGGGAACTCTGATGAGATAAGTAGGTATCAGTCACCGCAGATATTTCAGAGATTCTTTTCAAGAATCTAAGACAATAAGACATATGTCAAAGCCCTAAACGAATAATGAATGACGTTATCAAAATCAACCAGAAAAAAGCAGTAGAGGCCTGCTGCTTTCATATCGTACTCGGTCCCCATGCAGATCTAACATCGAGGAGTTCATCTGTTTGATAAGAACTTCTAGACCTTACGCCCGTATATTCCTATTTCTTTTCTAACTTTCGTTGAGAACAAGGGTGCGATCTTGGTATCAACTATTCTTGGAATAATATAATTATTGGTGATTTGGAAACGAACCCAATTTGTTCCCGCTTTTGTGAGCACCTATCCTTATAAATGATTTTCTCCTTCGCATTTCCTGATTAATAAAAATTGCTCCTGAGCAGTATTGATTTATCGAAAATTCTGTACCTCTCATCTCCTCATGGAGGAAGACTCCTGGTAATTCTAGAATGTGATGTGAAGGACCTACTACTTACATTAAATATAAAAGTACTTTTGTCTTTGACGTGCTTGATCTGTCCATGCATCGTTGTGTGGGACAAAATTATGATTCATTTTTTCATGTTTTCCCAAACCGCATTGATCTCACATGAAAAAGAAAGCTGTGATTTGCAGGTGCTATTTCATTTGACCAATGCCTCGATATGAAGATATGAGGTTTCGTGATAATCTCTGATGAGCGTTTGTATATTCACGTACGTAACAGAAATAGAGAATAAACCTCTAACTATTGTAGGACACACTTATCAATGATGTTGCAGATCACGGGACAAAAGAATTCATTTTTTTTGTAGCCAGTGGGGCATACCAAAGTGCCAGCCGACATTAATTCCGTAATTATTCCGATTTCAACCTTTCCTCTCGGGGCAACCTTGCGTGCTGTATATTGCCTCTCGATAATATTTTGTGAAACACATACTGTACGTTAGCTTGAATACCATGTGATAAATGAGACTTGACTTCAAGGAGTACGGAGAATATTTTCCTTTCGATTACAAGATACTTTCACGTGGTTTCGAGTTTCTAACACAAAACGAAATCCCATACTTTTCCTTCCCTAAAAACTAAACCCTTACTTCGCAAGCAAACTTGGCATTCCTGGTACGAGCTTAGTTGACTATTCTGACAGATTCTGACATGTTCTGATGATCTCCTGATTGGTGCGAATAATATGATGTTCGGGGAATTGATTTGGTTCTTTAATTTTTGAAAACTGCGGTTCGGCTATCCCCCGGTGTATATATTCTACAATGAGAAAACAATATATATAGATGGAAACTGTGATTAGTTTGGTCAACCCCAATACATCTCCTGAATCAGTTTCTTTCCTTTTGCCTTCAAGCAACATCTTGGGAAAAGGCGTAACACCTTCAATCATGAGTCTCTTCCTCCCAGGCTTGGTCATTCTATCTATATTGACTTGCTTCGAACATGGAAATGCCCTACCTAATTACGGTCGTTTTGTGCGTCAACATCGCTCAAGCTATGACGATGAAGGGTACCACCGCTACGACGGACAATTATCTTTTCAGAACGGCGCAAGTGTTGATCGAGAGAATCACGCACAGTCATATCGCTATAGCTCGCATTATACTAAGTATCCGTGGGCGTATAGTCCCTACCAGAAATATGGAGGGTATCAGAATATTAATTCTGCTGCTGGCTCCCTTTCTAATCCTGCAGCAAATCGTCAGACACACACAGGAAACAGTTATGGCAACCCTGGACGTTCTTCAAGTTCCTCCCCTTATGAATTGAGCCCTGATTACCGGCATTCTATCAGAAAAAATGATGTCCCCAATCTGAAAGAGTTCACGCGTGCATCCTGGAATTATGGAACATATCCGGGAAAATATGTTTGGAGTCGGAATGGTTACAGATCTGGATATGGAGAGCATTATGGATCTATGGATGACAAGGCGTATAATGCGAAAGACTATGTTCATAACAATAGAGGGGCTGATGACAGATTCGGTGCTGTTGGTTCCCAGCGGGCGAACGATCCAAATAATTTCGCATCATTAGGCTCTCGCTCAGCCCCTTATGGCCGTGGGTACAGCTCAAAGTACCTCTATTTTCCCAAAGAGCGCCATTCTTTGGCGAGATTGAAATATGCTGGAACAAGCAGCCACGCAGCGGTTGGGGACCCCGACTCGATCACTGTGACAGGAGGTTGCCCGGATAATTGCCTTCCGGACGACCTCCAGATGGCCTCCGAAGAATGTGACCGTTATGAAGATTTCGGTTGTTCCCTTTTCCTATGTGGAACTGGGGCAGATGGATACCAGTGTGGCATAGACCAGTTGGAACATGATGTTCCAGTGGAACCTGGAGCAGAAATTGAAATTGAGAGCATCAACGTCTTCGACTCTATTCAGTTCAAAGTTAACTTGAATGCTTCTTTTCCTTTAAGAACTGACTTTTACCTTCTCAGCGATGCCACCGGATCTATGGCACAAGAAATTGGTGAAGTGAGAGCCAAGTTCAAGCAAATTGTTGATTTGTTTGAGAATATCACAGATGCTTACTTCGGTGTTGGTTTCTACCGGGATGAGAGAGACTACTACACCGTAAATGGATTCAAGAATTTACAGAGCCTGACAGGTGATAGGTCAAAAGTATACGCAGCAATTAACAATTTGCAGTCGAAGGGATCGAAACAGAATACTGATTTAACAGAGGCGACCCTCGTTGGCCTTCACAAGGTGGCTACTGATGGTAGTGCAAAATGGAGAGCAGACTCAAGGAAGATCCTGGTTTACTTTGGAGACCAATGTGGCCATGAACCAACATGTATTAATAGAGTCCCAATCACGCGAAAGAGTATTATAGAAGAGATGAAGCTATTGAATATCACAGTGATCGCCGTGAGCTTTGCCCCCGGGCTTGACACTGCTCCACTCTCCTCGTATGGATGCCCTGGTAACCCAAGTCCAGCTGGAGCAGGGCAAGGTACCGCAATTGCCAAAGGAACAAATGGGGTATTGCTTCCAAATACACAGCCGAAGGAGTTTATTGAAAAGCTGAAGGATGCTGTTCTCAATTTAGATCGGGTATATGACCTTGACCTGTCTGACTGTGAAGGAAAGCTGACTGTCGAGTCAGACCCAGATTTCCCACTGACGCTTGGACGTGGGGAAACAGCTACAGTTGAGGAAACTGTGGTTGTCCAGCCGGGTGCCTGTGAAGAAGGTGGTACAGGATTTGAATGTGACCTGAAGTACACAGAGGGAGGTGCGAGCTTGCCACCAACTGCATTCAGACTCCTTACCATAAAAGGGTGCTAGAATGGCTTCGCTATGTTCAATATAGCATTGAATGTAAGAGTTTCGAAGCAGCTGCATTTCTTAATGACAATATGTTAGTAACGTCATTACTGAATAAACTAGGTATTGTTAACAGAATTAGCCCATTACGGAGGCATATGTTGTTTGAAAGCATCCGTTTTTTCAAAAGCAATGCTGAAAAGATTTGAATCCATTGGTTCTATCAAAAGGGGAGAAACGGGGGATTCTTGTACATTGGAAAATGTCCTGGCTGGTACCTGGTCAACTTGTATCGCAGTGTTGGCGTACATAAAATGTCCAAAAGGGGTAAATGTAGGGTGATTTAATATTTGAAAGGTATGGTCGGTTGTCTAGCACACCGGGGGATAGCCGAACCACACTTTTCAAAAATTAAAGAACCAAATGATTTCTCTCTGGTCGGTTGTGGCCCGGAATATCCTACAGATCTCGCTCCCTCCCATTCCAGAGTCTGGACTTTTAACGATGACCAGTCTCAATGCAGCGAGCGCGGAATAGCGTCGAAAGTACCAAGACTTTCTTGCGGAATTACCGAAGAGAAGCAGGCTAGTTCCTGTTCCAATCTCTACTCTTGGCGGATGGCATTCAGAGGCGTTTTCAGTGGTCACGGAGCTTGCAGGAACCGTCGCCAGCCGCGTAATGGGACGGTTTTCGAAGGTTCGAGGCATTCTTCTGCAACGACACTCGGCGTTGGCAGTAACTTGTAACGCTGCTTGTCTGCTGGCTGGCATTCCATCGACTTTCTGGTAGACTGTTGTTGGTGCTAGCATTCGACAGCAATGATTTGTACATTGCTTCGACCATCGGTACATGTATTTAACATGACATGCAGATTTGCAACTCTAAATGGGTCCCAGCCAATCCATACATCTCTAAAGATGACATCACAGTCTCCTCACCTTTCCAACATTGCTTCCTATCCAAGGGAGCCCGGGAAGCGCGCGCTGCCGCCAATGCGGCACAACGACGGAAACTGAGGGACTTTGCGACCAAAATCGCCGCCATTCCTGGGCATGCTTCACCGGAACGCCCGCTTCTTGGCTGGCAGTTTGTCCCGATAGTCTTTGATTCCCTGGGGTGCCCATCGGAGACCACATCCAAGGTGGTCGACGAGAATGCGGCCACCATCGCGGCCCGTATCTGAAGCTTTAAGGCGAAGGTATCCTCTCGGGCTTTATCAAGAGCTCAGCTATGCCATTTGGTCGACGTGTGCAGCTTCAGCGATTGGTCGTAGACCGCAATATGCAGAAGTTTTCCTCCCGCTCCAAAGCTAGTCAATTTTAGTAGCCCTTTACAAGTTGATGTGCGCAAATTCGCACACGAAAAAATCTAGATGAGGACCATAATTGTATACAGTATCGGAATTGGGAAGATAATTTTACAGTTTTTGAATTCGCAAGATATTTTTAATTTGGGTGAGTGTGGCAAATTCATCGGTTGATTTTTTTATTTTAGGACACGCTGTCATAGTAAATGTCAGTACAGTTCCAGATTGTGGGTGATACTACGTGTGACTCCTAAAGGTCTATATAATGGCCACATCAATTCCCACCCCGGGCCAATGGGTGGCTGGGATGGGTATGGCACCAAGATATTTAGGTTGAGGAAATATCTTCTAATAGTCTCTCTGGATCACACGATTACCGTGAATGCATTTTATGGTTATTAGTATGTTTGTTTGAGACTTTTGGGGTAGCCAAAGTCTATATAAGCCGACTAAACTGCTTCCTTTAGTGGAGGGGAAGCAAGTTGGCAGACAACTTCAAGCCCAGTCCCAAATAGTTAGGAAGTTGAGAGTCAACTTCAGACCCAAGAAAACTTTTTCTTACGCTAGTCACTAAGCATAGGTGGTAGACCCTGCCCCTTCCATACTTGCTTGTAGCCCATTTAACTGTCTTCCCTATCCACTCCTTTCTGTTCGTTCAACTATACCACGGTAGCACTTTTGTCGCTTGCAACACCTCCTTCTAGGGGTAATTGGTTCTGAGGATCTCTTCCCCTGCTGATTTATCCCTAACACAAGTATTTAAGAAAATTAATGAATATGCAACCTTTTCAATGAAGACAACCCCTTTTCTTCTCTACAGGGTGCCCAGTAATACCAAAAGGGAGGATTAGTACCGAAAGTGAAGGGATTGGTGCCCTCAGGTGTTTGTTGGAGCACAAAACATTTTTTCAAGGTTGGCACCCTACGCAATCTGTAATTCAACAACTCTCCCCTCTCATTAATCAACCCGACAAATTCAGAGCTTCAACATTTCGCCGGTTTCGGTGCCCGCCTCGTGCGACATGTCGTCGGTTGGGGCGCGGCCACCTCCACCGGTCTAGCCGTTTTCCAGTCCAGATCAATACACTGCGACCGCTGCGATTTCGCTGCCCCGATCTCGACGAATCCCTTGTCCACAGTACCTCCACCTGTCCCCGCGGATGGCTCGGAAGTAGGGCGTTGCTCTTCAATAGTTTTCGTCAAGGTTGCCCATATAAAAGAAAGAGGCCCATAGTCCTGTGGTACCGAACACCCCGCGCGCGTCACCTAGTGACAGGAAGCTCCAATCCCATTTTGAAAGCCGCCCAATTTGGAACAAAACCCAAAGGCGTCTATGGGTAGACGCCAAGGCGCGAGAGTGGGATTATTCCGGCCACGGAGAAGGACATTGGCCTGCCTTTGATGGGACCATAGGCAACCGAGCGATTTTGGTTGCCTGATTGCTGCACGAACCGGTAGTATGTTCAACTCTTTCGACTTCGCACTCAACCTCTTGACAAGTATAGGAGCATCCGGGCTACAACCGACCATATCTTTTAAATATTAAATCAGCCCACATTTTCCCCTTTTTCCAAATGAAAAACTCTATAGGCTTTTTTTGAAGGATATAGTCGGTTTCCTTTTCCCGAACAGTTATATGCTGAGTAGTTTGTCAGTCTGAAGGACTAGAAGAGTGGCGAGAGGCAAAAGGAATATTTGGGTGCTACAATTCTGGAGGACATATTCGGTCTATGCTAAAGTTTTCCAGACAACTGCAATCGACTGAAAAAGGTATGCCGACGCAGAAATTAGGGAAGAATTACGCTCCCTATAAGGCAACCCTCAGGTCAACCATCAAGCAGGCCTCTTTGGACATGACGGCCGCTGGAACGTTCCTTGCATTAAAAGCCCCCGAAGCCTTCCGTACGGCTCCGTTGCTCTAATTGTCACGTTCTCTGCCACGTCATGTAGTACTTCACATCAACCTCCAAGAGTGTAGATTGGTACAGTCACTAGGCTACCTCTGGTGGAGGTCCGAATAAAAGATTGATATCTTCAGTGCTTTACATTTCGCCCCGCATTTATAAAGGACGTCGGGTTGAAGGCCCAGACTCTCTTGCTGGAGGAAGCGGGGGATTTATGAAAGTGGCACCGAAAAAGCCGGATCCTCCGCTGCCTTTCACTAATTAGATGTCCGATCTTGGGCGGTGGAGACTGATAGGGTAAATATGGCGTCAACGGAAAAGAGAACAATTAACTATCCGAGATGACAGTCATTGCGAGCGACAAAAGCGCAACAGTGGACGTTAATGGGTAATGGCGAGGAGTGGACGTGAAAGATGAGCGATTGTTCTAATAACCAGCTCTAAAGGGGCAGCCTCTATCCCTCGCTTGGAAACCAGGGAACTAATTGAAAATCTTGGATTCAAGTGGACCCCCGACTTACCTTCCGTCTCAAAGGGGAAGTAATTTTTTTACCTTATATAGACTTTTTTCCAAACTAAAACCTCAGTGAAAGTACTACAAGCACCGTAAAAGTACGAGAAGAATTCATAGACGCAGAGAGTTTTCTTGCATATACTTGAAATGAGTTAAACAAGTATACTCCTCAAAATCTTCATCCTCAAGATCATAACCTTGAACTGCCCTTAAGGCATCATAAATACCTATGCAGTCTCCACGAATACCGGTGGATGGCCTTAGACTTCCTAACCATTCCTGTAATGAATAAAGCTCACCTGAGGCCCATTCAACCGGGTCCATGGGTGGGACAACTCGGTCCAACCAGTTCAATCCTACCCCTCCCATACGAACCAGATCGAAATCCCTAACTTCATTCGCGGATTTCTCATCTTACTCTCCTTCTTCCCTGGACTCGCCATCGGCCTTTTCTTCGTCCTCCCCGGACTCCTCATCTTCTTCCCCGGACTCTCCCCCAGTCTCCCCTTCTACAATCCGGTAGAACATTTCCAGGGCAGCCTACCCCTCAAAGCACTCACTTTTCTTACCACTTTACTCTTCCAAGTCCCCCAAACGCGTGCTCTTCATCGATCTACACGAATTGACGAGCAAAGAGCTCCGTCAGACGTTTTTGGTTTGGCGAAGGAGAAATTCCTCAACGCCAGTTGGGCCTGAAGAGGATAAAATGGAGACGGTAGTGGGGCGAAGGTGACGGTATTTGGAAATATGGAGACAAAAGGGTTTTACGTGCGTGATGGCTGCCAAGGGAGTGGTGCAAAATGTCAAGGTTATGTTGTTGCAGGGCTGTGGATAGAAACTAGTGGCGCCCGCTGGGTTTAAATGACATAAAAATGTTCACATTGGCAGATCCACTGAATCAAAGTAGGCGGAAATTTTTCATGTAGTAGGAAGTTGTGAAAAAGCCTTTAAATGGATGAGTTGTTCGGAAACTCACGTGTAGATATATTAATTATGGAAAATGATATTTAGGGGCTAAGAAGATCAAACAAACGGAGAGGAATAAAAGAACTAGCATCAAAAGAGAAGTTAATCTCACATAAAAACAGAACAAAAAAAAAGAAACGAGTATAAAGAAAATAAATTTGGTGGAGTAAAAGGAGAATAGGAAGTAAAGAAGGAAGCGTTACGGGAGGAAGTATCTGCCAGTCATGAGAATAGCTTTATTTTCTCGATTAACAGAGACCACGAAATGGTTCTTCTACGGGATGAAGAGTAGTTTTAAAAAGGTCTTATGCGAAAAGGGTGGCTTAGCGATAATTTCGGTTTATAATGTGGGATTCATGATAGCAGTTCATGAGAAGATTGCCGCGAACATCGATTTGTACTTGATAATTTCCTATGGCATTGCCTGTCAGGTGAAAAGCGGGGCTTTTCGTTATTGTTTAATCCACACCTAGAATTATCGAGGCTCAATTCGTTTCTGTACTCCTGTACATGGGGGCAATACACTCATTATTTAGCACCAGAGAGAATAATTTATTCGCAAAACGCCTAACTCTTGGGATCCGGAATGTTGGAGTGCATAGGAATACATTTTTAATCAAATTTATACCCCGGAAGCGAAAGAACTATATTATTCTTAATGAGGCACTCTACCACCATTTAAATATATATGAACTTCAGTTTAATTGAATGTGAAGCAGAAATAGAGAGAGGAGAGACTAAAATTTACTCATTCTTTCAGAAGTAAAACACTCATACTTTTCATCATTTACTCACTTCTGCAAAGAATATTGAAAACGTAATGTTTGACACGTGGTGGGGTAGAAAAATTTGGTTGTTTTACTCCCAGAAGATAGATTCGACCTCGAATCCATTTTAATATTAATCCTGGTAATGTGAACGACGCAAAATCCGCGTAAAGGAATCAGGGGTTGGCAAATATGATGGTAGAGGTATTTTTGAAAATGACAAAAGTTTGGGGAAGTAGTTGGGCAGTTTTACTATTAAACGATATATTCCATCTATCTTAAAGGTTTATAAACAACTACAATCGACTGGAAAGGGCATGCCGACACTGTAATGTGGAATGGACTGCTCAATCTGAAAGGATACCTTAGGGCAAGCAATCAAGCATGCCGTGTTTTGTGAATTGACGTAGGCATGTACAAAAGGGATCTTGTCAGTTATTTTTTTCCCAAAAGAATGATGCTTTGTCAACTTCAGATTTCCGACTTCTCTATTCACCGTATTATGTTCCTTAGAGTTAATTAGTGACTATTTTCCCCGAAAACGCAATCCTAGCGGCGCGAATACAAACAAAAATGTCTTCCATACTTGAAAATTACCCTAACATTCCCCTCTTAGTAGATCAAAACCTAAAACACATGTCTTGAGCTTCCTGAAATTAGGAAGTATACGCTTCCCGCCACTAAAGGCAGTAAAATTGCTGGGGTAGTAAGGGGCGTGAAACTATTTATCTAGATCTGTCATTATATGTATATTGCGATAGTTACAAATAAACAACACGTGGTTTCATTCATTTTAACATATAAGCTGTTACATTCACAGTCAACCTGTATGTTAATCAGCATATAAAGAAATGTTACGGCAGGAGCTGGTGGAATCTCAATCTACCAGCAAGTAGACGAAAAGCGAACCATAAAAATTGGCATTTGAGGTTACATGGAATGCGGAGTGTCTCCTTAAAAGAACATCTTGCACACCTTTGAAATATTACAGATCAAATAAGTCTTCCAAGAAAAAAAACGAAATCTTTAGCCGATTAAAAACCAGGTCTATCGAATACAGGTATCCATCAACGTTTAAAATTTTATCTTTCCCATGACATAACTCTGTATTTCGTAATAATCCGTTTAATAAGAGTAGCTCGCCGAGGACGAGACTCTGAGGACTAACTACCGCAAGACAGAGATGTGTCAAGCGAAAAGAGTGATACCCAAGTATGACTGTAGCAACGAGGATAGATGAATGTGGACGGGGATCCAGGGAGCTAAATTGGGTTTAGATGGGGCAGGATCTAATATCTAAGCTTAGTAAATACTGTAAAATAAATGATGTTTAGGACAAAAGTCGAATTTCAACTTCTTAAATACTTGTGCCTGCATTTGAAGTTGTCTCCCAATTTGATTGCTCTCCCCTAGAGAGAGCATTTTATCGAGCATATACAGAAATTTTTTGTTAACACTAAAGTCCCAATCAAACATACTGAATAGCATGAAATGCTGTAAATGGGTTCATCTTGAAGAAAAAGAATAACAGTGGGTACTATCAGCATAAATATCCAGATCTCCCTTTTCAAACGTTTTTCTTCGAGACCACAGCCAAAAAATGCTCCAAAATTTCCATACCTCCAATGCAGTCCCTACAAATTCTGTCAAACGGCCTAGAGTGATTGATAGCCTCTTCGGACATATCAAGGTCCTCTAATACCTCCTCATGACTCCCAGACTCCGCTCTACCCCCAGCAGAGGAGTTCGATATTAGAATTACAGCCTAAATATCCATATCGCTCTCCACGGAAACTCCTTCACCTTTGTATAACAGTGTCCCCCATCGGTCCACTTAGCCTTTCTCATCTTTCGAATCCTCCACATTTTTCGATCCCTCCACATCCGCCTCATCCTCCTCTGCCTCTCTTGCCTCTGCTTTATCCTCTGCTTCTTCTACTTCACAAATTCCATCTCTTTGAGGCGGAGGCGGACTATTACTGATTTGGAAACATTGAGGGATGGGCGGAGTTTTTTCATGTGAAGGACACAGTGGGTGAGCCAATATAGTGGTTGATGGCACCGAGGTTGCTTCAACGAAGTTTTTATTTATTTTTAAATGTGGTAATGTCTTCGAAAACCTTTACGGCTTTTGGCAAAATAAAATTGCCTAGCAATGTTGCGGCTTTGAATTCAAGCAATCTGGGAAATACAAAAATAGGTTAGGTAGAGTATCGGAGCTGAACTTGGAGGACGAAGCGGATCAAGAGTAGAAATATTTCTTTTCGAAAAAAGGCTAAATCCTCCAACATAAAATAAAAAAAGGACGTCGGGCTGTTAGCTAAGATTCATAAACGAGGAGGACCTGAGAATTCATTTTTTAAAGGAAGAGTTAGAACAATTGGTTTGGAAATACTAATAAAATTTTCAGCCGTTAGTCCTGAAGTTGTGCATTGACAACTCTAAGAAATTGGTCAGGATAAGGACTTTTGCGATAAAAGCTCGGAGTGGAGAGTGAGGATGGTAACTTCAATTTCTTGTGCGGCATCAACGCAAATAGGATCGCTCGGGAAGAGGCCAGGGGCGCGCTACTGGTCTGAGCTCTTGGGGATGTCACGGGAGAAAACCTGCTCCCGAAATACGATGAGAGAAATTTTCAGGCTAGTCAGATCTTTATATAAGATTTTGCAATGAAAAAAGTGACGACCCACCGCATCATACTTATATACATTACCGTTCAAGATTATGAATCGTGGCCCATGGTGTCAATGGATGTTCTTTGTAAACCTTTACGATTTATAGGGAACATAAGTGTACGAGAGTATTCAGATATTAACTAAAGAGACGGGCGACGGGTCACTTGGATGCTAAATGCAAACGGAGAACGAAGTCATTACGTTCCTGCTTAGGCAAGGAACCACTACGGGAAGCAGCGAAGGAAGCAAGGCTTCGGGAGAACCTCTGGCCCTCTTCGCCCAAGGCGCCATAGATATCACTCCTAACGGCGGGAAGAATAATATAGTTTTGATCGCGATGAACTCCCAAGTGAAAATATTTCCTGCGTCTTGCGAGCACAGCGGCAGCTCTTAAAATAACTGTGCTTGGCGAGATGTGGCGGCAAGTGTAAGTACGAGACCGGTACTTTCCGCAAGTTTTTGTTCCTTTCATTCAACGATCCATATCTAAACTCTCCTTTTCAAAGCAATTGTTCCAACTCTTCTTTTAAAAAAAATGATCCTAAGGTCCTTTTTATTTGTGAATCTAAACTCATTGTACGAATCAATTTTCTATTTTATGTTTGAAGCTTTGCTCCTTTTTGAATAGAAACATTTCGACTCTTGATCCGCTCGGTCCTCAAAATTGAGTCCCGATATTTTACCGAGCAGAATTTTCATTGTCCCTAATGCTTGAAAATTCAAAGCCGTAACATTGCTTCGCATTCTTTATTTTGCCCTAGGCCATGAAAGTTGTCAAACCCATTACCACATGTAAAGCTCGTTAGCAATTAAGGATTGGGTCAAGCGGTAGAACTCGTTGAACTGACAAAGCTCGTTCCATTATCGACAGTATCGGGCGAGCTAAAACAATTCTTAGACCAGAGAGTAGCGAGCTGCTAGCCCGAAAGCGAGCGCTGAGCAGACTATGAGCTCTTACTGTCGACTACAGCCGAGTCCCTGTCGAGCAGATCCAACAGTAGTCATCAAGCGAAAGTCGAGCTTACAGAAAGACAGTATGGAATACGTCGTAATATTTGGATCTAGTATTGACTTGGATATCATTTCTCTCTATCATCATGATTGTCACAAATTCGCAATTTATTTCGGGAAATGACCGGTTAGTCCTACTGATATTGAGTGCGTCAAAATCACTAATATATCTCATCATGGATTCTTAGTAAAGAATCTGATTTAACTGGTACAGTAATCGTTCTTGATACAGTACAACAAAAAAGGACTTTTATAGGACCTCCGATTTTTTAGGTTGCTGTATGTCTTCTCGAACATATAAAGTTCTGTAAAGTGATAATGATGCAATTAAAATTTCTGAAAGGTACACAGAATGTTCGCGAAAAGCTTCAATAGGTAAAGCAGTTCTCGTTGAATTGAACAGTAACAATTCAAATTGTGAATATGAAACGACACAAATCGCTGATGTGGTATACCTACCCTGCATTTTATCTCTTTACCGGTCTCAGTATTGTAAAATATTGTAAAGAATATATGCTTTGTATCATATTCAATTTCCTTACCAAAAGATTTTAGGAGCCGCTTGGCTCAATTGCTGTCACTCTAGTAGGAAATTTCCGACGGTAATAACCTTGAATTGAAAGGTGGGAGCGTTTCCATGTCTTTGCGAAAAGATAATGGAACGAGGTCTAGGAGTAATCTGATAAAGCAACCTACAGAAAACCATCAATTGTTGAAACTTCGTACAAATTATTATCTGAAGAATACTGTATTGATTTTTTAAATTTGATCAAAGACCCTAGGTATTCTAAACCATATATTTGTGTAAGGAAGAGTATAAATTTACTGCACATCGACTTATTTGGTCTGAGTTAAATTTTTGTAGTTGAGAGCAGAAGTTTTGCTGGCCTATACCTTCATCCTTCCGAAATAAATCGCCTTCTTACAATGAAATTCTCAAAGCGGTTCACCAAACAGGTCGAGGACAGTCAAAACAGAGCAGAACAGCCATCAGTTGTCGCCCTAAATTTGGTGCCAAATGAAACAGAGTCATCTACTTCTACTTCACAAGACAACATGACTCTTCACATACCTAAAGACCTAGCTATCGAAGCCGTCGGAGACATTCTCCGAAATCGGTCGTCCCTTTAAGATATCATCCCGTATAATGACTGCCTTCCTGCTCATATGAGTAGAACCACAAGGGCCAAATGTTATGAAGACTTCAAGATACTTTGTAAGACAAACAGTAGGCAGTGTGTTAGGTTCCTTTTTTGCCGTTCTGTGCGCAGTAGTGACTGCCCGTTATGGTCCGGGGTTCTCACTTACCAGGGAAATGTAGGCACCGCAACCTTCGGCAAACATACCGCCTCGCATGGTCGCATCGGCGGCGCTTCTAAGCAAATTAGTATCGTGCGAGAACTATCTGCATCTTACGAAGCGATTATTTGTGATTTCGCGTCTTTAGCATGCGTATACTACCTTAGCTTCCCTTCAATTTTGCTGATAGTAGGCTGGGTATGATTTCTTTCGTAGCGGTGGTTTTTTCAAGGCAGGCTACCACATCAAGAGAAAACATCGATGAAAAGATGCTTTTGCCCTCCGCTCGTCCCGTTAGAGGTGTGATGTCCGTTCTTGCAGCTGAAAAGAGGAAAAAGTTCGGAAATTTTGCAGAAATATGTATTTAGCATGTTAGGTAGTGTTACATCCGACGTTGTGAAAATGAAAACTCAGGGGAATTTTTTTATGATTTGACGGTGCATTATTTTCATGTGGTTTCTTGAAGTTCACTGGGGATTCCAACGATTGAGATAAGGCGAAAATCACTTTTGTTTGGGGATTCCATGAAATTCCAGGCATTAGATGAAATACTTCATCTACTGGACACCAGGCTTAACAGTCAGTACGGATTTATACCCCGCCGCCTGTTATCCAGCTTCACACTCTCTACAGATTTTTGTAATGTTATACTCAATATTACTGGTGCCTTATTGAGCCCTGTCACGGCACCATTGGACGAGGAATGGCGAGGATTCATGTCACAATTGGTAAAAAAGACAATGAAAACTTTCCTGAGCGGGTTTGCTGGGGATCAGCAATTTAATTGGATGACAGAGGATTTGAAGGCAGGTATTACTCTTGTTTTCATATTCAAGCAGTCTGGCTGAAATAATGATTTCGTAGATGGTTACTCCTTGATTCGGGAAGTGTAGACCACATTCGCAACTGCGTGCAAAGTTGCGGAAATTTTTGTCAAACCAGGGCACTCTGCGTCCTCTATGGAAGATCGCGAAGGCAATGTCAGCAGGCTGAAATGGGAAAGAATTCAATCCTTTGCTACTTGTTCTTTCGTAAAATTTTATTATTTTCTCCCGTTTATGAGGGAGTTCTGGCATGCGAAGTTATTGTTGGCGTTGTAATTGGCATTAGAAGCTTCTGAGAAGCCTAAATTGCATGCGATAATGCCATATCAACAGAGATGTAAGGATAAGTTGCAACGGATTGCTAATGGACGGAAGATCGGACGAGGGGCTTCTGCTAGAAGTGTACTGCTCAGTCCCCATTCTCGCTGCTTGTGCCGTTTCATGCTGAAAACGTTCACTGAGAAGGTCAAAATTCGTGATTTATGGTAATCTATATGCAATCTATATGCATGCTACACCTATTCCTATGCGAATTTCAGTTTCAACCGCAGATTGGCAATCCCACTGAGTGAATGACTCGAGGTCTAACTTCCATTGGAGAGTTTATGAATAATTTTGACCCAGATGGAAGCGTTTCGCGGGGGAAGGCGGAAGATATGAATTATGTAGTCGTTGGAACTACTGATAATTTGGATAGCCGAAAAGCTAGTATCGAATTGTAATCCTCTGCTCAAATTGTGCAACTTCGGAAGCATGCAAAGTAATACATGGTTCAATATGAATACATTCACTTAAAAACAGAGAAAAAAGACTGGCATGTGAGGCAACGAGATATAGGGACATGAACATAGCATCTTTAGGATACAAAATTGAAGAATTTTTTTGAGGCGATTTCGCAGCAATTGAATTTGGTTCACATCGTAAGATGCGGTTTCCACTAATATTGCAAGTGATTTTTCGATTTTTTGCATGTCCTGTCTCATCATGTGCCAGTGAGTGCGTATTCGCCGCTGTTAAATACATTTTGACACACGAAAGATATAGGCTAGGGCCAAACATAATGGAGGACGTAATTGTGCTAAGCACTTGAGAATTCTGATGTTCCTTGTCAAGTAAACAAGCATTACTGTAATCACCTAGTTGTATACCACTTTATTTAGAATAAAGTACCCCTGCAATAAATGGCGAAACATTTCAGAAGCCATCATGTGATAAATAGTTGTGGTTAAAGTCCGAATCTATCCCGTTTCTATGATTTCAGGTATTATATATTCTTAAAAACGAACTGAATTGCGTTGAAAGGACACTGTGTGAGGTGTTGGGTCCAAACGGTTATTTATTCTAAGATTTCATTATTTTTTCCTTTTCAGTCTCATTTTCAACATTGTGTTTTAAATTGTGCATTAGTTACACCTCGGGTCGTGATGAAAATTTACAAAACATCTATATTGACTAATGAATATATTTAGTGCCATTTTTGATCGATATTTCGATTATTTAGCTTTCTTTTTCATATCAATACCTATCTCCATCATCAAAAATTGCGCCACTTTGTTGAGGTCTAGTCTCATATTCATTCGATACAAATATCCACTTTACTACCATAGTACCTGTAGTAGAAGAAAAGTTTGTGACAAAAATCAGTGATTCATCGCTATACCTCATTTACTTGTCTAAGATCAAGAATCTGGGCATTTCTGTAAATTATGGAATTGATAGCTACAAAATTTGAAGCAGAAAGTATTGTCAACGTTGCAGTCCCCATTTCTGACGTAGATTCATAGAGCTTCAATATTCCTTGAACGGCTTCGATGCTACGAAAAATCGAATGAAGACAGGACGTATGTACGAATAACGTCTTTGAGAATAATTGATGTGAAATCATTTCGCTTTTGTCCACGAAGCTATTTTCCGGAAACATATTTTGCCGCGCTTACTCGCGTAGAAGTTTACATTCTTAATTCCGAACTGTTGCAAAAGTATGTTCAAACAGCTTGAGAACATTTTTCCGTTCTTTTTCTTACCATCAAATTAAGGTAGCAATGATTTGATTGACTGTCCTTCTGATAGTGCGCTTATACCTCTCCGTGAATATTTTTTTACTTTTTTTACGTACTAAAACACTCTGCAGTCATATAAATTACCTTTTATGGGGCCGCATGCCTTTCAAAACCTAGCTGTCTGTGCAAAAATGTTAAGCTTTGAGATAAATAACAGTAAATTTACATTTATATGCTGAAATAAATCTCATAGAAATTGTTTTAAATCGTCTTGTTTGAGTAATTTCATGCTTTTGAGGGTCAATAACGGGCTATGCTAATATTCGTTCAATATATATGAGGAGAAAACCTGTAAAGAGAAGTAACCATAGTTCTTTACTTTTGAAACGATATCTGGTTGTATCCAAAAGCATTTGAATGCATTAATATAAGAGGAAAGCTATCTTAAATAAGTTCCGTCTGGGACTTTCCAGACTTCTATGAGTCTCACGCGATGTTTAGGTCAGAACTTTATATACAAATAAAGTTATGAAAAAATTTCGTATACAGCCTGAATAGTATAACATGTGAATTAAATGTCTTAATCATAGCCGTCTGAGAATATCGTTACTTTCGTTTGTTTACTACTATCTCATCTCTTCATTACAAAGGGTTCATCCTATTTTAAATAAATCTCTATCACATAAAGTCAAGATGCCTTAATAATTCCATTCGAGTAGAAATGCTCTAAGCTTCAGCAGAATAAAAACCATTTTGAAAGTCGTACTTAAAACATTGGGAACAAGCTTAATCCATTATTCATAAAAAAATTATTCCTACCGACTGGCCTGTCATGTGAAAATGTAGTCGTAGAGAATAGCCAACTGGTGTCCTTTGTATCAATCGTTCCGGTTCAAGTCGATAGTATGAAAGAAGCAAGCTCTAAATACCCGTTCAACAGAGCTGGATCAAGTAGAACCTCTGGAACTGTTAAGCAGTGCATCTTTAAGCATCAGAATAGCGCTTATCTTTACATTTTGTAGCTAAAGCGGGCCATCGATACATTTTAATGAGTTTACTCGAGCCAAGATCTTGTTGGAATCCTATTTGTAGAGCCCCAGCCGAATCTTGGCTCGGTCGATACGAACCCTAATATCAACGTCATTGAAATAAAATCCCTGTCATCAACGACTTCATTGGCTCATTCACTTTGTCCTCAACGTGAAAAACTCACCCCGTCCTTCAATATTACCAAATCAGTCAGATTCCACTGTACCTTCAACGCCCTGGACGTGATGGCTAATGGGCTGAATGAATTCGGCGACTACTGTACAAGGATTGACCAGGAACGCATTCTGGAGATTGTCAGCAGTCAATTTTTCAAGAGGATAAGGGAAAAAGAGGATGAAGAAGAGGCAGGAGAAGCAAAGGAGGCGGGAGAGGATGAGGCGGATGTGGATGGATCGAAACTTATGGAGGATCCGGAAGACCAGGAAGGCTAAGTGCATGGGAGCCACTGGTGTACAGTCATGGGGGAGTTTGCTGTGGAGGGCGATTGGGACATTAGGCTGTAATTCTCATCTCGAACTCCTCTGCTAGGGATGGAACGGAGTTTCGGTGTCAAGAGGAGTGATTGGAGGATTCTCCTGATATGTTCTAAGAGGCTATCAATCATTCTAGGCCGTTTGTCAAAATTTGTAGGGACTGCATTGTGGGTACGAAAATTTGGACCATTTTTTGGTCCTGATCTCGAGGAAAAAGTTTTGGAAAGAGAGATATGGATATGTATGCTGATAGTATCAACTGTTAGTCTTTCTCTTCCACACGACTCCCTTTGATGCATTTTACGGTATTCAGTTTGTTTGATTGAGACTAAAGTGTTAACAAAAAAGTCTATACAAGAAAATTAAATTCTTTCTCTAAGGGAAAGCAAGCGAGTTAGGATACAAATTCAAATACTGGCCCAAGTATTTAAGAAGTTGGAAGTCGGCTTCTGCCCTAAAATCGTTTACTTTACAGTAGGTCCTAAGCTTGGGTCTAATGTCCTGTCCCATATATACTCAACTTTAGCTCCTTGGCTCCTCTTCCTTATTCACCTTTCCTCGTTCCCAAAACCATACTTTAGCAGTACTTTTTCGCTTGCAACATCTCAATCTTGAGATAATTGGTTCTCATAGTATCATACTCATGAAAGTTATCCCTATCAATTTTTACTCTTGTGAAGGTGGTTGCACCCGACGAATTGTAATCGTGAAGTATTAGATTCAATTTCAGTTTGATTTCTTTTAATATTTTCTGCAGTCATGTATCTTAAAGGCTCTTATATCTTTCACAAGAAGCAAGAATGAATACTTGAAAGAGTTCTTTTATTCATATGCTAATTTTTTATGACGGAAAGATACCATATAGAAAAGGCCGCGAGTGTATTTACCTATCTTTAAGTGGTGCAAAGTTCATTGATGGGCGGTCCCTTAATGTAAATGGGGACAACTCCGTTGATTTGTGTGAGTCGCTTGTGATAGAATACAATAAGGAGGTTGAACCAGATGAAATGATCCGCACCTTAATACACGTCCGTCTCACCTTCATTTTTTGCTAAGCTGATTGGTTTACCTGTATGATCTCTACAAGAAAGCCATATTAGACACGCAAGCCAAGTACGTAGTGATACGTAAGGCAGCAATAGGGGATAAAGAGGCTCTCAGATTTCTCCTCATTAGAAGCCCTCATACGTTTTACGATCTGAAATGCACTCCTGTTGAGTTTATTAAGAAATAAGAGACATTTCAATCGCTGCTTTAAGAAATGAATGGAGATCGAAAATTGATGTCCCCAGTGCATCTTGAGAAGAACTAAAGAAGTGTAAGTACTAGCTCATTGCCGTGACAAGCTGTTGGAAGCTATGTCAGAAACTTGGAAGAACGATTGAAAACCTGGTTCGACAATCGACTAGACATGATAATGTCACTGTTGGAGAAAATAAATCTAAACATAAAGGGCTATAGAAGTCTGCTCTCACTTCCATAAGCCTGAAATTTTTGCAAATAGGTGCCTGGATAACCCATTCCGGATTACTCATCGTGGGAAATGCGGATTCTGCGGTCATCATGAAAACAACTAGTGGACTAAAGATAACACACGGACAACTATCCCGGAGGCACGAAGCTAGTCTGGAACTGATATAAAAAGTTTATAATAATGAAGGATGACAAACCGAAAAATACCAGGAACGTATATGTCGGCAGCGAAATTGTTCAGGTCAATGTGACAAGAACGGATGCAGAAGGCAATTTGTTATCGACGAGGCCAATATTAGATCATGAGATGCTTGAGAATATTCAAGTACTCATACCCCTTCGGACTAAAACATTTGATCTAATTGTACCGGGAAAGGAAAGTGCTCTGAAAATGAAGATGAAAAAGCTGAAAAAATTCCAAAGTATCCAGAGATATTAAATAGTGTATGTGAAGGAACAAAAATTCAAAGACAAGCTCTAATCTGAATTACTAGAGTCAGTTTTGGTCACGTATTAGCGGGGGCGTAGAAGATGCGATGAAACAGCTCAGAAAGCTCATTAGTTCTATTAAGTGAAATAAGGGTAACACATTCCTCTAATCGGCCTCGACAGTACCAAGACGTCGTAAAATAGTACCGGTCAAAATACTAGGAACAAAAATCCAAGCTCGTTTGTATTTAGGATCTGTCACAAATCTTATTTCAGAAATTTTGATGACGAATCTGGCCGTCAAAAGTTTTCCAACTAGAAAAAGGATAAATTTTATGTATGGAACATTCTCAAAATGTATGGGTACAATTGAATACGTTCTTGTGTTCTTCAGGACTCAAAAGTTTACACTGATTTTCTCGGTATGTCTTAGTTTATCTCCATGGAAGCATTGCCTGTCCGACAATGGAAGAGCAGGGGACAGGCATTGAGCCTGGAAACCAAAGTTTTTTAGTTCAAATCGGGGGCATAACCGTAAACACACTCCTAAATTTTGAAAAGAATCAAAATCTGGGGGCATTTCCTCTGTGCGGTAAGAGTATTTGAAAGATATAGACAGTTAATGTTTCGCCTCTAGCTATGAAAGAAAAGATACGGAGTGAAAAAGCCTTCGTTAGAGGAACAATTTATGATAGAATGATTCTAAACCTCACATGGAATTATTGCGATTCTGGGTACGTTTACGACGAAGAGTGGGATCTGAATGCAAATCTAGGCTCTGAATTTGTAGTAGTAGGTGATAACGTTGGATTCGGGAACAATATGAAAGACCAATAGTCATTCCTAAATGCTGAGGATTCTGTGATGATCAAAGCAGGAAAAATAGATGCAACGGAAGCGGCTCATCAAAACGGAGATGGGAATGGCCACCGGAAAGAAGAGGGAGGGACCTTGGATGTGTATGAAACATTGAAAAAAATCCGCTATACCGCGTGTAAGAAGATATCTGGTATGTGGACATCTTCTGAAGTTATTGAGTGGATAGTTTTCTATTTAAGACAAGTGAGAGTACTTGTCACTATCTCTTCTTCAGATTAATGATAAAAACACAATTTACCATAAAAATAGACGTCAAACACCAAAGAATGATCATTTTGTTTCGTAAAATGCTACAAGTATACTGGAGATTGATATTATTCGGCCAGTGCGTCACCATAGTCAATTATCGTTGAGTTTGTGGCAAAAAGGATGGAAAGCTTCGATTTTTCGTCGACCACAGGCAACTAAACTGAAACATGATAGCGGATCTATTTAATATTCCCACCATGGAGTTAATACTCGAAAAATTGAAGGTCGTGATATATTTATCATCAATTGAGCTGTACAATGGCTCTTGACAGATTTCTTTCGATGAAAATCGTAAAGAAAAAACAATTTTCTACCAGCAAAGTTGGTACATTCATGCTCATTGTAATGCAATTCAGTCTCATACATGCACTGAAAATAGATCAAAAAATACTGGATAGGTTTTTTGAAGTGATTTCCATTTGCGAAGATGCAAATTGATAATGTTGGGTTATTCTCGAAAAACGTAGGATGAGCATTTCAGGATTTCCAGACCATAGTTGAGAAAATATCAGACCACAGCTCGGAAATTAATTTACGCTGACTATTTTTGGCGGGAGACTCCAACAAGCTACTGAGACACATTGTAAATCTAGGGAGAATCAAATTTGGTCCCGCAAAAGTGAGAAAAATGGAGCTGGAATCGGAGATTTCTTCAAATACGGAATATTAGAGCTCTACTTGTCTAGCTTCGTATTGCAAAAGGGTCATGAAATATTTGGCCATGACAGCAGCACTGCTACTAGTAAGAACTGAGTAAAATGGGACGTTTTGCTGGAACAAGGAAATAAAGATCGCATTCGATGAACTTAAGAAGAACCTGTGTTTCTCTCCAGTACTTACTTATCCGGGGTTTGAAAAAGCCATAAATAGTAGAAACAGATGCATCTGATCGATATTTGTGAGAATTTTTGTACCGAAAAGATAAAAAAGGAAGGATACACCTAGTTTTCGAATCAAACTCCAAATGATACAAAGAAGAGATAATATTTCTGTGAGAAGGAAGCACTGGAAGCTGTTTTTGCATTGAAAGCGTTTAGTGTTTATCCGCAGTCTTTGGAAAAGTCTCTTCTCATAACTTCACACCTGATTTTTTTACTAAAGCATTACTGAAGAAAAATGAGCATCATCGGCTGGCTAGGTCGGTAGAAATTTAAACAGAGTATCGGATTCTGTACAGATCGGGACGCATTAATCAGCCAGATGATTATTGATATCGTTTAGGGAACCCATCTAATCCGAGTAAACTTTCCCCTCAGGAATTTTATTGGAGTTACAGAAACGCCATGAATTTTATTGAAGTTACATAAACGCCATGAAGTTTTATTGGAGTTACATAAACGCCATGACTTTTATTGGAGTTACATAAACGCCATCAATAAGGTAATATTCAAGAACTCATTAGATTCTTGCGGGACTTAAAATTTGGAAATGTCGACGTATAGGACAGAAAGTGGGTGCGTAGGAATCAGACTTCATTAGCTCTGCGTGAAGGAAAGCTTTTTGGCTCACTAAACTGTCCCCAACTAGCAGCTTCCTTTAAAGAATGAGTAAAGATCTTGAGGACATTAAATAATGAGATAGGTCATCGGTTTTATTAGTAAAAAATCAATTCATTAAAAAAGATGTTGGTAACAAAACATTTAAGTTGATGTTTATAGGTTCGTGAAAAGCGGTGACAACTGCCAAAAATTCAGTTTAATCCTATAGTAGAGTAATACAATAATATTCCTGATTTCAAGCATTTTTGAAACTTTCCCAGTCGACTGTGAAGGTCAAGACAAAAAAAAATCCTCTAGAAACAAATATCTCCTCATGTTATTTGAGCACTCTACTGACTGGCCATGGGCAGTGCTAATTTAGGATTTTGTTGTAGAGTTGATCCTAAACTTCGTGAAAAAAGAAATAATTGAGCCATCTGGTCTCCCGAAGAAGATCATCTTGGATATTGCTAACTGTTTCAATGCAAAGACCTTTCTACACTTTTCAGAGAGAAATTTATGCAATTGGGAACGGTTCTCACCTGTGGTTCTAGTTCCAACGAGAAAGCTGAAATAATGGTAGGAATAACCAAGTACCCAGTAGCAAAAAGCATACCAGGTGAATAAATCGAATAATAAAATGCTCTCCCAAAGGTATAATATGGGTATCGCCGAAAAAAGGGCGTATATGATCTCTCAAAATTAGGGTTCATAGTTCATATACGGAAAAGCTCCAAGAATTCTACAAAAAAACTTCAAGGAAAATATAGTCGATGAACAATGAAGGGAAGTCGAATTATGGGCCACAAAAAAATTGGAGATCACAACAAGCGTTAACGAATGTAAAGAACGAAATTTGTAATCAGCAAGCTCAAAACTTTCCAATCTTCTCTAAAAGTCTTGATCTGAATGAAGAAGCCATGTAACAGACTATATAATGGTCAGCATTCCAAGCTAAGAAATATAACCCTGTCACTATCACGGAGGGGAAACAAACTCATGAGAAGCTCTGTCCAAGCTCAGAGAAGAGATCAAGGAGGTCCATCCACGCACGTCGTCTCGTCCCTTTCGATCAAAGACATGTAGAGTTTTCTCTCGTACAATATTCTGTAAGATAACGAAATATACTCATTTATTACTACAGAATGATTCCTAAGGAAGAAAAGAGAGCTTCGCAATTTATTGCTTCGTTTACAGAGGATTGTTACCAACTTCAAGTCCTCATCCACTTCTACAAGAACAATCTGTCTATGGGTCCGTGCGTTGACTGGGTAGTTGCTTCCCAAGGAAGATTACAAAGATTAGCGACCAGAAGGGTGGTAATAGTAACATCGACGGCTATATCACTTGTTTGACGGCCATAGGCACCCGGAATGTAGAAGTTCATTCATAATGGACGGGACTCCCAATGAGTAGAAGAATTGGGATCCTGGACGAGGAGCATATGTTCAACGACTGCAGCTATTTCAACTTACTTACAGAAATGGGCGAAAAACTTGCGAGGGACGTGATGCCGGTGAGTCATTACGTCTTTGTACTTGCAGGTCAAAGCAGGTTGGCAGCTGGGATCCAAGACGGGCGCAACGTTGACAGCGGGCCGGGAGCAGACCGTGCAACGAGTAGATCCTGCGAATAGCGCGATACCGACACGGAAAGCCAGGGCGACCTTCCACGCAGGGGGCTACTTGCACTTACCGCGATGTTGGCGAGGGAGCAAAAAGGAAACGGAAGAGGAGGAGGGTGTGCGCACGGAGAGGAGCCGTCATCGGTCGTGTGCTGTTGTGGACAAGAGCAAGCTGTCCGACTAAGAGAGCATGGGTTTGGGTTCAGTTGTGATCGCAGAGTGGAGCGTTTAACGGAGGATTGGCGAAGAACAACGCTCGAAAAGGGTAGTAGCCGTTAGCGACAAAGACAGCTGCGGATGGCGGGAACATAGGAGCGAGATTGGCGACCAAAGGTCACTCTTCCAAGTGGTGGTGGTGGAAAAGGGTTAATAGGTCGGAGTTAGGACGGAAAGAATCGATTACATTACGCGTAATCCGACTCGGTAATGTCAGTGTTTTGCAGAAGTCTGACACTGTCCATTGAAAATGGAATAGAGGCTTGGTATTAGACCCGATCTGAACAGGCCAATAAGAGCAAGATGCGTATTTTACACTGCAAATTCTTTACTGAAGCTGTATTAAGCAGAAAAGCGATCCACCAATTGCAATTGCCCTGTCCGATTAGTTTTAGGTGTTTATTCAAAGGTGCAAATACCTGATTCAAGCTTGGCACTAGGCCTCTCTGTTCCCGATCCGATTGGTTCTAGACGTAAATTTAACAGTGTAAATACCTGATCTAGGCTTGGCCCAACGCTTCTCTCTTCCCGATCCTAGCTGTAGTGGGCAGTCTCGGACTCTTGCAAACGACGGACATTACCGAGTCGGGTTACGCGTAATGAAATCGATTCTTTCCGTCATATCTGCGACCTGCGACCTGCTTACTTTATGCCGCTGTTGCGCAGAGGTGCAGGACATGTCGACGCCGGGGAGACTGGAGGTCGTTTGAGGAGTTGGGTGTGTCTTTATTACTTTGACTCCACTCTAGTCCCCTCATATAGGAAATGTTTGGACTGCATCTCAAAGTGGAGTTACGTAAACATTTATACTATTTATACGTTGGCTACAATGCAGTTACTACTTGCATACAAATGTTACATTATTAAAACCACGTAGAAAGATAAGGCAGTAAATGTAGGGATCAAGAAAACACTAATGTTGACAGCACTCAAGTGCAAATATGCCAGCACTAATTATTTCAGTGACGCTTTCCCTCATCTCCATCCTGCCTTTCATGAACTGTAACACCCATTTTTGCTGTAAACATTTTTTGTTTGCTCCTTCCAACAATCTTCGTTAAGATACCTGCGATCATTGCATGTGCTTAGCAATACGAACTCTTAGCCTTATTTTGATTCTCTACCTTTCAAATGTAGTGGAACTTGACCTCGATATGCTTGGTCCAATTATTCATGATTTGATCGTCTGCTAGCGACACAGCCGCGTGGTTATCGCACTGGATCGTGATGGGTCCACTTAGTTCTTTTCCGAGGTCTTTCGCCCGCCTTTCAAGAGATACGGCTTCTCTTGAAGCCCATGATAGAGATATTTTTGAGCCTCCTATGTGTATTGCGCCACGACTCTTTGCTTTTTGCTTCTCCAAGATATGACAGAGCCACTGTGTATGAACAGGTAACCACTAGTTGACTTCCTTTCCACGCGGTCTCCTTCATAAGCAGCTTTAGCATATCCAACAATCTCCTTCTCACCGTCTGGCCTTTATGATATTCCATGGTGCTTAAAACATTGCAAATAACGTATAATGTGCTTGGCAGCATTCTACTGTAGTTTTGCATATAAATTCATGAATCTCGCCAGTAAATTAACTTTATAGGTTATGTACGGCCGCACAGTATTGGATAAATGCATCAAAACTCGATTATTTCTTGGTACGGAAGGTCTTTCGCAGCTCACATCTCGGCTTGTTCTGCTTTCACCAAGATTTTTCCTCCTGGTAGTGGGGCTGGTGCTGCTCGACATTTTTCCATATTGAACCTTTTCAATATTCCTTGAATCATTGGAGAGTTGTGGAAGTTGATTGATCCAGTCGTTTCATTCCTGTCTATTATCATACTTAGGAAGTTGTCATTCTTCTTTTCTTTCCGAGTTTCAATTTTCAAAGATTTCTTATATGCGGTATATTTAAATGCTTTCTCGCTTAGTCCTACGAGAAGAACGTCATCCACCAAAATCAATGCAACAACACGAATTTTTACACTATCCTTCATAGTAAACGGTCCCGAATCTGATTCACTCTTGATGAATCTCAAGTTTCCTAAGGGACTATGAACGGCCTTGATCCAAACCATCGAAGCTTGCTTCAATCCATAAAGGCCTTGAATAGCCGGTAAACATGATTTGGCTCTTGTGAGTCAACAAAATATTCCGGTTGTTCAAGTTAGATTTCGTCTTCCAGGAATCCATTTAGAAATTTTGTCTTAATGCCCACCAAGAGAATGTTGCACTTATTCTAATCTACGACAGATAAGATGAATCTGAACGTCCTATATAGCGCAACAGGAGCGAAAGTATCATTAATATCAATGCTTGGTCTTGGCGAGTATCCTTTCGCTACAAGTCTCTCTCTTTACCTTGATAATTCGCCTTTTGAGTTTTCTTGGTCTTGAAAATACACTTGTTCTTAATCGGCTTGTGACCAGGCGTAAGTTCCATCAACTTCCACGCCCCCTTTTTTCCATGTCTTTCATTTCTTGGTGTATGAATTCTTTCCATTCCAAAGTTTTAGAACTTTTCAGTGCTTTCTGTACACTGAGTGGATCTTAGAACTCGAGATCTCTTAGCTTTGCCACCGCGTTTAAAGCAAGGTACATATCTGGAGCGTATCGATCAGGTTGGGATCGGGCACGTTGTGACCTTCTCAGTTCCGGTTCATGGATGCAGTTTTCTGACGTGATGTTTTGATCATGAAATTCTGTAATTTCAACATAATTTTGCTCCTGTTGGGAACTTGTCAGTCCTTGTTTTTTCACTTGTTGCTGTACTCAACGGGGCAGTTTCGTTTTCAATCGAAATTTTTTCATAAATGGATGTGTTAGTTAAACTCTTTAATAGGTGGCCCCGCTTCTTTTCAGTTCTAATTTGAATCGGACGTCTATTGAAATCAAGTTATTATTCTTCTCTGGAATGAATATATTGAACCAGGTAACCCTTTCGAATCCAACCAGGATTCCAGATTCTGCTCATTCCTGTAATGTAACTTTTCTCTAAATTTTCGGTATATGGAAATATGCAATTGCTCCAAATATCCTAACATAACGTAGATTCGGCTTCTTTTTCATAATGATCTCATATGAAGTCTTATGCTCGTCATTGCACGAACTTGAATACATCCTTTCGCGTAAGTAGTTTTCTGTAGCGATTTTCTCTGCCCATAGCCTCTGAAGCTCACGAACATTTACAACTTCCGTAAGTATGGTTCTTGCCGTATCCGAAAGTGTTCTACTCAGTTTTTCGGCTTTTCCGTGTGACTCGGGAGAATACGAGGCACTTGGCTCTTTCAGTACTCCTTCGGACTTCAAACGGTTCTTCATTGAATCCGAAACGTACTCTCCGCCGTTTTCAAATATAATTATATTGACTTTGGCGTTGCGTACATTCTCAACTTCCGTAATCATTTCTCGGGCGGCGTCCTCAACTTCTGTTCTACGCTTCAGGATTGGAACCATCGATAATGCATTGAATTCAGCATAAATAGCTACGAAATACTTTGCGTCTTCAAAAGGTGTTGCTTTCATAGGCCCCTTTACGTCGTAATGGACCAAGTCCAAATGTTTTGATTTCCCAGAGTCTTTGCTTGATGTGGCTATCCCGGGTTGTCTAGTCGACTTTCCCATGAGACATTCTTTACAAGTTCGGTTGGCTCCCTCTATTCCTCTGGGAACTCCATCCACAATTTATGCAGTTCTCTTTATTACCAACGGGCTTGAATGTGCAATTCGGCGAAGACATAACTCATCCTTCGATTCTTGACTGATACAAGCCTATTCTAGTTCTTTGTCATTTTGAAGTGTCTTCAGTACTACTTCGTATAGGCATTCGGTTTTCTCGGTTGCATAGTCCACAGCCTTGGTTGAACTCTTATCGAATATCGAGCAATATCCATTGCCATACTTATCCTCATCGAACAGGATTCTTTTGTTAGCCTTGCGTAATCGGCTAAAGGATACAAGATTGCAAGTCAGTTTCGGCACATATAGCACATCTTTCAACTTGATAATCTGGACGGTTCTGTTCAAAATTGTAGCTGCGGTGACATCATGTCCATGAACTTTGGTTTTTTCACCGCTTCCAACTGAGGCAAATCCAGGAGCTTCTGTTTTGGAGAAATTTTCGAACGCATGTTTATTCTTGCACATGTGCTTGAACAACCTGAATCCACGAAACACTTTCTCGGTGCGTTCTCTTGTACTTTCGAAGCGAGGTGTGTACCCACAAATTCAATGCAAGTAGCCGGCCTTGCTTCATCTTTGTCGTGCTTTCGATAACTACCGGCGCCATTGCGGTTCTTGCCACCTCCGTGTTTGTTGCTGCCAGGATTTGACCAGCGGTTGTTCTTGTAGTGGCCTTTCTTACCGCAGTTGTGACATGCACCTTTCACTTTCACTCGCAACGCACCCGCGTTTTTTTCATTACTAGTACCTTTCGCAGTTTTCAATGGGCCTTCTTTTATGACAAAAAAAATCAACTGCTTCTGTAACAGACTTATCGAATCCACGGATAGGATCAGCTGTAGTTTGGAATTCTTTGCGAAGACCTCCCAATAGTGTCCTTTGCTTATCCAAGTCATTCACTTCATGGCCGATTCGAGCAAGCTTAGACTTCATGACATTCAATCTGTTCACATATTTCATGACATTCTCATTTTGCTGCATCTGTCTCTACAAAAGCATCAAAACTTGCTTTTGAGACAGTCTCGTCGAGCCCCTTCAACTTCATCCAAACTTCAGACGGATCTGACAAGTCGATAACACTACCGACAAAAGCATCATCAATAGTGAGCAAAATGCTTGCTAAGGTCAGGCCTTTGCGCTTCTCGTAAGCCATTGCGGCCCTCAGCAATTCCGCTTGGTTACCGGAGCTTCCATCCGGTCCCGCTTGACTTCCGTCGCCATCAGGCAATGTGAACTTCTCCTATCATGTAACGAACTTCGAAACACCCATGAATAGCAAGATAAGTTGAGTCTCGCAAGACCACAGAAAGTAGTCATCGTTCTTCAAAGCTTCGATCTTGAATCGGGTGGTTTCTACGAGTCCACTCGCGTCTATTTTTAAAGCACAGGCGTAGAGGAACAACTTATGAGAAGAAGGCGTCGATGAGAAGAAGAGACAATCAGAGCTCTGGGCCCATAACCTGTTGCGCAGAGGTGCAAAACAGGTCAAAGCCGGGGAGACTGAAGGTCGGTTGCATTTTTTTTGGTACATAAAGATGTACTCAGTTTACTCTAACTCTGTCCCCTTTTGTAGCACTCCACAAATCGATAAACCAGCCAAGAATCGAAACTTCTAACCCCAACGAACTAAGACAGCCACTAACCAGTAGACAAGTTATCTGGGCCACAAAACTAACAACAAGTGCATACTGAAAACCACGTTGTTCAACTTAAAATCATGAACTAGTATCAGATAGCCTTCCTAACAAAATACCAACTTGACTCTCCGCCTTATCCACAAACGTAGCATGCACTATCAGAAATCACATCAAAAAACAAATCAATTAACACATGTAGAATGGACTATCGATTTACAAAAAACAGAAAATCTTACAACAACTCAAAAGATAACAGCCTAGTGTCTCCCCTCCTGAGAAGGCGGAAGATATTACATCAATTAGGCAGAACGATCGACGATTGTCGCACCCACATCAACGGGTTGAGGAGTTGGCTGTGTCTTCATTACTTTGACTCCACTCTAGTCCCCTCATATAGGAAATGTTTGGACTACATCTCAAAGTGGAGTTACGTAAACATTTATACTATTTATACGTTGGCTACAATGCAGTTGCTACTTGCATACAAATGTTACATTATTAAAACCACGTAGAAAGATAAGGCAGTAAATGTAGGGATCAAATAAAACACTAATGTTGACAGCACTCAAGTGCAAATATGCCAGCAATAGTTATTTCCGTGACATCCGCCACCACCACTTGGAAGAGGGACCCCCGGTCGGCAATCTCGCTCCTATGTTCCCACCATCCGCAGCTGTCTTTGTCGCTAACGGCTACTACCCTTTTCGAGCGTTGTTCTTCGCCAATCTTCCGTTAAACGCTCCACTCTGCGATCACAACTGAACCCAAACCCATGCTCTCTAAGTCAGACAGCTTGCTCTTGCCCACAACAGCACACGACCGATGACGGCTCCTCTCCGTGCGCACACCCTCCTCCTCTTCCGTTTCCTTTTTGCTCCCTCGCCAACATCGCGGTACGTGCAAGTAGCCCCCTGCGTGGAAGGTCGCCCTGGCTTTCCGTGTCGGTATCGCGCTATTCTCAGGATCTACTCGTTGCACGGTCTGCTCCCTGCGCGCTGTCAACATTGCGCCCGTCTTGGATCAAAGCGGCCAACCTGCTTTGACCTGCAAGTACAAAGACGTAATGACTCACCGGCATCACGTCCCTCGCAAGTTTTTCGCCCATGTCTGTAAGTAAGTTGAAATAGGCGCAGTCGTTGAACATATGCTCCTCGTCCAGGATCTTTCACTCATTGGGAGTCCCGTCCATTATGTATAAACATTACATTCCGGGTGCCTATGGCCTTCACACAAGTGATATCGCAGTTGACGTTACTATTGCCCACTCTTTTGGTCGCAGTCACATCTCGCCAAGTACAGTTACCGCAGGCGATGCCACGACTCTAGCAAAGCGCGAGAAATATCGTCATTATGGCGATTACTGCGACCAGAACAATAACATCTTCTCCCCGTCGGGATTGATATCTATGGCGGCCTGAGCGAAAAGGGCCATAGGTTCTTCCAAAGCCTCACTACCTTCGCTTCCTCCCGTCGTAGTTCCTCCCCTTAGCAGAAACTTCGCGATTTCGTTACCCGCTTTGCGTTTAGCCTCCAAGTGATGCCGGCGCGCCAGATTGCCACCCGTCGCCTACCTGCGTAGTTGATCTCTAAATATTTTTCGCACACTTTCATGCCCTAGAATTCGTAAATATTTACTTCCACCACGCGTAAAACTTTAGTCCAAGGTTGCCACTTGGAAAAATCCGGGAAAAAATCCGTCTTCCGAGGAACAATAGAGTTCCTGACTTCAAAGTGTGTAGTACACCTGTGATACTCCGCTACGACGCCTGTCTGTGCGGTCCGTGGATTGCGACAAATTGTAGTCATTGGCCACGCATAATTGCTGTTGTGACAGTTACCAGCATGTACACTGTGATAGGGGTAAATCGGCGGGGGAAGAGATCCTCAGAACCAATTACCCTGAGAAGGAAGTGTTGCGAGCGACAAAAGTGCTACCGTGGTATTGTTGAACGAACAAAAGGGAGTGTATATAGAAGAGAGTTGAGAAAGCTACAAGCAAGTATAAAAGGGGCAGGGTCTACCACCGACGCTCTGCGACCAGCTTAGGAAAAAGTTTTCTTGGGTCTGAAGTTGACTCTCAACTTCCTACTACTCGGGACTTGGCTTGAAGTTGTCTGCCACTTTGCTTCACCTCCACTAAAGGAAGCAGTTTACTCGGCTTATATAGACTTTTGGCTACCCTAAAAGTCTCAAACAAACATACTAATAACCATGAAATGTATTCACGGTAATCGTGTGAACCAGAGAGACTATTAGAAGATATTTCCTCAAGGTAAATATCTAGGTGCCATACCCATGCCAGCCACCCATCGGCCAGGGGTGGGAATTGATGTGGCCATTATAAAGACCTCTCAGAGCTACTTGTAGTATCACCCACAACCTGGAACTGTACTGACATCTACTATGACAGCGTGTCCTAAAATGAAAAAATCAGCCGACGAATTTGCCGCACTCACCCAAATTAAAAATATCTTGCAAATTCAAAAACTGTAAAAATATCTTCCCAATTCCGATACTGTATACAATCATGGTCCTCATCTAGATTTTTTTTCGTGTGCGAATTTGCGCACATCACGCCCTCTCGCTCAAGACGAACGTCCCGACTCGTCACTGCTCTTCTTCTGCTTCCGTTAGTGTTCGCTGTCTTATTGATAAAATGTATAGTCTCTCAAACGGGTACGGATGCAACTGATTACCAATATGATGCTCTAAAAAGTAGTTTCGCATTACTGGTACCTCACTTTGTAGCATAGCCTCATATATTGGTTTGATAACATCGAGGTGGGGTTGAATACATTCTTCTTCCGTGACTCTTCCGAATCTTCCAAGAGTGAAAAAATATATGTGATATGCAAACTCTTCTGGAAGATGCCGGAGGAATGGATGCCGATAAGAAAAGAAGACGCGCATCATCAAGAACGAATCTTCGTAAGATAAGTGCGGTCCAGGTAGCGCCCTAAAACATAAACAGATGCTTATCATGAAATAAGAAATGACCTGCGCATCGTTCGCATCCTCGGAGATATTGCGCAGCCAAAAAGATAATCTTCTTCTTCCGACTGTATGCTGTGCATGGTTTTGAAGCAGTGCTAGAGATGAAGTTGTGGTGGACGGTCCCGATGAATGGCCGCGACCAGCTCCTGACGTACTGGGACCTGCACGAGGTCCTCTCGGGGGACGACCGGAACCTCTTCTGGGCGGGTTGTTGTCTCCCGAAGGTCCTCCTCTGGTCATCATCACTGCTTCAGGAGGATCCTCGCCGCCTCCAACGTTCCCAATTTGTGGCGGAGAAACGTAAGGTTCCCATAGAGGATACGGGACCAGCCTGTATTCCATATCCGGGGGTAAGGCGTAACCTCTCAGTCGCACATCTTGGTTTTTCTTGCGAAATACGTAAATTGGACGGATAATATTCAGATACGTTTGCGACAAGTCTCCAGCAGCTACCATTCCATATCTTCCTATAGAGTAATGATATATTACCTCCACAAACTCTGGACCTGCTTCCGTGAACCTTCCGTTTTGGAATGAAAATAGAACTCTTATTAATAGTCGGAAATCTTCTTCAGGTAGCAATGGTCCGTTCAACGTACGAAAACATAGGCATATATTAATGTAGAGATGGATGATTACGTGGAGTTCGTAGTAGTCCCGCGTAACCGAGATGATCCATTCCCAGGCCCTTTTTCCTCCAATAGGAATCATTCTATAGTTAAAGATGAGTATGCCCCGTGGTTGCGCATAGTCCTGTGTGAGAAGGAATTCTTCAGGCCTCTGATGGTAAGGGACCAGACGACGTGCATGGATGGCCCTCCTTGATCTCTTCCCTGAGCTTGAACAGAGCTGATAGTGCGGGTGTCTTTCCTCCGTGACGATGCAAGGGTTCGAGTACTTGGTTTGGAAAGCCGGCCACTTCACAGCCTGCTGCATTGCTTTTCCATGTACTACAAGTACTTTAGAGCCAACTGAAAAGGTTCTGACTGCAGGTTCTGCATCCTTATTTCTTGTCTGTGTTAGCGCGCTGTGTGATCTCCAGCCTTCGGTGGCCAGTAGTTCAACTTCCCTACTCTCTTCATCGATAATATTTGTTTCCATGTCTCTCTGTAACATTCTAGGAGCCCTTCCGTACATTAGCTCGAATGGTGAGCGTCCATTTCTTCCTCTTCTTCGACGGTAGCCGTATAACACTTTTGGTAATGCATCTTCCACTGGATTTTATTCTCCGACATAGTTTTCGATATTGCTCGTTTGATGGTTCCAACCATCCTCTCCGCTTTCCCGTTGGACATAGGAGCGTATGCGAGAACGGTCTTCAGCTGAATCTCTTTCTCTTCCAAAAAACGAAGCAGTGAAGTTGCAGTAAAACAAAGGGCGTTATCCGAGATGATCCTTTTTGGAAGACCAAACGGTTCAATTATTTCTTTTTGATGAATCTCAGTACCATCTCAGTTTTTGCCTCCTCGACTGCAACTGCTATTGGCCATCCAGTAAGATGTTCCACCCCTATAAGGAGATATTTGTTTCCGGAAGAGGTTTCCTTGAATGGGCCGGCAAAGTCAATTGAGACGGTTTCAAAGAGACCGGAAACTAGAAAACTTAGAGTTGTCTTATACTTCCGTACTGGAGTGAATTTTTGGCAGTTTTCGCAGCTTTTCACGAAATTATAGACGTCCTTATGGATACCGGGCCACCAGAATCTCTCAGTTACGAATTTTTTGGTTGTTTCGAGATCCCAATGCCCTAGCTCATCATGGAAAGTCCTCAAGATCTTCATTCTTTCTTTCAAAGGGGCTACTAGTCGGGGACCGGCTTTAGTGTGCCGGAAGAGTTTCCCATTCCACAATGTAAAAACCTTTTGATTCCTGCGTACCCAATTTCTGTGTTCAAGATCAACCTTTCTCATTTCTAGTCCATCGAGGAATTTGATCAGTCCGTGAATATTAGCTTCGTACTCGTTATCGTTCGGCAACTGCAACTCAGCGACTCCGACGATGTCCTCCGAAGCTTTTTCATTTGGAATCAGTGCGTCCCTCAAGCGGGATAGGTAATCGGCAGGCTGATTATTGCGTCCGGGTCTATACAAATTTCAAACCGATATTCTGCGAAAATGTCGAGCCATCGGGCCAACGGTGATGTACATCCTTCTTTTGGAATGCTGTTTTAAGTGCCTGGTGATCAGTTATCAAGACAAATTTCTCGAGTGATAAAAGGTACACGCGAAACTTTTTCAGCGCGAAGACACAGCTAGTGCTTCTTTCTCGCAGACTGAGTATCTCTTTCCGCGTCATTCAGAGTTCGGTTGCGAATTGAACAGGGTGTAGTCTTCCGTTTTCATCTTTTTGGGACAAAACGGCACCCAAAGACCGTTCTGAGGCATCTGTCTCCACAACGAATGGTCTCTTGAAATCTGGGTACATGAGAACTGGGGGGACACATAGCTTATCTTTAAGCTCCTGAAATGCAGTTTCCATTTCCTTGTTCCAGTAAAATTTTCCGTTCTTCGTAGTGCTGGCATGTAAAGGTGCTGCAGTCTTGGCGAAATCTTTGATAAATCTTCTGTAATATGAGGCCAGTCCTAAGAAGCTTCGGACCTCCGTCTTTGAAGCGGGCCTTGGTGCCAACTTTATTTTTTTCGTTTTCTCTGGATCCACTCTAATTCCCTCTTGGTCACGATATGACGAGTAATTGGATAGAAGTTTTCGCAAAGAAGCATTGCTCAACTTAATTTCCAAGCTATACTCATATCTCTCCACAACTGTCTTGACGTGCGAGATGTGCTGATCCAATGTTTCTGAGAATATGACGACATCATCGATATAGACTCTTGCGAATGGAAGTCCTTTCAAAACCTCGTTCATCATTCTTTGGAATGTAGCTGGTGCATTCATGAGACCAAAAGGCATCACTTCGAACCTGAACGTACCGGCTTTGCTGGTAAAGGTTGTTTTTTCCTTATATTTTTCATCCAATGGAATCTGCCAATAGCCAGTGTAAAGGTCAATTGAGGTGAAATATCTCCCGTCCTTCAGGTCCTCGAGGATCTCCTCCATGTTCGGAATCGGAAATCGATCGATTATCATTCTCTGGTTCAGTTGTCGGTAATCGACGCAAAAACGCAGCTTTCCATCCTTCTTTGGTGCGACCACAACTGGAAACGACCATGGGGATGAAACTGGTCGAATAATATCATTTTTCAGCATACTTGTAACATTTTCTGAGATAAATTGGTCATATTTTGGCGGTTGACGTCTAGGCTTGTGGTAAATCGGTTGAGTGTCGGTAAGTTCGAACGAGTCAGTAACCGGTACACTTGCTTGTCTTAAATATGAAATTCTCCATGCAATTACTTCGGAAGATGTTAACATGTCGGATATTTTCAGTGAGGCGGGCGGGAAGGTGCTGCACTTTTCCTTGGATTTCTGCCATTTGGCGCCCTTTTTCTTCTTGATCCTCAACCTCAATATTTTGAAGGACCTCTTCCGTCGTGCTCATATCTTCATATATGGAATTCGACGTATTCTTATTTCTTTGCAAAGTAATCTTCTTTCATGCTCCGAATTCTGTCCTTTGATTCGATATCATCGCAAAAAGAAACACATTCGGGTTTCAAACTTATCCTAGAATCCCAGTCGTCATCTGTTTCAAACCCAGAATCATAATCGTCCCATGCCATGTTCATTAACCCCCGAGGGTACCCTTTTCCACTTCCGAAAGTGTAGTTGGTTCCGAATCTTCGCTGTCATAGCTAGAAGTGAAATCTTCACTGTCCGTTTCTTTTAAATCTTCAGGATGCGTGCTTTTGTCGAAATCCAGGGGCATCTTCACGGTTCTGCCGTCAATATTAACTGAAACCATTTGGTTGCCCAAGTCAATGCATGTTCCTAGTCTTTCCATTGTGGGGCAGCCAATGATTGCATCGAAAGGGAGATCCGGCATGACAAGAAAGTCTACATCAACTTTAGAGTCCCCAAAGAACACGGAAACCTTGTCAACAGTGCCCATGCATTTTGAGACGGTTCCATCCGCTACAGTTATTTTTCGAGTCGTTGGAGTAATTTCGAGACCTAGATCTGTCACCAAAGTTTCTGAAATGAGGTTTGGAACAGCACCCGAATCGAAGAGAGCTTGGGTTTTCATACCAATACTTTGACTGGTACCAGCTTAAGACGTCTTGGTGCTGTCGAGGCCGATTGAAGAAACAGTTTCTTACCCTTAGCGGACTTATTAGACCTGATAATTTTTTTGAGTTCTTTTCTCGCATCCTCTGCGTCGCCCCTCAAAAGTTGACCAAACGTTATCCCAGTTGGGGCCGATGCAAGCTCAGCCACCAAATTGTACCTCTTCACATACTCTAGTACGTCCTTAGAGATACTCTTAACTTTCTTACTCTTTTTCGTCTTCTTGGCCGGAGTGACTCCCACTCCTGGAACAACTTGATCAGACCTCTTGGTTCGAGGAGGTACAGGTGCTGGGATATGCTCCAGCATTCCATACTCTAGCCTAGGTTTCTTCGATAAAATGTTCCCTTCCCCATCCCTTTTTGTCACATTGACTTGACTAATCTCTTCAGCGATGATACGTTACCGGCATCCGTCAACCTTTGATCCCTTCTATTTTGTAAGATTTTCACCTCTGGTCCTGACTCACTCCTTGCTTCCGATAAATTTGCTCTTCTGTTGTCTTTAGACCAGCAGTTACTTTCATGATGCCCATATCGACCGCACTTTGCACAACGAGTGTTTCTATGTGGATTATCAGGACACCTGTTTGCAAAGTGTCCAGGCTTGTGACAGTAAGAACAGACTTCTGCGGCCTTAGGGGCCCCAGACTGGTTCTTCTTAATGGTAAGAGTAAGGCTTTCCAACTGCGAGGTTATCATGTCAAGTCGATTATCGAATCGGGTTTCCAACCTTTCTTCCAAGTTTTTGACATCGCTCCTGACAGATTCTAATGCCGCTGCACTAGTAGCCGGTTTGATAATTTTTTCAGGATGTACGATAGACATCGATGTGCGGGTTTCCCTCGGTACCTCACTCAGTGACTGAAACGTCTCCGAATTTTTGACAAATTCTACTATGGTACCCTTCAGTTCATCAAAAGTGTGAGGGCCCTTGATGAGGAGGAAATCGGAGAGCCGCTTATCCCCATAGCCGCCTTACGCAGCATTCCGTACTTGCTTGGGCGTTGAACCCAGCCTTTTCATAAAGATCACACAAGTACACCAATGAGCTTAACAAATCGTCGAAGTTGAGCCGGGCCTCTATGGCGGTACGAATCATCTCATCTGGTTCTACCTCCTTAGCATACTCTTTCACAAGCCACTCACATACCTCACCGAAGTTACGCCCATTCCCGTTAAGAGACCACCCGTCGAAAACTTGGACTTATATTTGTGCTTTGCGTCACCATGAAGATAGGCGAAGATACTTGCGGCCTTCTCTTCATAGCCCTTCTCTCGCATCACAACGTTGACATATGTGTAAAGAAACTCCTCAACGTCTTCAGTCTTGCCCCCTGTGAACGTTATACGAGCAGCGTTGAGATCCATGATTACAGAAAAGAAATCCCCCCGAAGTTTTCCTTACTACTGCTCAACTCGAATACCTCGGGTGCAACCCCCTCCACAAGAGTACCAAATGATAGGGGTAAATCGGCGGGGAAGAGATCCTCAGAACCAATTACCCTGAGAAGGAAGTGTTGCGAGCGACAAAAGTGCTACCGTGGTATTGTTGAACGAACAAAAGGGAGTGTATATAGAAGAGAGTTGAGAAAGCTACAAGCAAGTATAAAAGGGGCAGGGTCTACCACCGACGCTCTGCGACCAGCTTAGAAAAAGTTTTCTTGGGTCTGAAGTTGACTCTCAACTTCCTACTACTCGGGACTTGGCTTGAAGTTGTCTGCCAACTTGCTTCACCTCCACTAAAGGAAGCAGTTTACTCGGCTTATATAGACTTTTGGCTACCCTAAAAGTCTCAAACAAACATACTAATAACCATGAAATGTATTCACGGTAATCGTGTGAACCAGAGAGACTATTAGAAGATATTTCCTCAAGGTAAATATCTAGGTGCCATACCCATGCCAGCCACCCATCGGCCAGGGGTGGGAATTGATGTGGCCATTATATAGACCTTTCAGAGCTACTTGTAGTATCACCCACAACCTGGAACTGTACTGACATCTACTATGACAGCGTGTCCTAAAATGAAAAAATCAGCCGACGAATTTGCCGCACTCACCCAAATTAAAAATATCTTGCAAATTCAAAAACTGTAAAAATATCTTCCCAATTCCGATACTGTATACAATCATGGTCCTCATCTAGATTTTTTTTCGTGTGCGAATTTGCGCACATCACACTGCATTGAAATTACGCAATTTGGCAAGGAAGTTTATGGAATCAAAGAAAATTTGTCCAGTACAATGGGAGGTTACCAAGATATGAAAGCATTGCTATGTAATGCGATCAGAATTCAAACGTTCAATTCTCATGCAAGACATTGAAATGCATACTGTATTACAGTACAGTAACGATAATGCTCTAATCCTCACGTGAAATATGCTCGGGCTTTGGAGCGCAACAATACTAAATTTTCGCTTAATCTTCGAGCTCTATCGACTTAAATGAGCTAGAACGTATGCAAAATATTATGATGCGGGGACTGTAGTCGCCAAACTCGAAACTCTACTCGTGAGATGCTGACGTGGAAGGACTATGTTTGATAGAATACTACAATGAAGGATGATTAAGCTCCTAGCGAAAAAAATTCGGTGCAAATTTTCCGCTCACATTCTACTATTGGATTTATGTAATCGGATATCTTTTCCGGGAGTCAAAACACCGAATGCTCTCGCAGATCATCCAATTACTAAAAGAAGGAACAAAAGTTCCTCATTTCGGATTTACGGGATGCAGTAAGAGATTTGGATTGAATTATTATGTCAGTGTATGCCTTTCTTCTAAAAGTCTTTATTGAGATGTATGGATTGGCTGGAACCCATTTGGAGTTCTGCATGTCATATTAAATACATATTCCTCTAAAACAGTTTTTAAAAATCATTATAAGATTTTCATGGACTGCCACTCGGCTAAGTATGGCCTGTGAAAAAGATCTCTTTCTTCTAATGCCAATACAGTTTGCAATAAAATTCACACTTCAAATTGCAACCCATGATACTCTCTATGCATTCTGTTCCTGTATTCATTCCGAAAGGCTGACAAGGTAGTACCTTTTACGAATTCTCTTTTGAAATTGTGCTAAATCCTACAGGAAACGACAGATCATACTTTCGAATCAGTAAACCAACAAAGTAAACTGACCCTTTTGCCGAGGGCAACTGGTCTTTGGAAGTATTCTGAAGATTAGCTTGCGAAAGTCCCTTGTGATACACTTGATGTAATGTGTTCATTTTGACGATCGAATACATCTTCTAAGAGTAAAACACCTGAGAAATTCCTCCTTCTCACTACCTGGGGTCAGCTATAAATGTCGAGCGGATGTTTCAAAATACGTACTACGGATGAAATTACGAATCAGGTCCAGTTTTCGAATTAAATTTCCTTCATGTCATGTACGACAAGGTTGAATGCATTGGCATGATACAGACTTTTGATCCTTCAAATTTCCAGTATTCGACAATTGAGATGATATCTTCTAAGACTATATTACCCAAACCTTTTCCCCCACAAAGCAAAATGATTTTTCGGTCGCACTGCATCATCGCCTTGGGGAACACACATGTTGCGTTCCAGCTCCTGCGCAACTGTTTCGGGGTCTGTGAGCTCGGATACCTGTTACGGGTGGTGCCACCAGCTTGCACTGCGGAAGGCGCTGCAATATTCGATGCAATGATGGAGAACTGTGTGCGCACACTGGCTGGGGTGTCCTCGACCCCGACATATTTCGACAACTGCAGTTGCCCATGAAACCGATCACCGCCAAGAAGCCATCACTGGGAATTGGACTCACTTCGGCGAAGTCAATTGCAGCTGCAGCCTTCCTCGCCTCCAGCGCAGCGTCCAACAGGCTGTGTGCAGCCCTCCTCCCAGCGGCAATTACGGATCTCTCAACGTACCGAGACATCGTCGAGGCGCACCAGATTTGGTCCCTCTCTTGCTCCCAGTCCAGGATTATCCCCTTTATGGGATGGCACCCGGACGCCCACGCGTTGCTAACCGACGTCGCACGCAACGTCGCTACGAGGGCAAGGGAGACTCACGCAAAGGTCAAAGAAATCTTAACACAGCGTCATGCCGCAGCAGCAGTAATGTCCAATGCAGCGTGCCTGTTGGCCGGCCTCCCGTCAGTTTTCTAGCGTTTTGACAACTTCCCGCCAACCCCTTACATTGTAAGCCTTTACCATCACGACATCCCTCAGGGAACAGCTGACCATATTTTTCATGCATTAAAAACACCCCAAATTTCCCCCTGCATCAGAAAACATTGAGAGACCAGCTAGAAGGGATGGTTGTTTTTTGCGATTTTCTCAGAAGTAATTATCGTTTGTCATACCGGGATAGATGCTCCTAAAGCGATATAGTTTACGGAATCCAAATATTTCCTCGAAAATTTGGTCGGGCAGGCTTGTCTCTACACTTTCTCATCTAAACCTCGTTGAAACCCATCGTTAGACAATTCTCCGGTCTCCCAGAACATCCGGTTAGTTCTTAGCCGTATAGTCAGTCCTGCAGTGTACACTATAGATACTCAATGAAGTAAAGTTTCTCAACACATACGTTGTAGAAACCACTGGAACTGAGACTATTTATCCAGCCATACACGGCATTTTACGTTGCCTTCCCAGAATGCATACCTTCTTGGACTACCCCGACGACCAGCTACCTTTTATCTGATGGAAATGATTTGTTATTCAAACAGCAGATCCTGAAACGGTAGGAACTCAGGGTTATTTACTGTAATAAATAATTTCAGCGGCACTCCGCTTTGACAGTAACCTCCAATGCCGCTTGTTTGCTGGCTGGCCTCCCTTCCACCTTCTGGTAGATTGAAGTGCCATCCACAGCTTTCGACGCATCGTACGGTTTCGCAATTGGCTTGACAATGATGCGATATCTACGCTCCGGTACAAATTTACTGGATACCAACCCACATATCTACCACAGTAAATTAACCCCCCATTTACTGTAATAGATACTCGCTAATACCCGATCAACTTGTATAGTAGTGTCCACTTAGGTGAAATGTGAACTGATCCTGACATATGGTTTAAATGCGAGTTTACAGGACCACCAACCATAGCACCCGCATAACGTATTAGCCACGTGGGTATAACCGACCACATCTTCCATGCATTAAAATAACCCAAAAATTTCCTATATCGCTGTAAACTAAAACCATTTTCTCCCCTCGCAATATTGCCCAAGTCGGCTCGTCGTTAGGAGGCAAATAAATGTAGACCTCAAGTCAGAAAATACTGTGGTACTGACACGAGTTTTGATATTGCTCTGTACTTGGTAAGCGTGAAGTCGCAACAGAGGATTGCAGTACTTCTCACTTCATTGACTTCATTGCATCCCAGGTTTTCTTTGCTCTTGTGGGCACCCTTTTTGGAGCGAGTTTATGTTCAATATTATTGGAACATTATCGAAAATGATCGTTTGTCTGAAGACAGAGCACAATAAATATTTAAAATCTCTCAAACGGCGAATTCACATCGTGAGTTGACACAATGAGGGATTAGAAATAAGCAGTACAAACAAATACTACAAAGAACCTGAAACTCATGTACATTCGTATATGGTATGCAACAGAGGGGAATTGTGGGTGATTTAATATTTAGCCGCGCTGATAGCTTTGTAGCGGGAGGAAGGAGGCGTATCTACGCTCTAGGAACGGGACAAGTCTTGGGTGTTTTTACTGTTGGAAGATATAGTCGATCTACCCTAAAGTTTTCCAGACAGCCACAATCGGCTCAAAAAAGTGTGCCGACACAGTAATGGGGGAGGGACTACGACCCTAAAACACAGCCTTTAGGAACACGCAGGAGAGGATTGCAACAGAGCCTTCTTTATTACTATCCTCAGCCAACAGATCAACAAGATATAGCACCAAACTATGATCTATTTAAGAGCAAGAAGATATTGTTTAGTGTTTAGTTCACCATAGAAATATGCATGTGCAACGTGCAAAGTCCTCAATACCCTACTGTAACAAAAATAAGAAAAGTATGTTCCAATTCTGCAGTGGAGTGCTATGTTTCAATCCATGAGGGGTACCTCATGAGTAGTAACAAACCTGCTCAGATTGCAGAATCGAAAAGGATTAGAATAAACGTCAGTGGAAAAAAACTTACGAAGCGCACTTCTGTCCTAAAAAATATGGATTCAGATGATGCTCTGGACCAAAGGGGAATGCTCTGGACCAAAGGGGAATGCTCTCGGCCAAATACTTGCAAGATCTTTAAAAAAGCGTTGAGAACGACAACGAGGTATACGCGAAAAAGGTACAAGGTATAATTATCCACATTGTATTTAAAATCTCGTTAGATCTTTCCAAAAAAGTAAGTGTTACCCATGACCCAAGCTACCCAACGACTAATGTACATACTTCTCAACGAAATCAAGGGTTCACGTTACCATTTCAGAATTGCGGAGCTGCCTCAAATATCTGCGAAATGTGCATGGGGCATTTGAAAATATTCTATTTGGCTTTCACACTGGCTCTCACCAATAGGGGAAAAGGTTTGGATGCTTTACTGCTTTGAGGCACTGATGGATCAATAGTGGTGCGTTGATCTAAGCTACAAGGTTTCCAGCCGTCCAGTCGCAGGTCAAACTCTGAGATACTGTAAACTATATTTCAAGTACGGCACACACACGTATTTATGCCTTAAATGGCATATGAACGGACTTGAGAATTACGCTCTAGCTCTAGGTAGCACTGATCACTTATGTTCCAGAGTAAAAGTTGGTCAAGATGACTATCATCGACTTGAATATTCGAACATAGAAGTTTACAACACATACCGTAAATTGCGCTTTCTGGTTCCCAGTGATCTCATGAGACCCTTTGAATTGTGAAGGCAAAAACCGACTCAACCAAATTTTCTTCCCTTTCGGCCATGGCCTCCATGCAGATCATCGATGAAATCAACTAATAGACTCTTGCCGTACTATTCTATGGGAGATCAAACCTCCATTACAACCAATTTGCTGCAAAAGTAACAATGCTTGGAGGTTGCCTCCACTTCGGATCACCAAACTATAGAGTACCAAATTACCGCATTCGCCGAATGCTCTGCTCGCTTTTAGTCACTACTTAAGACGGTCAGGTTTTCACTTGATCTCATCTTCGTCTGCATCATCTGATTGCCTTCGACTCGCAATGGTGCGTCTCTTCCTCCCCTTGCTGGCAACTTTGTTTCTTCTCTCTTCGGCAACTTTTTGCCTGAGTGCTCACGATGCCACCGAAGTTCTCAATGCCGCAGTCGAAAGTGTTGGGGCTCAAGATGCACTGATGGTTCCGTGAACTCATTACTTCTGTGTGGTTTTCTCAAGGAATGCCGTCCATGCTCGTCCTCGTTCTCCTGCTCTACCCAGGAGTGCATTATTGGTCGCTGTGTCTTCCGAACTTCGTCGTCTTTCGCCAAGTGCTTTGGACCTATCTGCTCCGACTGCAGTTCCAACTTCGATTGCGCCTCGCTGGCATGTGAAAATGGCAAATGTGTAGATGGATCAGCTTCGAACTCTCCGCAATGCTTTCCACAGCCCACGCGCCCACCCAGGAAAGGAGAATGTGAACCGTGTGGTGGGAACTCTGAGTGCAGCAGTCGAAGCTGTCGCCGAGGAAGATGTGTCAACGGTTCCATTGCTAACTCTCCGCAATGCTTCCCTACCCCGCCACCGAGGAAGGCAGAATGCGAACCATGTGGGGGTAACTCAGAATGTCAGAGCCGTGCGTGCCGCCGCGGCAGGTGCGTCGACGGCACTATTGCAAACTCTCCACAGTGCTTCGGTACTGCCCCGCCAAGGAGGCCAGTGTGTGCGACTTGCAACATGAACTCGCAATGCCAGAGCCGGGCTTGCCGACGTGGAAGGTGTGTTGATGGTTCTATTGCCAACTCTCCTCTATGCTTCCCGACGCCACCGCCGAGGAGAGGTGAATGTGAGACGTGCAGCTCGGATGGACAGTGTATCAGTAGGGCGTGCCGACGAGGGAGATGTGTCAATGGGAGCATTATGAATTCGCCGCGCTGCTTCCCTCGAGGCGAATGTGCTCGCTGTCGCTCTGATGAAGAGTGCCGATCGAACAATTGCTTCCGACGCAGATGTACTTTCCGTACCCGGGCCTCACGCTTGCGTTGCTTCCCGCGACCGTCGCCTCCCGCAAGCCCTACTCCGACTCCGACTCCAACACCATCACCCATTGGAGGAGAATGTTCCGCCTGCAGCAGGAACGACGACTGCATCAGCGGGAAGTGTTGGAACCGTAAGTGCGTGATTCGCGACAGTCGTGCGTCGTTAGAACGATGCTTTGGTCTCTTGCCTGAGTGTTCGCGCTGTCATCGGGATAGTGATTGCTCAACATTTAAATGCTGGGGATTCCGTAGCTCAGACATGAGATGTGTGGTTCGAGACAGTCGTTCATCTATACACAGATGCTTCTCAGGAAGCTCATTCGGGAATGACGATGATGACGATGACGACGATGACGACGATGACGATGACGACTGATCGCCCACAGATCGAACATCATTTGCAATCTTTCGTAGACCATTATTCCACTCCCTAAATAAATAGTGAAACCGTTCTCTGAATACGAGTGGGTGGTAAATCTTTACGAGTTGTACAGTATAGCAAAGAAGCGTGCGGAGGGTATTCAGAAATTAACTACGAATGCGGGCGGCGGGTGGAAACCTGTCGCGCCTGCATTACTTGGAGACTACACGCCAAACGGGTAACAGAGTCGCGGAGTTCCTGGTGAGGGGAGGGACCGCGACGGGAAGTAGCGAAGGAAGCAAGGCGGCGGAAAAAATCCTTGCCGTCGTCGCCCAAGACGCCATAGATATCAATCCCGACAGAGGAGAGGAGGATATCGTTTTGGTTGCAGTAAATGCCGTAATGACAATGTTTCTTGCGCTCTGCGAGTGTTGCGGCAGCGCCTGCGGAAACCGTACTTGGCGAAATGTGGCGGCGTGCGGAGGGGTGGGCAACAGTAACGTCGACGGCGATATCTGTACTGTGAAGCCCGTATGCAGCGGGTATGTAAATGTCCATTCGTAACGCGGGGGACTCCGAATGCCCAGACGAGTTGGGAACCTGGTAGAGGAGCGGATGCTCGACGAGGGCGACGATCCCAACTTCCTTACAGTAGCGGGCAAGAACGTTGCGGAGGACGTGATGTTGACGAGTCATACCGTCTTCGTATTTGCAGGTCAACGGTTGTTGACCGCTTGGATCTAAGACGGGTGCGATGTCTGCCGAGCGCCGGGAGCAGACCGGACAGCGAGTAGATCCAGGGAATAGCGCGATGCCGAGACGGAGAGCCAGAGCGACTTTCCACGGAGAAGAGGACATGTACGTACCGCGATGGGGGTGAGGAAGCGAAGAGAAAACAGATGAGGCGGAGGATGTGCGTAAGTGCAGTAAACAGTGTTCCGGTAAAAAGTGTGGCACCGGTGCGCTGCAGGCTAATGACCCAGACAACTCCTGTACTTTAACAGGTATTGTACAGTAGCAGACTGAGGCCTGCATTACAGTAACAAGATGCAGGAAGTATCGGCACACCTCTTCGAGTCGATTGTGGTTGTCTGGAAAACTTAAGGGTAGATCGAATATTTGTATCTTTAAACAGGGGGTTGAATTGGGTTAAATTGGGTTTGCATGAATGGGTTGGTATACTGTACTTGGGTTTACTTGAATGGGTTGGTACAGTATTTGTACTTAATTTTCCTGCTAAGAGCAATCGCAGACTAAGACTACTGTAATTAGGGTAACCACTTACTGTACATACCCTGAGAATGGAGGTTCTCTGGAATATACACAATTTCAAGTTGTGGCCTAAGTGTCGCTCAAAACTCCTTCCAACAAACAACTGGCGTTATTCTGGACGAGTCTCGCCGCGTGACGAGCGAACAATGTTCGCTGCGCATTGGGTAAAATAGGGTTTACTTGAATGTGTTGGTATACGTAATTTCCTGCTAAGAGCAATCGCGGGGTAAATTGGGTTTACTTGAATGGGTTGGTATACTTAATTTTCCGGCTAAGAGCAATCGCATTTGGGTACCTTCATTGGGTTTACTTGAATGGGTTGGTTTACTGTGAGTAATGGAAAGGTTGGGAGTCCTCTGTACTTGTAATGAAAGATCTTTAAACAGTGAAGACACCCAAAACTTTCCCCAGTACTGTAATTACAAGCAAGTGCAAATGCACTGCAGACATTATTATCAGGTGCATTTCCTAATATCTACTCATCACTGTGGTTGTGCATTGAATAGATACAGCACTCGTTCCATTCAATTCGAACAGTATTTATTCCAGATTCCAATTGAAAGTCGAGAAAAGATGGGACAGCATAGCCTCAACAGACCAAAAACTGTCCTGCAAGTCCTGATCTCTATTGCAGGACACAGTTTGTTTTTCTGTTGAGACTTAGCAAGGCGACGTAAGGAGGCACGCGCTCTGTCCACCTTGGTTTGATCTGGAAACTGAGCAAAGTTTTGGGTGTCTCTATTGTTGGAACATATATTCGATCTATTCAAAGTTTTCCAGATAACTTATACCAGAAATCGATTTAGCATGCCTGGAATGTCTTCATGCATGTTTTGGGGTGTGATAGGGATAAATCGACAGGGGAAGGGATCCTCAGAACCAATTACCCCAAGAAGGAGGTGTTGCAAGCGACAAAAGTGCTACCGTGGTATAGTTGAACGAACAAAAAGGAGTGGATAGGGAAGACAGTTGAATGGGCTACAAGCAAGTATGGAAGGGGCAGGGTCTACCAGCTATGCTCAGTGACTAGCGTAAAATAAATGCTTCTTGGGTCTGAAGTTGACTCTCAACTTCCTAACTATTTGGGACTGGGCTTGAAGTTGTCTCCCAATTTGCTTGACCTCTCCATGAGGAAGCAGTTTACTCAGCTTATATAGACTTTTGGCTACCCCTAAAGTCCGAACAAAACTACAGAAGGTACCAGGAAATGCACAGAAACAATTTGTGTGGATGATATACTCTAAAGAAAAGATACTTAAGAAACTAACAATCAATGAGGTCCTCTTATTTCCCATTCTCTAAATCAGATTCAAACAACTCCTCTAAAATATCCATGCTGTCCAAGTAGTCCCCACAAATATCTGCGAACGTCTCATAGCTCTCTATTCCCTCCTGGGAGATATCTAAAGTTCTAAAGGTATCTCCATCCGGTTCCGGCGTCGGCACAACTTGTTCCATACTCTCCATTTCAGGCCCCATCAGTCCAACACTTTCCGTGCCCCCTGTTCCCTCATCCTCCTCCTCCCCCCTCCTTTTCCTCCCCATCCTCCTCTTCCTCCCCATCCTTCTCCTGAGTCTCGTACACTAGCTCAGGGGCTAACCATTCCTCGAAGGACTCCCGCTCTCCTCCTCGACTTTCTCAGTCTCATCCTCACTTACCTCCCTTACCTCTTCTTCCATGAATAGGCGGCGAACGAACTCGATGATTTTGTTCTTAGTTTGCCGCCGGATGTATTCGTCGGCATCGCTTGGCCCGTAGGCGGCGAGACAGAGGCCATTGATGGGGGGGAACGGCGGTTTTTGGAGATAGGGACAGAGGGGCGATTTGACGTCATATTTCTGGAAAAAGGGTGAGCGGGGTGTGTGGGGGAAGACTTGTGATGAGCAGAATGATCTTGGACGTTTAAAACTTGGAATGAAGGGGTTTAAATAGGCTCCCGGGCAGGTTCTATGGATTAGGAATAGGTAAAATAAATCTGTAAGGGATTTTGTAGTAGTGAATTTTCGCCTTTTTTTCTCAAAAAAAGCGAATTTGGAGGAGGACGTGAGCAAAAAGGGAAAAAGAACTTGATTATGGATCGATTCAGAGGGGTAGATACAGAATAAAAATATCTACATAAAATAGAAGTAAATTTGGAGAGGACCGCGGTAATGATAAGCGAGGTTCAGGGAGGACGAGGAAGGACCGGAACTATAAGCAAATTTGGACAAGGAGAGGTAGTGCAGTAAACTAAAGGCCTGTAGATGACGGCGACAAAAAAATATCCGTTCCTATCAGCACTCGCCTAACACCTCTTATTTACCTTCTCTAAATCAGATCCAAACTTCCATTTTATGTAGATATTTTTATTCTGTATCTACCCCTCTTCATGCATGTTTTGGGGTGCTTCTCATTTCGGTTACTCGCCACCGAACCCACGATAATTTGTCGGTATACCTTTTTGGCTGGAATGTGGTAGTCTGGAAAACCATGGGATAGATCGGATATATCTTCCAAGAGTAAAACGCCCAAACATTTTCCCATTTGTCTGAACCTCATAGCCCCTTGCGGGACGGTTTTAACGCAGATTTAGAAGTTTTGTGACATGGCTATGAGGCGTCATAGGATCAACACTTAATTTCAATTCCTCCGTCTTTTGAATATTTGGGTCGTGATAAAACTTCAAACGATTGCAATCGCCAGAGAGAGCTTATTTTTAACGGGGTCCCTAACTTCAAATGTCCTGCAGCAGAGTCAAATATTCCGGCAGAAGAATATACAGATGGTATGAATCACTGTTCTCCGACCTATACTGGCTGAGTACTTTACAAAGATAGAACCGAATAAGGTAGTAAAGAAACATAAATGCTTCTTGTCTCTCGGGGAAAGGGTTGGGCGGTTCAATTTTGAAAGATTTCGTGGCTGTTATCCCTAATATATTCTTGTGGTAGTCATGATTGCCTTCAAAACCGCTAAGAGGAGAGTGCATTAGTCTTTCTAGTATTTAATTCCAGATTCAAGCATCTGTATGCAGAGGCGGAATCTGTGACATAACTCAATTTGACGAGGTGTGAGTTGAGCTGTGAAATGCGGGGTGACGGAAAAGTCACTCCCAAGAGTCAGATGAATTTATGTTGTTGTCGAGCTCATGCCGCAATGGCGGCCGTAGTGGGCTTCTAGAGGAATATATTATTCTTGTGAAGATTGGGAGAGGCCACCACCATTTTGGGCTCAACTGACACCGCGGATACACTTAACCACTCAGTTATACTGGATATCAAGGGAGAAACTGAAGATATTATCTTTACCCGCAGAAATTCTTTCTCCAAATGATCTCTCTACACTTTCTTGTTTCTTTATACCCTTTCGCCCCTCTTTTAATGTGAACCCATCTCCCTATTTGACAGTGATTCTTTTCGTCTTCTCGAGTTATTTTATTTTCTTCAACCCTAAGCATCTGTTACCATTATCAAGATTTTTAGATGTATTTTTCGCCATGAATTATCTTTTCAAAGTTGATTTCACGAATTTCTACTGCAAGACTAACTTACACATGTTTTTATATTCTGCGGGCCTGCAAATATTAGTCTGCAGGCGCTATATAAACATTGACAAAATTTACCTATGGCACTCTAACAATAATATCCAGACAATAGTAAACCCTTTTGCAGTCAATATACATATAATCCCACCTTTCGCCCCGGTTCCAAATATCGACATCCTGGCTACATTAAAGTATCATCACTATTCCATTCGGGCCAATCCATCCAGAGAATTACCTCCATCAACGAACAAGGAATCGTTCAGCTCGCAATTTGGTAGAGATCGAAGCACAATATGCAGCGAAGGGAAACTCCGAAGAGTTTGATAGGGGAATACCGTCGGAGGAGAGATACTCAAGAACCAAATACCCCGAGAAGGAGGTTTTGCAAGCGAGAAAAGTGCTACCGTGATATAGTTGAACGAACAAAAAAGGAGTGTATACGGAAGAGAGTTGAAAGGGCTACAAGCAAGTATGGAAGGGGCAGGGTCTACCACTGATACTCCAGGACCAGCTTAGGAAAAATGTTTCTTGGGTCTGAAGTTGACTCTCAACTCCCTACTACTCGGAGTTTGACTTGAATATATCTGCCAACTTGCTTGACCTTTACAAAAGGAAGCAGTTTACTCGGCTTATGTAGACTTTTGGCTACCCCAAAAGTCTCAAACAAACATACTAATAACCATAAAATGCATTCACGGGAATCATGTGAACCAGAGAGACTTTTAGAAGATATTTCCTCAATGCAAATATCTAGGTGCCATACCCATGCCAGCCACCCATCGGCCAGTGGTGGGAATTAATGTGGTCATTATATATACTTTTCAGAGTCACTCGTAGTGTCACCCAGAACCTGGAACTGTACTGACATCTATTACGACAGCGTGTCCAAAAATAAAAAAATCAACCGATGAATTTGCCACACTCATCCAAATTAAAAATATCTTGCAAATTCAGAAACTGTAAAAATATCTTGCAAATTCCGATACTATATACAAATTTGGTACTCTTCGAGATTTTTTTCGTGTGCGAATTTGCGCACATCACGCCCTTCCGCTCAAGAAGATCGTCCCGGCTCGGCTTCACCGTTCTTCTTCTGTTTCCGTTAGTGTTCGCTCTCTTAATGATAAAATGTAAGGTCTTTCAAACGGGTACGGATGCAACTGATTACCAATATGATGCTCCAAAAAGTAGGTTTGCATTACTGGTACCTCTTTTTGTAGAGTAGCCTCATATATTGGTTTGATAACATCGAGGTGGGGTTGAATACATTATTCTTCCGTGGCTCTTCCGAATCTTCCAAGGGTGAAAAAATATATATGATATGCAAACTCTTCTGAAAGATGCCGGAGGAATCGATGCTGATAAAAAAAGAAGACACGCATCATCAAGAATGAATCTTCGTAAGATAAGTACGGTCCATATAGCGCCCGATAACATAAACAGATGCTTATCATGAAATAAGAAATGACTTGCGCATAGTTTGCGTCTTCGGAGATATTGCGCAACCAAAAAGATAATCTTCTTCTACCAACTGTATTCTATGCATGGTTGTTAGGGAGGGCTGGAGACGAAGTTGTGGTGTGCCGCCCCGATGAATGGCCGCGACCAGTTCCTGACGTACTGGGACCTGCACTAGTTCCTCTCAGGGGACGACCAGAACCTCTTCTGGGCGGGTTATTGTCTCCCGAAGGTCCTCCTCGGGTCATCATCACTGCTTTGGGAGGATTTTCGCCACCCTCAATGTTCCCAATTTGTGACGGGGAAACATAAGGTTCCCATAAGGGATATGATACCAGTCGATATTCCATATCAGGGGGTTTTTCCAAACGGTTCAATTATTTCTTTTTCGATAAATATCCGGACCACCTCAGCATTGGCATCCTCAACTGCAACTTCCATTGACCATCCAGTAAGATGTTCCACCCCTGTAAGGATATAATTGTTTCCGGAAGAGGTTTCCTTGAATAGGCCGGCAAAGTCAATTGAGAAGGTTTCAAATAGACCGGAAACTGCAAAGCTTAGAGTTGTCTTATACTTTCGTATCGGAGTGAGTTTTTGACAGTTATCGCCGCTTTTCACGAAATTATAGACGTCCTTATGGATACTGGGCCACCAGAATCTCTCCGTAATGAACGTTTTGGTTGTTTCGAGATCCCAGTGCCCTAACTCATCATGAAAAGTCCTCAAGATCTCCATTATTTCTTTCATAGGGGCCACTAGTTGAAGACCGGCTGTTGTGTGTCGGAAGAGTTTCCCATTCCACAATGTAAAAGCCCTTTGGTTCCTGTGTGCCCAATTTCTGTGTTCGAGATCAACCTTTCTCATTTCTAGTCCATCAAAGAATTTAATTATTCCGTGAATATTAGCTCCGTACTCGTTATCGATCGGCACTTGCACCTCGGCAACTCCGACGATGTCCTTGGAAGCCTTTTCATTTGGAATCAGTTGATCACTCAAGCGGGATAGGTAATCGGCAGGCTGATTATTGCGTCCGGGCCTATACACAATTTCAAACCGATATTCTGCGAAAATGTCGAGCCATCGGGCCAAACGGTGATGCACATTTTTCTTTTGGAATGCTGTCTTAGGTGCCTGGTGATCAGTTATCAAGACAAATTCCTCGAGTGATAAAAGGTATACTCGAAACTTTTTCAGTGCGAAGACAACAGCGAGCGCTTCTTTTTAGCATACCAAGTATCTCCTTTCCGCATCATTTAGAGTGCGATTTGCGAATTCAACAGGGTGTAGTCTTCCGTTTTCATCTTTTTGGGACCAAATGGCACCCAAAGACCGTTCTGAGGCATCTGTCTCCACAACAAATTGCCTCTTGAAATCTGGATACATGAGCACTGGGGGGACACATAGCTTATCTTCAAGCTCCTCAAATGCAGTTTCCTTTTCCTTATTCCAGTAAGATTTTCCGTTCTTCGTAGTGCTGGCATGTAACGGTGCTGCAGTCTTGGCGAAATCTTTGATGAATCTTCTGTAATATGAGGACAGTCCTAAGAAGCTTCGAACCTCCGTCTTTGAGACGGGCTTTGGTGCCAACTTGATTTTTTTCGTTTTCTCTGGATCCATTCTAATTCCCTCTTCATCGACGATATGACCGAGTAATTGGATAGAAGTTTTCGCAAAGAAGCATTTGCTCACACGCAAAGAAGCATTTGCTCAACTTAATTTTCAGGCTGTATGCAGATATCCTCTCCACTACTGTCTTGACATGCGATATGTGCTGATCCAAGGTTTTTGAGAGAATTACCACATCATCGATATAAACTCTTGCAAATGGAAGTCCTTTCAAAACCTCGTTCATCATTCTTTGTAATGTAGCTGGGACATTCATGAGACCAAAAGGCATCACTGCGAACCTGAATGTACCGGATTTGCTGGTAAAAGTTTTTTTTTCCTTACATTTTTCATCCAATGGAATCTGCCAATAGCCAGTGTAAAATTCAATTGAGGTGAAGTATCTACTGTCCTTCAAGTCCTCGAGGATTTCCTCCAAATTTGGAATGGGAAATCGATCGTGTATCATTCTGTGGTTCAACTGTCGTTAATCGACGCAAAAGCGAAGTTTTCCGTCCTTCTTTGGTGCTACCACAACTGAAAATTACCATAGGGATAAAATTGGCCGAATAATATCATTGTCCAGCATACCTGTAACATTCTCGGGGATAAATTGGTCATATTTTGGCGGTTGACCTCTAGGCCTGTGATAAATTGGTTGAGTATCGGTAAGTTCGAATGAGTGAGTAACCGGTACACTTGCTTGTCTTAGATCGGAAACGCTCCATGCAATTACTCCGGAAGATGTTTATATTTCGGATATTTTCATTGAGGCAAGGGCGGGAAGGTGCTGAACTTTTTCTTGAATTTCTGCCATCTGGCGCTTGTTTTCTTCTTGATCCTCACCCTCCGAATTTTGAAGGACCTCTTCCGGCGTGCTCACATCTTCAGATATGGAATTAGACATATTCTTGTTTTCCTTGCAAATATAATCTTCTTTCATGCTCCGAATTCCGTCCGTTGATTCGATATTATCGCAAAAAGAAACACATTTAGGTCTCAAACCCACCCTAGAATTCCAGTCGTCATTTGTTTAAAACCCAGAATCATAATCGTCCCATGCCATGTTCATTATCTCCCGAGCGTACCCTTTTCCACTCCCGAAAGTGTTTGTTGGTTCAGAATCTTCGCTGTCATAGCTAGAAGTGAAATCTTCACTGTCCGTTTCTCTAAAATCTTCCGGATGTGCGCTTTTGTCGAAATCCAGAGGCATCTTCACCGTTCTGCGGTCAATATTAACTGAATCGATTTGGTTGCCCAAGTCAATGCATGTCCCTAGTCTTTCCATGGCAAGGCAACCAATGATTGCATCGAAAGGGAGATCCGGCATGACAAGAAAGTCTACATCAACTTTAGAGTCACCAAAGAACACGGAAACCTTGTCAACAGTACCCATGCATTTTGATACGGTTCCACCCGCCACAGTTATTCTTCGAGTAGTTGGAATGATTTCAAGACCTAGATCTGTCACCAAAGTTTCTGAAATGAGGTTTGGAACAGCGCCCGAATCGAAAAGAGCTTGGGTTCTCATTCTAAATACTTTGACTGGTACCAGCTTAAGACGTCTTGGTGCTGTCGAGGCCGATTGAAGAAACAGTTTCTTACCCTTAGCGGACTTATTAGACCTGATAATTTTATTGCGTTCTTTTCTCATATCCTCTGCGTTGCCCCTCAAAAGTTGAGCAAACGTTATCCCAGTTGGGGCCGATGCAAGCTCAGCCACCAGATTGTACTTCTTCACATACTCTAGTACGTCCTTCGGGATACTCTTAGTCTTCTTTGCAATTTAATGTTTTATTTAACCTCAAAAGCCATCTCTAGGCCTCTTTTTTCAAAAACATATCCTCCCTCCTTTTCTTGGAAAATATCCTTAAGTTCATTTCATCTACGAACGCTGACTGAATATGCGCCTCAAACTGCATTTTTGTATTGAAAAGTGTTCTCCATATTCAAGAGAAAAGTTTTGAGTCGTGGTGCAAGCTTTCCTCAAAAAATTCCATCTGCTATATCTCAAAATAAATTTTAACTGTGCAAGTAAATTTGCCCAATTAAAAAATTCAATATGATTATACACTTTTATTCCAACAAAAATGACAAGACTCTGAACTTAGCCTCCGATAAAATCGCTGCTCGAAAAATAGAATCAGTGTAATTTCTCTCAGATATCATATGCTCACAAAAATTGATGAATAAATTTGTAGAATGGAACAAGAGGTGACTATAGAGTGCATTAGTTTCCTTTTGCGGATAAATTCGAAAAAAGGGGCAGAAATGGAGCAGAATAGGGGAAATGGGGAAATTGAGAGAATTAAAGATATTTCGCATTGCTTTTTGAGACTTTTAAAGAAACATTTTGAGGTCCTCGAGGGTAAAATAGAGCTCTATATGGGAAATTATAGGGATATCTAGGATGTAAGTGTTATTTTGGGCTCTTAAAGGGTGCAAATATGGGATTTAAAGGCGATAGAAGGGGAGTAGAGGACCAAGGCGTGTCCAATCTAGAGGGTTTCGATTTTCAAGTGGTAAAAAAAGTTTTTTGGTATCGATATTTTAGAGAAATAAGCCTTATGGCTCCGATCTCCATAATTATGATCAAAATCAGTTGAAATAAATATTTCTCTGGAGCGTGTCTTTTATCAATCATACCCCACTAGATTAACATTAATGTAGCTCATTGTGTTACAGGTTTATTAATGAGACTTTAATATTAGCCAAAACTATACGTAGGTTTAGTAAAATGATTAAATGGGTAAATTTCAAGAAATTTGAGTGAAACTTTAAGGAACAGCTCCGACCAATCCGAAGGATGCAGTCAAGTTCAAACCAAGAAAGCGTTTCCTTCACTTGAAGTGATTGATGACAGGTGTTAAAATCTTGCGTAAACCCCCTAATTTCATAGCTTACACATCAGTCGAACACTAATTGACCCTTTTCCCTAATAGAACGTTGTTTTGCACCATTACCTGATAATATTTCCCCCATAAGAGCGAAAAAAACCACACCATGAAAAAAAGAGGAATATTTCGGTTCGATGCCGTTCAAAAGTGAACAACAGTTGTGCAAAAAGTAATTTGAGTTGAGTATTCATAGCTTGATCTTCTTTTTGAAGCCCAACTAACTCCTTTTAAACATAGAAAGTAAACTACATCTTTTGCATCTAAAACTGAGCTCGATTCGAGAAGTATTTATAAGAGCTTAAGAGAAGATAGTATTTAGTTTAAACCAACTATATCATGGTTGCAAATAATTATTACTCAAGGCTTTGCGCATAATTCACTCTTATCGGAATCTATTGTCTGGAAATTTTCGAATTGGCAGATAAAAAATAAACTATTGTAGCTTGAATAATTTATTTTAAATAGGACTTATAGTAAATAATACATAGAAAACAAAAGTTTATAGTATACGATCAAGGGAAATTTTTCTCGGGGCGAATCTGTGTAAATATTTCTGCCACTTTAGGACTATTTATATGCTATGCAGTACAAAACAAAGTAATTCTGTTGCCAATATTTCAGACACAAAGTACAGAATCTTCACAAACTTAATTCAGGCTCGAAAATAATTTCTTGATTGTTTCTGAGTACGATATAATACAGATGCAAATTTTCTCGCATCTTAGTTCTAATAATAACAGCATTGATATACTGCAATCCAATTGAAATACATAAGATTTGGTTGAAAGTGAATAAAATGGAAACAAGGACGGTTTGAAATGAATGAGTCTATCATTGGCCGATTACAGAAAGATATAAACAGCCGGCCTCAAAATAATGATATTTCTCCATAATGTAGCACCTCTAAAGGAAATCACGACAGATGTTGAGGCCTTTTATCAATTTTTACATATATTTCCCTGAAATGGACCCATAGCATGATATCATATGGGGAAACCTTGTGGTGCTACAATTGGACTCTAACCCCAAGTGCAGTATGTTAGGTGGATCGAATTAATACCGAAAAGTCAAACTATATACATCTAAAGTGGATACACGTTCAAAGACTCCCTAAGCAGTCACCAATCGCAGTAGAAAAAATATTAAAGCCTAAAATCCCAAAGATCTGATTACTTCAACGTATTTCAGTGAAAACACCCTTAATTTTCTCTATATTCCAAGGAATTTAATTCAAATCTATAAATCCGAGAAATGAGAAGTTTTACATGATCTTGGGAACAGAAGATATAGGAAATTTTTTTAAATTTTTGCGTTAATCATACATGAGAGTATTAACTCTCCCACACGTATATCTGTACATGGTTCCGAAGGAAAAAGAACATACTTTATAAATATATTTACTTCGATAAAACTTTGCTCTCGTCCGCAGTTGATAATTACAAGTCTTGTGTGGAGTAAAACATTGCCTTGGGGAAGTTTTCATTTAAAAGCGTAGGGGGCATGAGCTTTAAGGTGCAAAATGGATTGCTACTACCTATGAAATAACCTCTGTTCCTGAAGAGAGTAACATGATGTGAAGATACAGGTAAGTAAATCGTACCAGCATTAAATAGTTAAAAGCTGTTGAAATGATGTGTAAATACCTACCAATAAAATTTTGACGACATATTCAATTTATTCAAAAAGATAAAAGTGCTTAGAATGCTAGAAAATATCAAAGATATTCCAACGGAACTGAATAACAGTTTCAATGCGACTATTGCATCAAGTGCAAATATTGACTTTAAAATGTAACAGGATGACCAGAAATACTTTTCTGCTGCCCTAAACACTGAAATGGTACTAGCCAGCATATCAATTATTTTTAATGAACCCTTTTTTTCTCCTGATTCAAGCCAAGTTTCTGAAATTTGTAATAATTACACGTCCTTAAGGTACATGAAATCAACAGTGACATTTTATTTCATGCCGTATTCTTATATCATTGAATGGAATTACTGTACAAAATTCGATGTAGTTGAATAATTACAGACTCGATATTGACATATTTGTAATCTACATTTGTTTCTGAAACACATAATATATTGGTAAGAAAAAAATAAACATGAAATTTTGGCTCTTCAGTATAAAATCACGACTAATTTTTTACGGAACAAAAAATGTTGCTAGAATAAAATATTCGTATTGTTGCACCCGCTAAGATTTTATGGCGGTAATTGAAAAATCAAATTTTGAGAAATAGTTCTCCTTAGTAGCAATTCTATAAATCTATCCATAAATTTGTCTTTGGAATACAATTTTCCACCTAATTTATTGCGATGCAATTTTCATATTCTACAAGTCTTTGAAAAGAATGAGGATAGATGTAAAAGTTAACAGAAGCAGAGAGAAATTCTCAGTCTGTTAATAGCCAAGTTAATATACAGAAAGCTTTAATTATGTTGTAAAGTAACATTAAAAAAAAATTATTGAAGGTGAAATCAAATCAAGCCCGGATATTTGGAGATGCTGTAAGATAAGGGTGAAGCTTATACCTATTTTATGTTTTAGGTTAGTGAAGAAGTGCTTAGGTGAAGATTGTCTGCAGCTCATGAGGCCTCACATTCTAGCCCAAAAGTAAAGTCTACAGCTGTTTATAACTTGTATTAAATAGAGGAGAGTTTAAAGTAACACTAGTTTAGCCCATCCTGGCCATGAAATTTGATATCTTAGGTCTCTATGTGAACAATGTTGTGAAAAAATGAGAGAAATCGACAATTTATATTATCACAAGTCTTCTCTGCTAATTAGATCGAATTTATATACGCACATTTTACAGTAATTAGTGTTATAACATATTGTTCAATTTAAGTATTTATTTACTGATGTGGCATCTTGACTGCATAACCTTCATATTTTCAGTACAATTCCCCACATGAGATTTAATCTGTAGAAAAATTCCCCATAAAATTAATTATCGAGCCTGCCAATCGTTTCGAATCTTTAGTTCATAATTATTGAACTCCAATGAAACGTATAGGTTGTCATATGATACGTTCATATCAATCTCAAAGACTGCATGGCGACCTTCCATTAGCGAAGACAAGCAGTAACCCAAAAATTTCTCTTGGGGTTTTAAACATAATTGAAATTAATGTTATGGCGCGGTAATATGAAAATTTTGAAAATAGAGAGAACAATGTTTCTGGTAGTTCTGCGACCGTTCTGTGTGAATGTGAAAAAGATTGGAATAGTCTCACTATAATTGATTTCACTAGAATATGCTGTCCCATAACTCAGTTATTCTACTACGTTCTATAGTAGACAGAGTAATAGCTTAAGCTTAAAGAGAAAGATAAAATAAGGAAAGCATACCTGGTGTAACATAGAATCAGCATTTATTTACGACTCTCCGAAATATCTAAGTTCTTTTCCAGTGAAAAATGTTTCTGTGCTTTTAAAGTACATTTTGAACATAAGTGGTTACTACTGATAGAATAATATATTGAGGAGAGCAATTTTGTACGGGGGGGAAATTTGGGGTGTTTTTAATGCATGAAAAATATGGTTTTGTACGTGAAAAATGATTGATACGATCCCAGCATTTTTAGCATAATACCAACCAAAATCTCCCTGACGTGTACACTGTCATTTAGTGTTATTTTGTTGAATTCTGTTATTCCAATCAGGGACTAAGCTCAAGACATTTATGCAGAAAAGAAAATCAATTTGTAGAGGATTAATTTTGTATGGAATGAGACTATAATTATTGATGTAGAAAAAATGAACTAACAGAATACAAGATTTCCGAAACATTTTTTAGAAGTACGTTTTATAAAAAGTAAGGTATTTATTGCTCACAGTATACTGTCTTAGTTGCAATATTTTTTATGTAACCATATCTACTTTTGCGGAGTTAATTAAAGCCTGCAAAGAAACAGAAATGACACATGATGTACAATATATTATGTAAGCGATTTATACATTTTTGTAGCTTTTAATGTAACATCAAAATAAAATCGTTTAAATATTTGAACTTCGATAACGAATATTTTGAATGAATAATTTATGAAAACAGCATATACAACCATGTGCAATATGAGTGCACAAACTTGATTATTCTGAAAGTTTTCTTAATTTACCATCATGATACAAAAGTAATTTATAAGTAAGGATTATACGCACACTGGCAGTTGAATTAAGTTCTGTCTCGCACCTGATAAAATTTAAAACAATTTGTAGAGCAATTTTGCAATTAATTTGTACTCAGTAGAATAAAAAAATCGAATAATAGAGTTGGTATAATTTAGATGTTTCCATTTTCTGACTTTCTCTTTCAGGTGAAGCAATTTCTATTTTTCCGAAATTCAGCCGCTTTTAATGCCGAAAATGACCGAAACTACTGAAAAAATTCAGGCAAAGGCCTGCTTCGCGTTTACGGACCCATTATTTTCAGACTATACAATGATAGAAAAACATTACGTGCGTCTCTTGGGCTTTGAAGTTATGACTACTAAACTTTTTTCGTGGTCATCAGTATAATTAGGTAAACAGATTTATTCAGATGGAAGATAACAAAAAAATATTTAAATTACTAGTTAACTTAAAGATATGTATGTTGAGGCGATGGTATGGTAATCCTAGGCAGTAAATATATTAAATCATTTGAGGAGTACAAGGTACAGTATGTATCCAAAAAAAATTAATAGTCTTTTGACTACAAATAAAACCATACCGACTGCTATAATATATCCTAAATTCGAAAGAAATTTACAAAAGATTGTAGAAATATTAAAAGGTCAAATATATAAAGTGAGCCAGGCCATGATCTTGCACTCTAAGTAAACAGGCTTGCGTTCCGTGTAATAATTTCACAGTATAAATAGTCCGTCTATTTTACCACGTCATAGCTTTTGGCCACATTATGGGTTTGACTCAAGTTCGTCACGAAGAGTACTAAAGTAGACTGATATTGATGGAATCCGACCTAATAGTTACAGACACAGTAGTGAGAACGTTTTAGTTTATAATGCTCAACCTGACCAATACGTCTAACAAATAAAATGAGACATGCGTATTTTCATCTGCTACTTGAGATTTCTCCTCGGCCTTATTCTCACCCGAAATGAGCAACCATTATGGCAACTGCATATCAGAGAGTTATAACTATGATTAATTCTTTTACTTAATATTACATTTGGTTCTGTTCGAAAAGAGAAAACACTAAAGGGTTTCGCAAATAGACACAATCTTGCAGCTAGGTAATAATTAGGGAATTGTTGAAAAACCTCTGTATATAGCTAATTTCTCGTGAAGCGAGTAATATCAACAATCATCGAATTGTACCCCGTCAGTTTAAGTCATATCTCGGTTCTGACTCGGCTAAATATTTACCTCCAACTATTAGATCTTATTTACAAACAGATATTTGACCAGACGTAAATAATCAAAGTAAATTTATAGCCAGTAATCAGAATTTTATGCATTAAAGCTCCCACATTGACATTCTGGACTGCTTGCAGCAAAATATTAGTAGAAAAAATTATATTAATTGAAATAAGTATCTATTTACTTAAAAAAAGATAGTCATATTGACGATTGAACCATATTCACACAATAGGCTCACTCCTTGATTTCTTACAAAACAACAGTGGAACAAAAACTACATTTTTCATAAGAATATATTAGCTGGTAATTAAATTATGGATATAAAGAATGGGAAACGTACTACAATGAAAATGTTTAAGCTTAACAGAAATTTCATTGAAAAATATGCGGATAAAAATTGGGTGTGGATTAAGCTACAGTATTTTAAGCAGCAAAACATTTCTCTTACTGAGGCATTATTATCAAGGATACCCGCTACTATTCATCCGACTGTTCTAGCTATGTGGGAAAAAAGCGTACTTTACCGGACAGACTCCTAAAATATGAAATTATCATCTGGTACAGGAAAATAATTTCTAAACTTACATTTCCTTGTTTTTTCAACAGAAATGAAGCATTGTACAGAAAAGACCACCAAATAGAGATATTTCATCATTTTTTGTGATATGAAATCCATAAAACTGTGCTTTAGTATTAGATATGATACAAATATTTCTTATCCTGTAACTAAATCAAGAAAACGTAGGAACTATTAATCGGATGATGCTATATCGTATTTTTTTATTTCTTTCAATGGCAGCTCTCGATTTTGAATAGATTCTGTTGTAGTTTTTCAGCATTTCCAGGATTGATGAACTATGGGAAAAAGTAGATCAGGTTTTGTTGAAGGAAGTTATGACCCATTACAGTATATTTAAGTAAATAGGAAATATTTTCGATGATTAAATGGAGTATAATGAGCTCAATCTTTCTAGGCACTAGCCTTTTTAGCATTCCATCTTGCCAAAGAAAAGTATTGATGGCTTTTGCATACTTTGAGCGTGTATTTTGCTAAATTACTGGACAAATAAGATAATTGTTTTGTTAATCAAATTTTCAGCAACTTCACATGAGACATATTCCTACATATTTTGGACCACAAGCCAGAACAAGCAACTACTGGCGAGTATTCTACATGTCTACCTCTCATGATTTGATTTCCATGTGCTTTATAATAAATTTGAGGCATTCAAACACCTATGAAAAACTGATTAACATATTTGAAAATTAATTATGGAAAAAATTTGGAACTTCAGTACCGACTCTTCAAGTGAATTTAGTTCGAGACCGTGATGAGTGAGCATATTGCGATGCTGAACTGGAATGTCCACATATGACTACTGTATCTATTGAGACTGTCAGTGAGTCCAGTGTGTAGGTCTTTATATACTCCATGAAAGAAGACTGATAATTTTTAGAAGTTACAGAGACCTACATACTTTCATGTAGGATTATCCACTGTCTAATAGCACCTTGAGTCAAAACGAACGTTTTTCTCCTTTTTACAGCCCACAAGCGATATGGTAATTGCATTATCCAGGAAAGGTTAGAAGTTCCCCGTTTTTTGCTTTTGATTGTGCTTCATCGTCTACAATACTATTTTTTTACTTACCAAGAATTTTCAAGCAAAAACTGAATTTGTAGTATGCCAAACCCATATCTTGAGTTATAGTTACTTTTTATTATATATTCTAGCTTTTAACGTTCATTATAATCAACTTCATTTGTTAAAAGCTGACAAATATTTCTCATTTGCAAAGACGTGTCTCATATCAGCATACTTTTAAAACTTTTCATTCGGTAGTCTCTGGTTACCGCTTACTTTCCAGAGCAATGAATACCGTTTGCAACAATTTAATTATTCTATCAGTCTATTTCATATTTTTTCCACCGCTACATACTTTAGACGCAACTAGAGAAAAATTCATTTTTACATCTGAAGCATTAAAAACGTTTAACTTAATGGTCTAATTTTTTGGTTTTCATATTGAAGTTTATGTATATTAAATTATAGTTAAAATAAATTCATCTGGCTTCAACTTTTCTCTACAAAGTTAAGCTTATCTGCGACATCTTGTAACTGCAAATGTGAAGGATATTTCCCTTTGACTTCTCTTCTTCCCACATTAAATTTAAATGTACACTACCAGTCGTAGAAATATGCTCCTGATATACTTGTACTTGTGCTTAATTTAAAAATTACGAGCGATACTGAATTTTAAGCAGGTAAGAGATCTAAAATTTCAATTTATGTATCGACAGGACCAATTTCTGAAAGCTTCGAAGCTATTTGGTCATCGCTGCCATGCTTCTGTAGATTTGATTTTCAGTGGAATGAATTGCGTTTTCTCTAATATATGATAATCAAATGCGAAAGAGAAATTTTGTAGACCAAGCTATCCAAATTAAAAGGGAGTACTATAAATCCAAAAATGATACATATTTTTTACATATATCAGTTTAATAACTCTTTTCTCAAATTTGATGAAGAGTTTATTCTGTTCTTAAATAATTTGAAGAACGAATTAGCGCTTTAAATCTTTAATAATACAAAAAAGAGCTAAATCATAAGACTAAGTGCCAGAAAGTGTCTCGACTCCCTGCTCATTCACAGTTTGATGCACTCTTTTCCAACATTTCTGACGATACTAATGTCCATTACAATCTGAAATATTTCTTGGAGATAGAAATTATTAAAGGTTTTTGGGAAAGTACCCAATGATAAAAATGGAACAATTATAGAGTAATTGCAAAACTCAGAAATTCTTTTATATTCATGCTTCTCCGAGAAAGAGAACCCTTGTCTTGTTGTCAATTTTACCAGCAACGAAATATTTTCAGACTTATTTGGGTACACTATAAGTTTCGATTACTATATTTGTAGGCAGTTTAGCTCCGAGTCTGACTTAAAGTCCTTAAACGTACAACAGAATCAAAAGAATCTTTATTCATGTTGGAAAAATCGGCCATTTTTACCACCCGCCAATAATTTCATTAGGTAAACTATCCATAGTTAATCTGTTTTTTTCTGTTACACTGAAAATAATAACTTTTGATTACTTTGCAAGTGGTACGTTCGATTTCATTCCTTAAAGTTTTTTCTCAAAAGAAAATAGAGAAAACATATATTTAATGTTCGCATCTAAAATAAAATAGTTCATATGTCATCAGAGAATATTTGCTCAAACCTATGAATCTAAAAACGAAAACTCTTAAATGAATAAAATTAAGAAATCAATAAACGAAAATCTGCGAAATAAAGTAAATCTTTCTGCAATAATGCAATAATTACTTTACAGCAAATTCATACATACATTATCCTCTCTATAGACAGTTTATCTTCTTTTATTCCATAAGAATCGTGTTAATTAGGTTTCTCAGTCTCGTATAGTTATTAAGACCCTCGCAAAGTTCAGTTTTACATCATGAGTATGATATATGAGAAAAATGACTGTTCCGATTCGCTTTCTTGTGTTATTCGGAGGTCTATTTCTGCTAAAGTTACCTGCAGAGCTATCCAATTCTTCAAGAAATATAAAGAAGAATGTATTTATAAGTTTAATGTTATTAAAAAAAATTTTTGTACCCAATTGTAAATACTCAAATAAGATATTTGAAGTTGTGCGGAATCGAACGGTAAAATTCAAAATATTCCAAATAAATAATAGTAATGAAGGGCTAAATTATCTTATTTCTCTTTGGTACTTTTTGTCAAATAAAGAATTCTATATGGTGTCGGAATTTTCTTGACCAGGGAAACGCGTTCGAAAATAGCAGAGGCTCTACTTTCATTTCCTTCTTCTTATGTAGTTTTTGGTTTAATTTTCACTGTTAGACTTTTCGCTTGTTTTAATTGAAAATGTCCAGTTGATCGCATTGAAAAGTTAGACTTATGAGAAGAAAAATAGCAAAACATTTTCGCCTCGGCCGTCTCCCAAATATTCGTCGAGCTCCCTTTGTTTGATTTTAGAGGCCCACACATTTCTGTTTTAGAACTATCCCAGATCAAAAAAAAAGCTTGAAAAAGACATCTACGATGTAGTCCATACCATTTGTGTTCCATGATTAAAGTTCAGTTATGTAGCATTACATGAAAAAAGCACCCCGAATGCGAAGAAAATATCGTCACCGATCATGAAAAGTATAGATAAACTTTTCTCAGTTTTTGACTCTAAATGTAGTTCATTCGGTACTCATTTTTTGCACTATGTAAGTCATAAAGTTAAGAGTTTCATGTTAAAAGGAGCAATGAGATATTCGATTTGCTTCAAAATGTTATCTTATGTACTAAGGAGAAAGCATTGAGCACTAATAATGGAACAGTTATATTATTTTTTCGACTAAAAGAAAATTTAAAATCATAGGTGCGTTTCTATAACCAATACATATGAAATGTAATAATTCGTGCATAGAGAACAAGTTGATAGAAAGGATTCATATGCTTGGGAGATTCTCAAAGCAAGGGATAAGAACTTATAACCAAAAATAGAGATTGGAAGAGACAGAAGAGAATTTCGGTGGCTCTGGTCAAGAATATATTTGGAGATACCGTACTCGGAAATTAAGTACTACTCAACACTTACTTCGACTTCGAACAGCAAACACTAGCCAACAACTGGAGCCTTTCAATAATACCAATAAATTGCATTAAATGGATATGATTGCACCAACTAATCACACTACGCGACGACCATGTACTATAATAAGCCAACTTATGCCAACGCGCACTAATACGTTACGTACCGATTATACACAAAATCATTTTGCATCACAAAGTCACATACCAACAAACATTTTTTCAAGGCAACGCATGCATAGAAACCAGTAATGTATCTTGGTGTTCCACCTGTTCCGGGTGACTACTGTACCACATGGATTCCCTGCACACTGTACAGACTATAAGAAGTGTAGTAGATGACCACACGGATGTAACAGTATAGGTAGCCCAGTACTACGCAGGCACTTGTACGCACTACAGTGTATGTGCATATTTTCAGTGACCATTCATAAGTTTTAAGTTTCACGTTGAGTTTGCACGCACAAGCATATGCGCTTTTTGCAGATCCATCTTAAAAAATAGCCTATGTTCTCGGGAACAATTAGTTCTCAGTCACAGTACAGACAATTAAGTCAAAAAATATCAGTACGAAGATTTCTTGGAAGAGAGTAGCAGAGACAGGAGGGAGAATACTTCGAAAACCCCTAAAAGGGGGCAAACAAGTAACAGATGGAAGTTAGTATGGAGTAGAAGGAGATAGTGCAACAAAATGAACTGGACAAAATCTTTGGAGCATGTGAAATCAAATCTTCCACTGAAGCGACTCAGAAGGAAGAGAATGAATAGAAAAGCAGATGAACTACACCGTGCAGCTCAACTTGAACTGTTGAAATCGTAAATAAATGAATGTTTCATATTTGGCAAGAGCTTCAGGCCACAGTAAATTACTGGAAATCCTAAGAGTCCTCTCATTGTAAGACAAATATGTTTCCATATAAAACCATTTTCGTTCCTATAACATTTCTGTGTAATTACTATAACTGAAAGGAGAATAAAAAATGTTCTGTATTTGGATTTAATTCATTGATTGTAAGTTTTTAATGCGATGATCTTTTTTTCTCTTTCCATGTTGAAATTGAAATGTTTTACAGTAATAAAATCTTTACGATATAAATTAGTCACTTGTTTTGATGACGCCAATAACCCAAATGGTTTTATTTTGTCCTTTAGATATGCAATTTTCTAAAGCTATCTATTTTAAAATTAAAAAATGCGAAAGACAAAAACATTCTTTTCATTTGTAGTAAAACTTGTCAATTGAAGTTATTCAAATCCCTGCTGATGGTATAGAAGTATTTTCTGTTTTTGAACTGTTCATCATCCTCACTTTATGGACTTTTAAGAACGGTAAAAAAGTTTCCATGGAACTAGTTTCTGTTGTTAATACTTCATGGTATAGAATATATTTTGTTGGTGATGCGAATATGGAGTTTTTTAAAGGTCAACTCTACACACGGCTTGTTTCTTAAAGTTAATGCTGCATCCGAAAAATAGTCGAATAAAAATTTACAATATAGTTGAAAAATCTTTTAAAATGATCTTTCGATGCGGAGGAATATTTACCTCTACCTAAGCAAAAACCGATTTTATTTCAAATAAAGTTCCAGAAATAGTTTCGAGGGAATCATTTGCGAAACTTTTTAATACCTGAAAAACAAACATCTACGCTTCTAAACTAAATATCTCCTCACTTTCATCAAATTTTTCCCTTAATTATCTTTTTCTAGTTATTCCAAAAATATATATCTCTCTCCTTTTTTCTCTATGAACTATTTCGTTCAAGTATAAACAGTTACTTTTCATTTTTATATTCCAATTTTTACTGTTTGAATACCTTATCACGAAATAAGCTTCTTTAACCCCCCATCATATATCAGGAATCGTTCTAAAACATCACCAAATGAACATTTTGTATGACCAACAATTATATTTACAGCAGAAAAGGAAAAATATCTAACTTGAACCTCGGAATTAATCGATACCAGGAAAGTAAAATTGATAGTTATTTATATACATATACACTCTTTTCAAGATGAATACAGATTCTCCCATATCTTAAACTAGCGAAGATTACAATTAGTTTAGCCTGCTCCATTCACTTGCCCTAATTTCATCATTTACCTTTATTTTATGCAGGTAGATTCTATATAAAACTACTTACGAGAAATCATTACAGTAAAAAACACCAAACTGATGAGCTGAAAGAAGAATAAAGAAGTGCACGTTCTATAAATGTATCGTATAGCATAGAGTTTCTTTGGATACTTTCTGATATCAAAGGGAAACATAATGATTTGAGAGATAAAGTGACAGTTAGTTTGTTTAAACATTGTGACTGGAAATTATAAATAGCTCCATTTTACCAAGAAATGATGACATGTCTTCAAAATAAAACTATTTTCCCTAAAAAGTACTTCAAATATTTCGCCAGATAGTGAAAGGCGTGAAAGTAGTTATATGGAGCAAACAATGCAGAAGAAGTTCTTGTGCACATGAAATAAGATATAATTCGCAATCACTATATTTCCTTGATCTACACTTACAAGTATTGAATAGATGTGACGATACATTTTAAAATTTCAAAAAATTCACAAAAGAATATTTCAAAAAATTCCTTCATAAACCAGTTTTGGCTGATCTCTATTAGCAGAAAGTAGCCGAAATGTTTTATTATCTGCCTCTGAATTCGCAACTGGTACTATTTGATAGTATTTACTGCGAAAACAAAGAGCTGGTTTTGAAAAAGGCGGTAGTTAATTTATCATTCTTCATTTCCTCTGAATATATGTTTAAGTGCCCATAAAAAGCTGGTAAGTTGAAATATTGTTTTGAAATTTGTGTTCTGTAGTTGAGTTGCCATGGATACTAAATATTCTCCTGAAATATCATATTCTACTGTCATTCTCTTTCCATCTATAAGAAAAGACTATCCCTATTTTCTTTCTCATGAAGACAGACCGTTCATCTGTTATCGTGAACAATTCTGCTCCAAGAAGCGGTAAACGGTATGATCTCCGCCAAAATTTTAAATTTCATCATGAAATAGATAAAATTCTGCGACAAACACTTAACTATGTCCCATAGTGTAATAAAACTACTTCCATTCATTAGAAATTATCTGCCAAATATCTAGTAGATCTAAAACACTCGAAATTTCCATTAAAAAGCAGAAATTTGGTTCCAGTATAATTTCATGTCAAATGACATGCTGACACTTATTTCAGTCACTAAAATTTGGAAGTAGACGACCTAATATAATGTGCTTATATATCTAATAATTTTCATAAAATTACCATTTAAAATACGTTCCGAAACTTTTTACTTCATTTAACTATCCAAGAGTAAAAAACTATTACAACAATTGTAGTAGGTGTCAATTTCTCAATTCTCACGTGAATTATTGCACAAAAAACACTGTGAACGATTTTGTTCCCAATATCTAGTCATGCTGTAAAGTTGGATGCTCTCTTAAATCTTTAATCAGCCATAGCTTCTCTATCGAGAATGATGATGTCGATCATGTTCCTCAAAACTATTTATTTAACAAAATACTCAAAAAATCCAAACTAACTGCCTCTTCTTTCCACAATGTTCCCATTAGATATACCAATTTCGTTTTACAGGGTTCCTATAGTATCTGCCAGGTACTAGTTGGCCAGCTACTGAGTAATAAAATGAAACCGGTTGCGTTTCTGAATTTTTCAAAATCTTGGCTTTTGCCAAACGAAATCCCTAGATTTTCAAGGGTATCAATGCAACCTTCAGTTTATTCAAACTTTGTTTTATTTTCAGAAGAGTAGTCATAATACCCGCAGAAGTTTTCTTTCGATCACTTGGAAATTTTCTTCATTCAAATAAGTCATGTCATCTGTTGGATATAATAAAATTTATTTTCATCAGCTTTTAATTCTTTTTCTGCATTTGGAATACTTCCTACAACTAAAACATGTTGGAACAGTAATCGATTAAAATGTTTCGCTCTTAGAGTATTTCTTAGCTAAATTGCACGCAATAGCAGCTTTAAACAGTGTTTATGACTTTTTTTCTACTGGTACCGCAGTAACCTTACATCAGTAATTCATTGATCTCGATAATATTTTATTGTTGACTCCAAAGTCTATAACTATAACTGATAATTTATGATCGTATACAGTCTTTTCTAAATAATGCGAATGAATATATATTGAATAGTCAAACTTCTAGTCTTTAATTATATATGTTATACTTAAAATATATTCTTCTCTGCTTGTCTTTGACTTATTATTAACACATTGATCAGATAGAGAGTCCAAGTGAATAAATTCTGCAAATTATCTATGATGCATTTACTTTAGGCTTTGAAGCTTAGCAAAAACATTCCGAAGATATTCAGGAATGACGTTATAGTCGTCATAATCGGAACTTTCAGTACACAATAAAGATAGAAATATAATTAATTTAGTATTGACCAGTTACTTATTGTTGCTCTTACACATAAATCTTACGTACATATATGCAATCGATTTGAGCTGAATGAAAAAAGCATTTTGAATCTTTGTACCTTTCATTTGAAACAGTCAGCACAATCAATATTTATTCAGATTTTTTTCGGAATGTTGATATGACAATAGCTTCATATTAGCACATGAAACCTGAACACAATTGCAAAAATTTTATTAACTTTTATTTGATGATTAGAATCAAATAAAAATTTAATAAAATATCTTTTTTTATTCTTTTTTCATAAAATCTAATACACTGATTTACACAGGTTGAACACAAAAAATAATTTAAATTTGTGACATATATTTAAACAACAGACAGTTGTAAATAAAGCCGGATGTAGATAAATTGGTTAATAACGTTACAAAAGCTCAGTATTTCTGCCATGAGACCACATTTAGTTAAATTTCAAATATTTTCCTTTTAATTCTAAAACTTTGATAAACTTTTTATCGCATTATATCCTTTGGTGGTCAAAAAATAGAAGCGATCTTTGCTCCCGTACACGCCCAGCGATTTCCCAGCTCTTATAATATCAAGCAATGTAAGCTCCTTACAATTCCGTGATTTATTTTCAGAGAGTCTTCGACCTCCTCGAGAGAAACATACTACCTTTTCTTGATTGACTTTGGAAGTTTAGCAGAAAAAGAAAAATAACATTACAGAGAAAAATAGAAGCTTTAGCAAAAAAATAAAACCGAAACTCTTATATTTCATCCCAAGTTGAAATTTAAAAAATCTGCAGTACGAAAATAGTTCATGGCAATAATTTTTATTCCATTGGAAATATATGGTGGAACTTTTACATTGCAAGAGTTTAAAGCCGTCAATTTATTCAATATTTTCTGGTTCTGCAAATTTGGAGATTCAAAAATTGCATGAAAAGCTTTCGTTGATTTCAAATAGTGATACAAACTCGAAAGGATAAATATTATTGGTATCTACTTCAATTTACATTGATTACAGTGAATTTTAATATGACCTGAAAGTTATTTGTAACTACATTCAGTGGAATACAGATGCAATATTTTATGTTGACCCTTTCACATAAAAAGTTTCCAATCTTTTTCAGATTGGGTGAAAATATCCATTACGGTTGTCAGATTATTTTTGTAAAAATAATATATATATAATTAACAGTAAAATTACAACTGCCATTGAAGTAAACTCCATCAAGAAGGTTTTTTGAGCTAGTAAGGAGTTTCTGTTATAAATCCATTGCTTACTGTTTTGTCTTTTTAAAATAATATTAGAGATTCTGTTGTTGGTGATGTTGGCTACATTTATACTCTTCGAGGTTACGTTTTATTCTTCTTTATTATTTTGTTACAATTATTCAGTTCAGCAGCAACACTTTCCAGGTGCCGAATAAATCAAGCAGATCAGGGTCAGTAGAGGGTCCAGGGTTTGGAAGTATTCAGATTACCCAAAACATCCGTTTCGATCAATATGCGAGGCACTGCTATTCAGCCTGTCCCCTTGACATTGTGTTAAATTAAAATGCACTCTGTTGAAATAGGTTTTAGAATAATGAAATAAGCAATTCACCCGAAAAGAATACTAAAGGAAAAATTGATCCACAACGTTCCCGTTTGGATACGAAATAATCGGGCAGCTACCGAACAGTATGAGCCGAAAACTTTTCCATCAGTTTCACTGGCTAGGAGCGAGCAAATGAAATTTCTAGTAGTTACTCTTTGGTAATGCAATCCACGCAACTGTTAGTTAGGGTTACTATTTGAAACTCAAACGCAGGCTCAGTTCCGCACTCTTAGAGAATAATAGCTCTTCCTTTTTTATTATTCGCTTTGCTCTAGTTTTGCATCTCCTGGAATGAATTTCTTAGAACGACACTCTGCTTAGTGGTTTTCTAGCATCTCTGAGCCCCAAGCTGTAGTTATTGAAGGAACGATCCAGGCGTTGATGAGATTTTCGGTACCAACTATCCGAAGAAGAGGTTTTGAAAGCCACAAAATGCTACTGTGGTGTAGTTGTTGGTGCACGAAGACGGGGATAAAACAGAGGGTTCAAGGGACTAGAAATAATTGAAAATGGTCAGGGTTTACTACCTGTGCTCAGTGGCTAACGTAATAGATACTATATTTGGACCAGAAGTTGCATTTCAACTTCTCAACTGTTTCGGTCGGCAATTGAATTTGTCTCGTAATTTGCTTTACCTCTCCGAGCGAAAGCACTTTACTCGGTTTACATGGACTATTCGGCTAATATTAAATCCTCAAACCCACGTACTTAATATCATGAAATTGCATTCAAGGGAGTCTTGTGGACGAGACTCGCGAACAGTAGATACTTTCAGGATAAACATTCCAGATCTACTTCTCCCAAGCTCTATTGTCGAGCTAAGAACGAAATAATTCCTACACAAAATCCGTACATCCAATAAAATTGCAAAACCTCCCTCCAACTGCTCATGATCGTAGATAGACTCCTGAGAAATATGTAGTTTTTCCAACCATTCATCATGATTCGGTTGGGAACCGGCTCGTTGTTTATAACTGAAGATTTAGATATTACAATCACACCATCACTCTCTTCTGCATCCCTCACAGCAACACCCCATCCCCTGTACACCAGTGGCTGTCATTGTTCCACCCAAGACTCCTAACTTTCGAATCCTTGTACATTCTCCTCCGCCTTCTCTACCTCCACTTTCTCTGTCTCCTCCAAAAGTTTATGACGGATCCATTCTAAACCAAGTTCCCCGTCCATCCTACTTAGGTATTTTCGTAGTCTATTTGCCCATTAGCCGTTCATGTGACGCCGATCTCTGGTTTCTTTCCTAATTTTGATCGACGGGCTGAGGTGGGGCATGTTGATGTGAATTTATAGTGGATTGTGTATGAGCTGATGTGATGGTTGGTGATAGGGGTGATGCTTCGACGACGTTGCAATTGAAATTTAAAATAGAGGCTTATCTTCGATAATTATTTTGCCTTCTGTAGAAATAAAGTATATATCGTAATGATGCTTTAGCTTTGAATTTGCATGTAATCTGGGCAAAATATGCTTCACAAAGTATGATAGCGGAACTTGGAGGACGAAGCTTATCACGAGTGGAAATTTTTCTCTTACGAAAAGTAGGACTAAATTTTAGAAATAAAATAGAAAAGCAGTTGTGCAGAGAACTTGGATTCATAGACTAAACAGATTTTTTGTTATTTCTTTTTTGAAAGAAAGGATAGGACAATTAGTTTCAGAAGGAAGGTGTCAAGGATCGTGTGATACAGAAAATGGTCCTCCCTTCATTTAATACAGGAAATGGTCCTCCCTTCGTGTAATCCAGCAATCTACAACGATCCCGCCCCTAACTTCTCCCACCGTCATTTCCAAATTTACTTCCATTTTATCTAGATATTTTTATACTGTATTTAACCCTCTGAATTGACCCCGAATCAAGTTCTTTTTCCCTTTTTGCTTACCTCCTCCTCCAAATTCGCCTTTTTGAGAAGAAGGGCTCAAATGCACTACTGCAAAATCCCTTGTAGATTTATTTTACCTATTCCTAATCTATAGAACATGCCCCGGAGCCTGTTTAAACCCCTTTATTCCAAGTTCCAAATGTCCCCGATCATTTTACTCATCACCCCTCCCTCCCACACACCCAAAACACCCTACATTGCCTCTCATTCCCCAACGTCTATCAAAATGAACAACCTTCGCCCCTCCGCCCCCATCAACAAAAACCGCCCCTCTCGCCCTATCAACGGCCTAGCTCTAATGAATAATGGGCCAACAGACTACGACGACTACTTCAGGAGGATGGACCGTGAGCGTGTTCGGGAGTGGTTTCGTCGGCACTTCTTGGAGGAGGCGGAGGAGGAGGAGTCAGAGGGGACTGAGTCGGACGTGGAGGGGTCCGAGGATGAGAAAGACTTTGTAGCTCCGTGGGAACCGATGGTGTATAATCGTGGGGAAGTTGCTGTGGGGGATGGAGGGGAGAGTGAGGGCGTGATCGTCATCTCGGATTCTTCGGATGGGGTTGTAGCGGAGGCTGAGGGTTGCGAGGAGGGGTTGGAGGATCTTGATATGTCTGATGAAGCCATTTATCATTCTGAGCCGTTCGAGGGAATTTGTAGGGATTGCATTGAGAGTATGGATATTTTGGAAGAGTTATTTGGTTCTGATCTTGAGGATGACGATTGTGAGGAGTAGATACAGATATTTTCCTTGCTAATATCTTCCCTCTGACCAATCACATCCACAAGATGCCCTTTTATGCGTTTTATGGTATTCAGTATGTTTGATTGAGACTTTAGGATTACCCGAAAAGTCTATATAAGCTGAGTAAAGTGCTTCCTCCTTGAGAGGTCAAGCAAGTTGGCAGACAACTTCAAGCCAAGTCCCGAGTAGTAGGAAGTTGAGAGTCAACTTCAGACACAAGAAAACTTTTTCTTACGCTGGTCGCAGAGCGTCGGTGGTAGACCCTGCCCCTTTTATACTTGCTCGTAGCTTCCTCAACTCTCTTCTATATACTCTCCCTTTTGTTCGTTCAACAATACCACGGTAGCACTTTTGTCGCTCGCAACGCCTCCTTCTCAGGGTAATTGGTTCTGAGGATCTCTTCCCCCGTCGATTTACCCCTATCAGATGGCTCTCTGGACGAAGAAAACAGGCATTTGCAGAAAGCACTGGTTTCTAACCAACAAGATATGTACAGTTTGCATCAATTTTCTGCAATGGTAGTCAGCGCTTTCATCCATAGTTACATCGCTGCATTGATTGAAATGGGCCTGTTTTCGAGAAATGACCTCACTTTACAAGTATTAGACCAACCAAAGTTCCCCCTCCCTTCCTTGATTTGTCTTCCTCCTCGGCACCGATCACAGTTGCCCTAAAAGCGTATGTTTTGCCTGACCCACAGCTTTTCAAATCTATAGACAGATTGTGGCAATTCGAAACTCTGAAGATATTATCATAAACGGTAGTTGTAGACGGCGAAGAGTCCGGCGCCATTGACTACTGACTAACAATAATGTGCTCGAAATAAGCTGGCTTAAGTACAACACCGCACTTCTTCATAGTTATAATATACTCTTTATGTACGAAAAGGTTCGGGGGGGTTGATGCAAAGGCACGCTGCAGCAACCGCCATGCCCAATGCAGCCTGCTTGATGGCTAGCCTGAAGGTGGACTTTTAGGAGGCATAGTTCCTCCCCTATTACTGCGTCGACACACCTTTTCGGGTCGATTGTGGTTACCTAGGAAACTTTAGGATAGCTCGAATATATCTTCCAAGAGGAAAGACACCCAAATCTTTCCCCCTTTTTAAATCTCCCCCCGTTTTCAGCCCTCTGCTGTCTCTAGGTAAATACAGTCCTACATCCTCCATTATATCCTGCTTCTGTGTCGAACAGCGTTAAATTTCTCTAAAGGTAAGAATTCTTGGAACTTTATCGTGTGTTTCCCAGTGCGCTCTGGTACCGGCTACCGAACTACATTAAGAGGATTTCGATAGCCATCCAGTTTTCGAAAATACTCGCCTGGTATGAACCAAAAGAAAAGATGCATTAGAAAACACTGCCCTTTGAGTGGGGGAAAATATGGGGTTAATTACTGTGGTAGATTTGTGGGTTGGTGCCCAGTAAATTTGTATCGGAGCGTAGATACCGTATAATGGCCAAGCCAATTGTGAAACCGTAAATTGCGTCGAAAACTGAAGATGGCACTCCAATCTACCAGAAGGTGGAAGGGAGGCCTTTGAGTGTGCCTTTTGGCTAACACGACTTTGACCTTTTACAGTAAATAAGTTTAATCTCAAAGAGCTTTGGCCACGCAGTACGGCTAATCTGACTCGTTTGGGAATCTAGGTAAAGAGCTCAAGATGCACTTAGAAGTACACCAACCCCACTCTGCTTCCCCTCAGTAGAAGGAAGCAGACCAAATCTATTCATATCGCATAAATGAGTTGCAGTAACGTCTGGATTGGACTGCTATTTTGGGCAATCAATTGCACGCTGTTTAAGAATTGCATTGGCAACAACAACAATGTATACCAGAAATGATTACATGTTAAATTCATTCACAAAACGCTGTAACTTGTAAGCAGATATTTTCCATGATTTTTGCCACCTACTGTAGGTCCGAGCTATGAAAAGATACGGAATGATCAGAGGGATAATCATGCAAAGGCACACCGCAGCGGCCATGATGTCCAACGCAGCCTACACACTACCTGACCTCAAGCCCGGGCTCCAGAGAAGCTGCCGTGTTCCTTTACTGCAGGCCAATTGGCGCGTACTCCATCTCTCTGGGAAGACAGCCAATCTCACCTCGCAATTGTAGTTTCACACATTCAATACCTAGGTAGGTGCAATATGCAGAGACATTGAAAACCCAGCTGAGGTAACCCTAAAAAGTTTATGTCAAGTATTACTTCCCGCGAAGCTTCCCTCCATATGACCAGAACAACCGATCTGCTAACCTCACTTCCTGGTAGTGACTTCTCCATCTCCTAAATTACACAATTCTTGGAGAATTCAAAGTATTTCACGTCACCATTTCAGAAATGTGAGGTATCACTAACATTTGTTACATAAAAGTGTGCCTTGGTCATGTATCAGTATTCTCTTCGCCCATCACAACTGTCTAATACTTACTGAGCCAACCAAGAGTGTCTTGATCAGAAATATGAAGCACTACAGTTTTCACTTGCAGATCAAGCGCAGAGACATAACCGCTTCGCACGAGTCTTTTTGATGGTAGCTTCCATCTCTTCACAATATAATCAGTAGTCAACGCGACATGGGCATTATATCCAAGGTAGCACTTTTTACAAAACGCCCGGAGATAAACATTGGTCAAGATGACAATCACCGATTTGAAGATTCAACCCAGCAGATGCACAGCAAAATACACTGCCTCTCTCTACCATGACCCCAGTGATCTCATGAGACCATTTGAATTTAGAAACCTCCCAAGTGAGGGAGTTTCTCCACTGACTCTAGCCATTTAGCAAATAATCAATGAAAATCGCTTTGACTTCCGAAACCCTTCCATGGCAGACTTACCCCATATCTCGGAAATCTGAAAAAATTCGAAAAGCAAAAAGGCGGCCTACTTTTCGAATGAACTAACAAATTAACAATAAATTGCTGCCTTCCCCGGGAGCTAAACTCTCTTTCCGTCATTATTTAAGACGGCCAGAACTATTCGGCATCTCGCCCAAATTTGCAACCTGATCATCCTCATCAGCCTTCAGTTCCATTTTGACAAGCACCCGCAATGGTGCGCCTATTCCTTCTATCCCTGACAACTTTATTTCTTCTCTCCTCAGCAACTTTTTGGCCTGAGTGCTCACGATGCCACCGAAGTTCTCAATGCCGCAGTCGAAAGTGTTGGGGCTCCAGGTGCACTGACGGCTCCGTGGCCTCATTACTTCGGTGTGGTTTTGTCGAGGAATGTCGTCAATGCTCATCATCCTTCTCCTGCTCAACTCAGAATTGCATCAGTGGTCGTTGTGTCTTCCGAACTTCGTCATCTTTCGCAAAGTGCTTTGGACCCATCTGCTCCGACTGCAATTCCAACTTCGATTGCGCCTCGCTGGCCTGTGAAAATGGCAAATGTGTAGATGGATCCGCTTCGAACTCTCCGCAATGCTTTCCACAGCCCACACGCCCACCCAGGAAAGGAGAATGTGAGCCGTGCGGTGGGAACTCTGAGTGCAGCAGTCGCAGCTGTCGCCGAGGAAGATGTGTCAACGGTTCCATTGCTAACTCTCCGCAATGCTTCCCTACCCCGCCACCGAGGAAGGCAGAATGCGAACCATGTGGGGGGAACTCAGAATGTCAGAGCCGTGCGTGCCGCCGCGGCAGGTGCGTCGACGGCACTATTGCAAACTCTCCACAGTGCTTCGGTACTGCCCCGCCGAGGAGGCCAGAGTGCGCGACTTGCGACATGAACTCACAATGCCAGAGCCGGGCTTGCCGACGTGGAAGGTGTGTTGATGGTTCTATTGCCAACTCTCCTCTATGCTTCCCGACGCCACCGCCGAGGAGAGGTGAATGTGAGACTTGCAGCTCGGATGGACAGTGTATCAGTAGGGCGTGCCGACGAGGGAGATGTGTCAATGGGAGCATTATGAATTCGCCGCGCTGCTTCCCTCGAGGCGAATGTGCTCGCTGTCGCTCTGACGAAGAGTGCCGATCGAACAATTGCTTCCGACGCAGATGTACTTTCCGTACCCGGGCCTCACGCTTGCGTTGCTTCCCGCGACCATCGCCTCCCGCGAGCCCTACTCCGACTCCGACTCCAACACCATCACCCATTGGAGGAGAATGTTCAGCCTGCAGCAGGAACGACGACTGCATCAGCGGGAAGTGTTGGAATCATAAGTGTGTGATTCGCGACAGTCGTGCGTCGTTAGAACGATGCTTTGGTCTCTTGCCTGAGTGTTCGCGCTGCCATCGGGATAGTGATTGCTCAACATTTAAATGCTGGGGATTCCGTAGCTCAGACATGAGATGTGTGGTTCGAGACAGTCGTTCATCTATACACAGATGCTTCCCAGGAAGCTCATTCGGGAATGACGATGATGACGACGACGATGATGATGATGACGACGATGACGATGATGACTGATCGCCCTGAGGTCAATTGTTAATTCTTGCAATCTTTTGCAGACCGTTATTGCGCTTTCTTAGTAAAAAATGAAACTATTTCTTCAAATGTCTCTACTTTCACCGTATAACTTGCCAAACTTTTCGTAGAATACATCAGTGCTTCAAATCCAACTTCGGCTTTCATCATGAGTAAAAACCAAACATTTAGAGCTCTTAACGGCCAGTTCAGACAAATCCCGGGACTACTCAGGCCGATAAAGTAACGGAGGCGTACTAGCTGCTGTGGACCGACAGACCTTCATAAACTACCACCAAGTTTTTGCCAATTCGTATTGACAAAAGGACCATATGTAGCAGCCGAAGAAAGCAGTACTGTTTTTCATCACTTTCGCTGGGAGTAATGGCATTCACGTCCATATTAGCATGTGTAGTTTGGGCAGTGCTAACGGGGGGAATGATGGGGTAGAGTACTTCGTTGTCTGACACTTCTAGCGAGGGGAGACAGTGCTAACCCAAACTTGATTTCGCCCAAACACCATTGCAAAAATTGATGTCAGTGAGAGCCAAATTATTCTTGAAGTCGAATGAAGGACAGGCGACTCATTCTTGAGCTCAAATACGTCACTGTTCTTATTTTCAAGAGAACCAAACTTTGCCCTCATTTTGAACGGGGGGAATTTGACTAGGTTTGTAATTGTAAAGTAGGAATTTGCCAGAGTTCGGTCAATTTCTCTGTCAGGATCATGCATAGTAAATGTGGGCTTACAAACAAAGTGACTCACAATGCGCCGTGATTTGGAGAGTGAGGGCTTTGAACCCGGTGTCCTCTCTGAATGCGGCGCGAAATGTAAAGCAGAGAAGATATCACTCTTTTCTCGCGACCTCCGCCAGAGGTGGGCTCGTGCCTTTGCTAATCTCCAGTCTTGCAGGTTTGCACCCGGATGCATGTGCAGTGCTAAATGACGTGGTAGGGAACGTGGCCGTGAGGACAATGGAGACATACGGAGAGATTCGGGGGGGTTTGATGCAAAGGCACGAGGCAGCACCCGTCATGTCCAATGCGGCCTGCTTGATGGCCGGCCTGAAGGCGGTCTTTTAGGAAGGGAAAAAGGTTTGGGTGTTTTACTCTTGGAAGATATATCCGATCTATCCCATGGTTTTCCAGACAACCACAATCGACTCAAGAAGGGTATACCGACACAGTAATGGGGAAGGAACTACGCTCCCTAAAATGCTACCTTCAGGCCAGCCATCAAGCAGGCCGCATTGGACATGATGGCTGCTGTGGCGTGCCTTAGGGAGTGTAGTTCCTCCCCCATTACTGTGTCGGTACAACTTTTTGAGACGATTGTAGTTGTCTTGAAAACTTTAGGATAGATCGAATATATCTTCCAGCAGTAAAAACACCCACAACTTCCTCCTTACAACCCTTCCTCCATCTCAGCAAATAGGAGTCCTATATATCTTATCAGTATAGTACCCTCAAAATCCCCCTCCTGCAAAAGAGTTTTCAATTGAAGGAACTTCAGGGACACTGACAACTTGTACAGTTACTTGCGGGTCTCCTCCACGAACCAATGTTTAAATGATACGTTTAAACGAGATCTACGCTCCGGTACAAATTTACTGGATACCAACCCACATATCTACCACAGTAAATTAACCCCCCATTTACACACGGATGTTTAAATCGTTCTTCCTATCGAATACAGTGAGCAGTATTTTACCTGAAGCCCACATTGTACAGAATTGTAAATCAACGAAGAATCTCTTGATTAAAATAACACTTCAACTACCGTGCTGCCAGCCATTTAGGCACACGAGTGACATCACCCATTATCCTGAACACGTCTAGCACACACCGGGGGATATCCGAACCGCACTTTTCAAAAATTAAAGAACCAAATCGATTCCCACTACTGTACTTTGATATCAAACTGAAGAATCCGCTCCTTCAATCCATTGACTTCCTTGAATGCAGCCAAAGCTTCGAAGGTGAGAAGGTGAGAAGCGTTCATCACCGAGAATGCCAGGTTCCGACTTGTCCCGGTTCCAATATCTACTCTAGGCGGGTGGCACCCTGACGCATATGAGGTTTTGAGCAACGTGACCAGGCATGTCCCTGTGAGGGCCATAGAGGCCTCCGGGCGGTTAACAACCTTCCGTATGCAGATACACGCCGCGGCAGCCATCTCTTCCATGATGTCTGTCTCGCGGCTGTCCATACGCCAGTCCTTTACCAATGCCCCTCATCCGCTTTTCACGCTTAGGGGGAAATGAGGGTGATTTAATATTTGAAATCACCATTTGTCTCAACAATCATTCGATATCTTGCTTGTCAACAACGTAAAAATATGTACTCTCTTCGAAATCCTAAATCTCAAAACACCGGCCATTCGCTTATATTTTTGTGAGACACAAAGTACAGTATTGCACCACAAATCCTTACACCATAGAAAAACCATAAACCCCAAATTAGGTATTCATGTCACCATTGGTGTAGTAACTAGGAACATGGAAGGTGAATAGAATAAGTGTTCTATGAGCTGAAGTCGTATCCCCTATAATACAAACCATAGAATTGTTTTGAGCGAATTGAGAAACTTGTTCGTTACCAGATTTAACTCTAAAAGTGACTCCATGTACGAATCTCGCGTCAATTCTTCTGCGAACCTCAATTATATCTTACTAACATCTTGGCTTCAAGCCTAGCTTGAAGTATTGATGCAGCTGTCATAATCAAAATATAAAGCTAATGGGTAATTTGTAGCTGGCTGTATAAGACAATGTAAGTATTAATCAGCGAATCACTGCAATACATACCTGTCGTTAGCGGGGTAATATTTTTCATCCTTGTTATTCATGGTTAAAACAAAGATTGAACTTACTAAGCTCGTGTTATTTCGGACTTCGCGATGATAGCTTCTAAGTGGTTTTAACCTAAAGTTATTTCCGCTTCCTTTAATCTTACTGCTCCAGCCTTTAAATAATTCAGTCGAATATTTAGTTCCCATAAATTTTCCGTCAAGTTAATTCCGATCAGAATTTTTTCCTATGTGGAATAATTCATGAGCAATTAATGCAGTGGAAAGTACAATTCTGCTGCTACTTCTAGCTGGGAGAAGGTTTCGCAGTGGTAAATAAGTTTCTATATTTGCTCTTCGAATTCATTTATTGCGTATTTATTTCCCAATCAACTGGAACGTTTCAAATCACTCTTCGTATCGCTCATAAGAAAAATAGTAATGAGGGGTATACATGAAAATATTCTGTAAATCGTTTATATAGAGTCAGAGCTCTTTGAATCCGCGACTCAGCCGTTTCGTACGTTTTTTACAGCGGCCAAAAATCATTACTTTGTTTAAGTCTGCAGAACTCCTTACAACGGTAGAAAAAGTGGTAAAATAAGAACCTGATCATGGAAAGTAGAGCCGCATTGTTGCGTTTACAACTTTAATCAGAAATTTAAAGGTCATTCCTGTATTGAGTTTCGTGCGGTTCTTTAAAGAATTTTAACCATTTAAATTATTTTGAGAATAAGATCCTGATATTTCAACATTATTTCCTGCCTACTGCGCAATAATTACAGTACTCCTTGCTTTTTTCGGAAATGTATTGGTAAATAACCCTCTTTTACAATTTAAAATTATGTGTTGCAGTCTAGGAGACCGAATTTGAATTCTTCATGGTCGACATAGATCTAACCTTTATACATATTGTTGTTCTAAAGTGGTTATGAGAGTCTAATAATTGTGCACTGGGCCTCCAAAAGGAGCAGAAGAGGTTTGGTGAGGTAACATGGTATGTTTTTTCTAGTTAATCGTCTCTCAATCACTTTTGCGCCCTCCATTTTTTACTCCCAATTTAAGTTGGTCAAACTTGATGCAGAAGAGTATAGTTTTTTGAAGCAACGGATGCGAAAACAGAAGCAAATCTTTTTGACGTCTGTCCTTTTATGCAAAATATCCGTACCATCCCAGGATATACGAATTTAGTCACTTAAGCATATATGTTATGTTTTGTACTTTTACATTATTTCTTACTGGTGGAGAAATACAAAACGTTTTCAAGAACCTATTTGATCCAATTAAGGGCATTAAAAGCCGGCAAAGAAGGTCACATTTGCATTCAATATGCCTGTGGCGAGTTTCGGGAACGGGTCTTTAGGAGTAGATAGAAAGGTCTGAATAATTACCATCGTTTTTGTATAACGTGGTCGACGCGGGAGTTCATTCTCACAAAGATAGGAGTGGATTTGTTTGATTCCTGCATACCTTTTATGTTCATTTTTCCTATACGAGGTCATTCTGCACCAATGTGAAGACATGAACCCTAACGCTTCTACTGAATGCTTCAAATATCTCGTTGTCAATACAAAGACGTAATACCTAGACGTATTGGGGAGAGTAGATCACGATTCTTCTCTAACCCTACCAGGAAATTTAATTAGATTTTCCAGTAAATGCGCTTTGGAAAAGAGATGTAAACCTTAGTCAGATTACTGGAAAATATATGCAAACCTATTTCAAGATGATAGTAGAGCTTTTAAGGTTATGGTTGTCGTTTCTATCCTGTTCCTTTAGAATTTTCAGAATTGAGTATCTGTGAGGGGTTGAGCGCACAAAAGGTAATCGATGGTTGAACTGTTGTTTGACGCGACCAGTAGACAAGCCGAAGCATCGGACCAGGTCTTGCATAGAAAAATTAATCAACACCAGCAGAGATGAATTGCATGGAAAGAGTACTGAATTCAACAGTATACTAGAAAAAGCGACCCTAGAGGTCTCAAACAACAAGATTCTGAAGGCCTATGTAGCAAACATCAGTGAGAATGATTGCAATAAACATAATAGTACAGTTCTAACGGTCTAATTGGCATGAATTTATAAATCAGTTGCTGATTGGTGAGGTGCGTAATGTTTCCAGAACCACGCGAGATAGACAAGATGGATTCATGTCATTGGCTCGGCACAAAATGGTATGATCTTGTGTTTTACACTGGTTTGTGTGTACAGTGCACAAGTTGCACTGATGTCTTATTACAATGTAAATACTTGATAACGGTTACTTGCAGGATAATGAAAGGGCCTATGAAGTTATTTGTAGGTGTAATCGCTACAGTTTCTGATGAAGCGTTTTACAGCTGTAATAATGTCTTGGTAGTTTAAACCACATGTTTTCTGTCTGAAGATGAAATTTTCCCATACTTCTTGTGCATTTTTTGGTAACAAATAGTACTTTTTATTAAATTTATCATTATGTTTCATTTTTCTGTAAAGTCTCTTTCACATCAATACAAAGAACTTGATTTTATCATATTCCATATTAGGAATTGATATTCTCGTATTATTCCAATATATATTGCTCAAATATAATTAACATTAGTGTCATACATTGTTACCCTAGAACATGCTTGATATTTTTGTGCATTGTTCACTCGCTATCCTTGGGTTTGTAATAGTGCCTAGCTACTTGATAAAAGTCTCCAAAATTATATCAACTGCTATCGTTTTCCGATTAGAACTGTCTAGGGGTCAAAGTGTGGGTATCTCTACATAAATAACCCTGATCTTCAAAGATTTTTCTACTTTCGAGTCTTTCCCATTGAATGTTAAATACGGACTAGGGTACTTTTAGTGATTTCAAGGGTTTGTATTTTTGCCACTTAGTGTGTAGGGAATATCTTTTTAGTAGTCGATTCCTGTTTATATTTCAATGGGCTCTTTCTTCCGCAGTTGCTGAAATAAAGTGGAAGCACGGAAAATGTATTTTTACTTCATTATATAATCTTAAATTAAGATTTCCGCTTAGTCAATGGTTCTCAACTATTTATTCAAGACATTTATTTTGGTCCAACCGTCATTATCACATATTGTTTGAATATAAAAGGTGATTATGTAAGGATATAAAGCTAACAGAGACCATTACTATCTCAGTTACATCGTGTATCTACAGACTAGAAGATGACTTCCGAACCCATCTCGCCCTAAAATATTTTCCGGTGTGCGGTACTACTGTAATCTTTAAAAGCTATGAAAATTTGTCTACCAGTCCTCAATTTCCATGTACACCCTTAGTTTTAATTTAAAGGTCTAATTAAAAAGCAATAATTTTGTTGAAACGATTTTAAGCTTTCCAGAAACGTGGTGTAGTTAATAATTTTACTAATATACCTTTTTAGCTTATAGAAAACTTCGGGATGTTCCCACCAGACTTGGCTTTTTTTGTATTGAATTTTTCATATTTTTATACAGCTTGGATTACTACAGATCCTGTTCCTCGATTTTTGGCGAAAAGGGATAATTAAAGCCATACTCGTAATAGTTACCACCTGATGTTCTCATGTGGTCGATAGTAGTAAACTAGCAGCTATTCAAACAATTATCGCTGAAAATACCTGAAGCTTGTTTGAAATTGTCGCAATGATCTACATACGGCCCTAGAGGTTCCGTGAAGCGAATCACTTTGAGATTTTGCCCTTTATACTAAGGCAAAATACAATGAAACGGTCGCTGATAGAATCTTGGTACTAATATATAGTGTTATAACTGTATTTTTTCAACACATTAAAAATAGAGGATCAACATCTCGGCCTATGTAAAGATTTAATATTCATTAAATTGGACTTAATTGTTATTATACTCAATCTAAAAAGCAAATCAGAGCTCTTCATCTACGCCTTGTTACCGGATCTCCTGCGATTGCAGTCAGTTCATCAAGAACAGTTTCAAATTTATCAGTAACTTAGATTAAAATTATATTACTACTCAAACTCGCCCAGATAAAGCTGCTACAAAGATTCCTACATTTTAGTCTAAATATTGTTGATGATGATATTCAAAATATGGTTTCAGTTCCTTCAGAAAGTAGTTCTTGTCTTTAACTATTATCCAATAATTCCTTTCAAAAATACTTTCATTATGAACAATCAGCTTTTTTGTTACAAGTTCAGTTTAGATTGAATTTATTTTTTTTTATTGTCAATATAAAACTTTCTCTATTTTTTATTTCCATGTGAATTTAGTATAGCCACTAACTTCGAATATTTGGTTTATTAAGAAAACGTTTTGACTTGAATGGCTTCTTTGTTCGATAAAATCTTGGCAAAACGGCGATTAGTATGCTCTTCAAGAATATAATAAGTATGGAGCCACTTTAAAGGTACTATATGCCCCCTGAAGACAGCTCAGTAATTCGTTGAGGACCAAAGTTTTTCGACTTCGTAGAAATAAGGTCCTGTGGACCAATTGTATTGGGTGTAATGTTGATCTCCAACTATTAGAGTGAATGCTTTCTATGGGCTCCTTGTAATGAAATCTTATGTTTCATCTAAGCAGCTTTTTCCTCAAGTGGAATGGACATTTATTTACACCCCCTGCCATGAATTTATCTCTGAGATTATAACAGGTCAATACGGCCTTAATCTTTGCTCGCAAAATTTACGCAAAATTTATGATGACAGTCATAACTCAAACATTTTAAGACTACTTCATAATATCCTTTTGGCCTTTTCCTTATTGATAAAGTCTTCTAAGATTCTATGGATTTTTTATGGGTTCCGCACAATTAATATACTGTAAACAGTATCTGAAATGAAAGCTTCGCTTTCTGAAATGAACATATTAGTATTCAAATTTCTGGAGACCTCATTATTGTTTTTCTTTTAGGACTGACTAGGTGGCTATCATATGGTTGTAGTTAAACGGAAATGCAATAATTATGTTTAAGCTTCCCCTATCTGCAGCGCTGCTAATTCTTTACCATTGCTGGCAATTATGAAGAGTGAATGAATAACAGTAAAAAATCCCCAAAGAACGCCTAACCCTTTACATATGTTAATCTTTTTGATATCAAAAATGCAAAGTGGTTTTCTGTGTCCTACAATACTCATCTAATAAGTTTGTTTCAAAAAAAATATTTTTGTGGAAAATTGATGGTGTTAAAGAAAATATTTCCTATCTTAATATCTGCATGAATTTTGCCTAAACTTACGGCAGAGAAATTTGTCTAACGATCTAGAAAAGTTTCAAATCAAAATAGATGCGAGGCCATGTATTACTGAACTAACGTTTGATAGTCGCTACAGTCCTTAAACCGCTTTTATATGACCGATCCTATATTTTTCAACATATATTGGCAGAATACTGCGCGTGATAGAATTTTAAAGAATCGGAGAGCAAACCAAAGTATTTTGAAAACATTATATGCTAATTGCTTCTTTAGGAATGCTAATTTCAAGAGGAATGCATTTTCACTCGAATTTGTTTTTCTAGTTTACCAACTAGAACGGCTTACTACTCGTCCTCATTAAAACATTTAAGCCAAAAATGAGACCTGCCATTCTTTCAAATAGCTGCAAAAGCTGCCTTCACGGATAACTAAAGGTTGGGAAGTGTTTCTCCGTTTCATTGTCTACAATTCTCGTTTCGATGCGTACAATCAGGTTCTTATTTCCATCTATTTTTACCTTAGGACATTAGTATTTAAATACTATCACTATACTGACAACAATAAGTATGCATTTTGAATCGAAAATCGAAACTACCTATCTAGTTTTGAGTGAACATATATTTAAGTATGCATTTTGTTTATTCAAAAAGTATATATTACTCTTGATACCCTTTGTAGGGCTTCAGGTGGAAGTGCAATCAAAATCAAGAGTTCTGCTGTCTTGAAAATGCGTAACTTAACTGTAAACTAAGATAGGGGAGGATTTTTTTGTCTAAATACTCAAGCCTGGTATGAATCTATATAAAGTATTACGCTTGGTTGCTTTCTCTTCCACTTTTCTATATTTTTTAAAACATTTTATGTATTAGATCGTATTTTAACGCTACTTATAAGGCATAATATAGACTTTATGATTTGGTTGGATCACAAAAGACGACATTTTTACCTTACTGTACGACCACTAAACTTTTCATCTCGATTTATGATTTTTCAAATTATGCCTAATCAGCTGATATAACTTTCTATAGTAGTAATTCAGAATTCTATACTGCCATTTAGGTAATATTTAGGTCATTTGACTACAAAAAACAAGCAATGCGACATTTTACCGGAAATCTGATAATTTTACTGTAGATAACGTTATGAGGATAAAAATATCTATCATTTGAAGCTGGATGATCTTCTAAAGCAATTTTTTTATTAGAAAAAAGTCCAAGCTCCTCTAAAAACAGTCTAAGTCCTACTAAAGTATTCAATTTACAGTTCTGTTGTCTAGTTAAGATTCGAAGCACCATTTGGGGACCTATGAGTTTGCTCAATGATCGTATCTGTCGCTATACCGTAATTATTTTCTTGAACTAGAACTAGATATAACATGCAATTTTAGGCTATTTCGTAATATTTTGTAGCTAAAAATGCAGTATTAAATTTTCCTTTGCACCCTCGAGATTAATTACTTTTCTCGAAACCGACGGGTTCTAGTACCAAACTTAGGATGAAGGTCTCCAATTGCACATAAGAAGATATCTCTCTAACAACTTCATTCAGAAGCATAGGGCCTTGGTTCACTTTAAATATCTAAAACAAGAGTTTATCGATATTAGTGCAACTGTAAATGGTATCAAAAGGAATATGCTCTGATCGAAAGTGATGCCTCCAGACTTTTGTGGCTGAAAATATCGTTAAATCAGACCAATGCTAATTTAAACCCCAATATAAAGTAAAAATATATGAGTTTATTTAAATATTATCTTTTTCATAACTAGCTTGCGCTGTGTATGTGTTAAATATGTTCCGAACTTCATGCTTAGTCCTTAAATACCCTAGAGAATAAAGTTTTACAAGTTTATAGGGTAAAAATTGCGTCAACAGAAAACACCTGTGCCAGCCATCGGAGATGAGAGTTTTTGCAAGAGACAAAAGTGCTCCAGTAGAAGTAAATGAGCAAGACTGAGTAAAGGTAGTTGAATTAGAGTTATTTCCCTAGTATCCAATTCAAAATGGCAGTTTATAAGGCTATACCGCCTTTTTTGGAGGCTAGGGAGCTAATGAAGATTCTGGTTCGAATTTGACTGCCAAGTTGCTTTAACTCTCCAGAAATAAGCACATTATGAGGCTTAAGTATAATTTCTTTCCAAAGTAAAATATCCGTAGAAAGTAGGAAATAATTTCATGTGGATTCAGGGAATTTGAAAAAAGATACTTGAAAGAAAATCAAATAAATCTACTCCTCAGAACCCTTATTCTCTTGATCAGAACTGAGGAATTCCCTCAAGACATCATAATTACCCATGTAGTCCCCAGAAAGATCCCTGAGTGGCTCACTAATTCTTATCCCTCCCTGCGAGAAATCCATTTCATCTAGTATCCATTTAAAAGGACTCGTGGTTGGGACCACCTGGTCAGTATTATCCGTTTTCGGCCCTCTACTGTAACTCATTCAGCCGACCCGTTCTTCACCTTCGGAGTCGGACCCGCTGTCCTCCCATTCTTCTAATTTGTAGACGAGCTGCAGGGCCACCCGCTCTCGAGGAACTCATCTGCAAAATGTCCTTCCTTTTCGCAGTCCCCTTGCTACTTCCTTTGCCTCGATCTCAACCAGGTAGCGAGCAACGAGCTCTGTCAGGGGCTTCCTGGTGTGGCGACGAAGGTATTACTCTACTGTACTTCGTTTGGGTGCAAACGGAATTAAGAGGAGACGTTGATGGGGCAAGGATGAGCGAGAAAGGGGTATTCAATGCCTGATAAATGCCAAAGACTGTGCGAATTGTCAATTGTTTGCTGTTTGGGGGTCGTGGATAAATTTCTGTCAGCACCCAACGGGTTAGATTAGCTTCAAAATTTTTAGCTAGTCAGGTCTGTGGAATCGAAGAAGTACCAAAAAATTGGTCGTAAAGTGGGGATTACAGAAAAATGCCTCTGAAAAGATGATTTGTGGCGAAAAGTACGTGCGCAAATCTTGATTATGGAAGTAAATATTTACCGTTGAAGAAAATCAAATTTACTGAGAGGAAAAAAAGAATTACTGTCAAAGGAGAGGATAATCGCACATAAACAGAGAAACAAGAAAGAGAAAAGAGTACAAAGAAATGCAAATTTCGTCTCGTAAAATTAAAAGAGAGTGTAGGGACAAACAAAGAAAAATTGAAGAGAGAAGCATGAAAAAAAGAAATTCTGCTCGCAAAGAGAATAAATTCAGTTTCTGGCTTGAAGAATATCATCAGCAGAAACTTCATAGCGATAATCACGCGATTTAGTCAATTTTTGTACTAAGATAAGGGCACCATAATACCTTTAAATTGCGTAACAAAAAAAGTAGCCCCTTTTGATTTAAGAAGCTATCAGTCGACTCTGAGAAATAATCTTATCCCTTCCAATAATAAGTGTACTTTCTATTATTTGCCTCTCAAGTTAGAGACTATATGTAAAAGAGATCAATCCGTGAAGCTGGCTGGGTTTGCACATTTTGGAACCAAATAAAGTGCTATTGTCCTCGAAAAATTCAAATACCTGTTTATGTCCAATGTAAGCCTTTTTAGTAGGCAGATTATATTTTGGCTAAGCAAATAGAATCGGATCTGAATTAATCTACCAATCATCTAACATAGCAAAGAATCTTGCAATACTTTATTCATTAAATTTCCGATATTGCTACAAACATAAAAATTAATTAAGTATATCTTCCCTGCACTGATTATCGCCACATCTAGTCATACTGTGCTTCGTTCTACTACAAAAAAATACCCTTACAAAATCCATCTCTCACATTTTTTGCTATTTTCAAAACATTTATGGATTTTTCGTCTTTTCAACTATTTAAAAATGATGTGTGTACAATAATAAAACGCTTTCGAGTGCCGCAAAACGCCATAAAAAAATATTTATGCGACTGCAATTCAGGACCGAAAGAAAGGTTATAGTTCTAAAAAAATTAATATTTAATGAAGAGCTCAAAATGATAAGGAATACACCAAACCTTGCTTTGATAATAAAATTTTGCATAAAAATATCAAAAATGTTAATGGAAAGAAAATTACATCGAAATATAACTTTATTTGCTACAGAATACTTTTATGGGCGTAATACACTTCTTTTAAAAATATTGACCAAGAAGATGAAAATTGTCAAGAGTTAGACAATGAGATGTTAGTGACGCCACAAGATTATATACTTGACGGGGGTTAAGATAGTCTCCCACTGGACATACTCTCTTTGAGATATATCACAAAAGTAAGACTGCATGGGATCTTTAAAATAGATTTATCCATTTAGGCGATCACTACCTACCAAGAACAAACTCGCAACATCGTGAGTTCATTGTACAACAGCAAAGCTGCAGGTAAGATACTTTACATTGAGTACATTTATTTGCGGAGTGAAACGATCTGCTTTGTCAAACCTTTGCCATGAATTACATATTATAGATTTCTCCATTTTAAAGCCTTCGGGAACATTTTTGCTGATTTTGATACCAAAATATCTTGTGTAGAGTCTCAACACACAGCCAGGATACAAGAAAGCCGCAATTGGATTTCAAAATAAGAAAAATTGTTAGATGATACCAATGGAGAACAATAAACTATCTGCAATAGTACAAATCAGATACCAAAAGCTAAACGGAAGTAATTCTCCGGTTGGTTGAAAGCGTCTGGAGGAAGAAAATGTCTTTCTATTATGCGCAAAGTTTTCATATATGTCAAAAGCGTAGGGAAAATAGCATAACTGGTTGAGATGAATAATGAGCAAAATAGGTTAGTAAATTCAATCTCTGCTGCTTAGGAAACAAATGGCTGTATGAGTTAAATAAATATCTTGATAAATCAATTTTACGTAGAAGACACCACTAATGAACTCAAAGAATATGATCCTCGAAGAAGATATAAAATCGGGCAAATAGAGATAGGAAAATCCTTGAACTTCGCGGAGAGTGAGAAACATAGCCTTATTGAAAATATCGATTTGTAATTGAGTAAGTAAATGTCACTCCGGGGGCTTGACGTGATTACATAGAAATTTAACGCCGCTGCTAATAAAGTTTTGCCTCTTTGTAGTGCCATTCATGTTTAAGGTACCCAAGTAATTCCAGATGGTGAAATAAGATTTTCATTTCTATTACTTCTTCTAACTAAATTTGTTATCCTGGGCAATCAACTTCACATATTCAACGATAATTATGAACGGAGACAGAGGAAAATGAGTAGAAACAGTTTAGTTAAGAACGACCGAACATGCAGTGTGGGAAAGGCTACGAATTCCGCGGAATCGAAAGCAGCAATGATTTCTTAATGATGACAAATTGTATTCATCTAATACAAAAAAAATTGGCATCCTCAAAAGATCTCATGTTAAAAATCTCAATTCCTTGGTTCAAAGTCTTTTTTGCATTGTTTGCTGCAGTCGTTGATCCCTAACGGTGAAAGGACCCAAAAAATGATTATCTAAATTTTAAATCATGTTGATTTGTTCTCAACTAAGGCTTTTTCAAACTTAATTGGTCAAAAAAATCATTATTGGGTACAGCAATGTGTAAAATTTTACTTTGTACTGATTAATAATAGTGTAAATGTTGCCTATTTTTGCAGTTAAATTGGTGTTAAACTTGTCGTGGATCCCGTTTCTTTCGCAGCCGCACCAACTGGGGCACAATCAGAAGTTTTTATTGAAACGTTGGTATTTTGAAACGATAACAGTTTGGCTTGGATTTTTTGAGAATTTGTAGCTCCATAAAATTTACCGAAATCACGGATGGAATTTTCTAGAGTTCTATTCTTCCTATTGTAATAATCTTTATCCGGAGAGAGGAGAGAGAACAAGAAGAGTAGCTTTCTATGAATGCCATATATGTGCTCAAGCAACAGGAGGTGCAGCATACCAGAGACGTAAAGGCAAGTCATTACAATTCAATGCTTATAAGTGAACTTCCCCTCACTTTTCGAGAGGCGTTACCAAAGTAATTGGGACAATTATTCATAAAGCATGGCTTTTGGTGTTCAATTGTGCATGTTGCATAGAGGTTTTACGAAGTACTGCTGAAACACACGGCTACATTTTGCGAGACTCTTGTGACTTGCTCCAATAGCACAGGGATGAAAGATTGGCTTTTTAAAGGTTACGGAATTCTTTTGTTGTAGCTTGAAGATATCTTCTACGCTTGCAGCCCGCAACAGTTATACGAAGGGGCCATGAGAAGTGCTAACTAATGATTACCGGCCATGTTTGGATTTGAATAATCGAAGTTATTAGTGATAGAGACAGGGGACCAAGGCAGCTGTATATAAATTGAGGTCTCGAGAAGATAATATAAATGGAAAGGTGAATAGTTTCGGTAATATTTACTTTCTTTGCATATTAAAGGATAATCTTAGACAATTTCCTTCCACATTATCGATTGATCAGATTATCTGCTTAGACTTAGATTCTAGACCATGTTTCGAAGCAAAAATATGACTTAGGCCTTTTAAAGTGTCTGCGACATTATGAAAGCTCCGAATGAATCAAAAATACTGTAATAAACGTACAGAGGTCCTTTCGGAGCAGATTGGATATCAAATATCTCGAGTTTCTGATATTTTATTATTCTATGCGTATTAAATCCAATAAACAACCGCACTATTTGAAAGGCTGTGCTGATAATTTCTTATTAAATAATGCAGAGGGATAGAGACAGTAGGTCAGAGCGATATAAAACCTGTCGATATAATCGAAAATTTTTCCATCCATGACGACAACTGTTAAGTGGAGAGCCATTGAATATTTCGCAAAAGATTTGCTTACAACCCAGCAATAAAATTTCTTTTGAAATACATCTTTACTATAAGAATATTAGAACGAGTCTCAGCAGCATAGCGGATCCAATTTCTCAGTCGTCGGGTTATTGAATCCTAGTTATTTTGAAATTGGAATTAAGTAATCTTGGAACGTTGAAAATTCGCAATAAACAATCATTTTGAGACTAAAACAACCAAAAAATTATGGTTCTCACCGACTGGAACTACCCGAATTGTTCAAAGGATTTTTATGGTGATTGAAAAAGTAAAGCCCCTGTTCGATAAAAACGGCACCATCTTCATGATTTTCGATGCTAACTCAGATCAAATTGAAAGGTATAGGAGACTCGTGCTTAATTTCAAAAGTTTTTTGGTCTTATTTGAGAAAATTCAAAACTTCGGAGGTTCCATTTCGGAGAATATATTCTCCATAACAACTGCCAAGTCCAGGAAGAATAAATTCCTTTTTCAGATAGTATGGAGCTGCATCGACGCGAAATGGTGTCATCTCAAGATCATTCTGTAAGTTCGGTCGATTGTCCCGTGCGAGAGGTCACGAGTACTGCTTACGTCATAAAAAGGACTAAGTATCTTAAACCACTGATCCATATCTACCTCGAAGTATGCTGCACGGCCTTTGATGAAAGCATCCCTAGAAAACGGCTCTTTAGATTAATTATGTGCTAGAATAATTTTTTTGAACAATTTTAAACTATAGGGAGAAAGAAGCTGACGGATGCGACGTATAAGAACGTAAAGACATTAAATATAGTGTCATTTAGTTTCTGTCTAGGTCGCTCTACTGTTTACCATGCCTTTTACTTTGATATTACATAAAAAGGGGATCTTATTTTTGGTATGAATCTACCGAGAAGGAAGTTTCAAGGTTTCGGAATTTATCCCTCCAAAATACCACAGAACTTACCATGGTGTGGAATACCTCTGGTTTCTTCGCGAACTACCTTATTCACTTTAGAATCGCATGTGCAGTCTCCCTCTGGGTCAATTATATCTGGAGTAAGGGTACGAATATTCTCCAGAGTCATAAGATTGTAGATAGCGCGCTCAAGGTCGCAGGGGAAGAAATGAGAGAGATGGAAAGAGATAATTAAAGCTTCATTCGAGCTTTCCTAAATGGGCGTGACCAGCTTCCTGGACATTAACAAACGAATAAACGCTTTCGTAGTCCACGTTTTATTATCAGAAAGGACCGAGCCATTTACATGTCTTGTTCGCGAGAATCGTCTCTCGATAAACGAGGACCATATCAACAGGTTGGTACTATCTATCGCTAGCGGGACGAGTCGCATGATCCAGCTGTTTTAATATCCATATCCTAGCCAGCAAATGGTGACTCGCGCCCGCTCTTGTAAAGAGGATTAGTTCTTTCTTGGCCCGTGGGGTTTTTTTATATCTCGACAATCTCCAAAAATAATGGCGGAAGGACCTAGTTATTCCGGGCGAGCTTTTCTTGACGGAAAGGGAAATGTATATATTTTCATCTAGATCAGATTTGAAGACCATTATTTTCCTTTATGTATTGCGTAGATGCCCATGATATATTTTTGTGATTTTCAAGCTAGATTAGCTTGTGCCTCCACACCTCTGTTAGGGAGATACGAGAAAAATAAATGAATTCTAGACCAATTTGGGATTCTGGATAAGCAAAATGTCTGTCGAGGAGGCTTGTATACATTGTCGCATAGGATTAGAGGATTTTTGTCCAACTAAGCTCGATTGATAAAGAGTTAACTAATCGTGCTGTGCCGAAACGGGTGGCTTCATAAAAGACGTTCAATTTAACATCACCATTCATACACATAATATCTAGTGTGATTCCGTCGTTAAAGTGGATTCTTTCAGCACATAGAATGAAGCAAAAATAGTGTTTACGCACTGGATTTGCGGTCAAAAGTCGCAGATCCTTGATTTATTTTGCACCATCGAAAGTTTCCTCGGTGTGGCTTTTTCTAGTCTAGCGAGCTTGATTTAAAACGCTTAGAAGCACTTGGATGAAAACAGTGCATGTTAAAAATGTTCATCTGAGTTCTTTTAAAGACTTTTTCCTCTGGTGCGTTTATTTGAGCAATAATATACGATTAATGGATCTTAGGTATAGTTCATTGACTTTGAAAGTCTTCCTTTCTTACATGTTTTGCGGTATGCACTTTTCCAGGCGGTTTTAAATGCATTGCAGAGCTACAGATTCGCGATCTCTCACAATCAGCTCAACAAATCCGGAAAATTAGCTGAAAATGCGTCCTGTAAAATGTATATAAGGATTAAAATCTAAGGTTTGTTCTGAACAGAATCTGAACTCATCCGAGAGACTCTAGCGCGGCGTTTGCAGAACAAATAAGTCTTTCCAAAGAAATTTTTTGCGACAAAGAGGGCAAAATATGTTGAAGGTATGTTTGGGCTTTTTACATTCTGTAAAAGACCCCAACGCTCCTAAGTCGCAAAGAAACCCAAGTCGAAAACCAGTCTCCATCTCCGTGCCTATCTTGGCAACATGACATTCCGATAGTTTAATTTGTACTTTATTGTTCGAAGGTCGCCTGTGGTGTTTTTTTCTGGTGACGCGGACGTGAATTAAATTAATCTCAGCCGCTGAGGTAACATTATTTCTTATAATGGAAAGATTGAGATATTTCCTGTCTCCGTAATAATATGGCCAAGCCTGATATCACTGTACAATTACTCGATGAAAATTTCTTCCCCAAATGTATCTTGAAGTGGATTTCTTGATTTTCGGTAAGGATAAAATTCGCTATTATCAGAAAAACATTGTATCCAGAAATTATTCAAAGGTGGTAAGTTCGACAGTCCAGGCTGAGAAATCTTTTTTTCAGTCCCTCAAAACATAATCCTTTTCGCAAGGGAGGCCTATCGAGCTTTTTAAAGTCTACCAAAACGTAAACACATGATTCATAATTTCTAACACCCTGAAGTGTGTACTCCACGATATTAATGTTGCCTTGTTTTTTCAAAAGCTTCTGCTTAGGGTTCCCGCACTAATATCATCTTTGGCAGCTGTGATTTTTATGCCCAATACGGGGGCATTTGCTCGGATAGGAGGATTTAGTTTTGCATTTGTTCGATATCAGGAGCTAATACTGCAGGCTTACCGTACATGGCTCCTCCAAAACTCAGATTTTTTAAATATTTCTACTGTAATCGCAAGCCGAGATTCCTTATTTTTTTCACGGTTTCGCATCAGAATTTGACACAGAGGGAGCTCATCAATAACATCGAAAATTCATTTTAAGTCCTTGAGAAACGTATTTTATTCCTTTTTCATCAATAAACAGACAAAGGAAACCATACTATAAACATCATTAGATGCGCATTTTCCCATCATCATTTTCTTTCTCGTCGGTCATGTGCTTAGGTTTTGAGTTGGAGGCCATGTTAGACGTATAAAGATTTAAAGAATAAAAATTTAGATCGGTGCCACAAAATATGTGAAATAGATTATTAGCCTTTTACCTTCCAGTTAAATTATTATGCTCGGCGCACGTTTCGTAGAGCTTCAAAATATCGTTGATTTTAGAACGATACCTCCATTGAACTTGTTTTCTTTGAAAAGATTTAAGATAGACGTAGAATCTTGATAATAGTCTCCGTAAGATTCTGTGGTGTTTGCATTGGATCTGTCAGGCGCGTGCGAATCGGAACGTATTTTTTAGTCGTCGCCATCTACCGACTTTTGATTTTTTGTTGTACCTTCTCTTGTCCAAAATTGCTTGTGATTCTGGTCCTGCCTGGCCCTCTTTCACCCTAATCACCTTCCTGGGGGGAATTCATCTTCTTCCTGAACCATGGTTATCTTTACTGCGGTCCTCTCCAAATTAACTTCCATTTTCTAGAGATATCTTCATACTGTATGTACTCCTCTAAATCGATCCCGAATCAAATTCTTTTTCCCTTTTCAATTACCTCTTTGTCCAAATTCATTTTTTGAGAAAAAGGCTCAAATGCACTACTAAAAATTCCTTTGTAGATTATTGTACCTATTACAAATCTATAGAATGCGCCCTCGGGAGCCTATCTAAACCCCTTTATTCCAACTTTAAAACCTCCCTGATCATTCTACTGACTACAATTCTACCCCACCAAAATGGAAAACCTAAGCCTCTCCAGCGTCATTTCCAAAAATCGCCACCCGCACCCCCTAAACGCAATTCCCCTACTCCCTTTCAGCCCTACTGACCGCAATGAACATCTCCACTGGCAAACCAAGAAGAAGGTGATCGAATTTGTTCGTCGCTTGTTCATCCAGGAGGAGACGGAGGAGATATATGAGAGGCAGCAGGGGGAGGTTTAGGATGAAGCTGGGGAGACTTTTGAGAAGTGGGGGGCGAGGAATTTGTTTACAAGAATGAGGATGAAAAGGATAAAGAGGAGGATGAGGAGAAGTACGAGGACGACGGCGAGGAGAATGAGGGGGGTAGAAACGGAAAATGTTGGAATGGTGGAGCGGGGGCTGGAAAGTATGGACCAAGTGGACCCGACGCTGGAACTCGATTGGGCCATTTTTAGTGGTTTGGATATCCCTGAGGAGAAAATACAGAATTGTAAGCCGTTAGCAGATATTTATGGGACTGATTGGGTAGCTTGGATATTTTGGAGTCGTTTTTTTGGGTTTAATCTAAAGGATGGGAAATGGGAGGACTATATCGATTGTTCGTTTCCTAAGTATCTTTTGTTTAGATTATGTCATCCACACAAAGTGTTTTTATCCATTTCCTAGTATCTTTTATAGTTTTTTCGGACCCTAGGGCTAGGCAAAAGTCCATATAGACTTAGTAAAATGCTTATAAACTGATTAAACTGCTTCCTCTTGGAAAGTTCAAGCAAGTTGGCAGACAGCAACAAACCAAATCCCGAGTAGTAGTAATTTGAGATTCAACGTCAGGCCCATGAAAATTTATTCCAACGCTGGTCACAGAGCAGCAGTGGTAGACACATCCCCTTCTATACTTGCTAGTAGCTCTTTCAACTGTCTTCCTTATCCAGTCCTCTTTTTCGTTCAACTATACCACTGTAGCAGTTTTTTCGCTTGCAAACCTCCTTCTTGGGTTATTTGGTTCTTATTATCTCTTATACCGACAACTTATCCCTATCAGTAGCGGAAGAGGTTTTTGAGAATCACCCGGTGGGGTCGGTGGCTGCGATATTGAGGCATTTTACATGGAAACTGATGTCTAGGCGATTGTAGTTGTCGAAGAAGCATGGTTTTTTAAGCAAAGATTGAAACAAATGAATACGATTTCGTGTTCATTTGCTCTATGGTGCGATCATGGTATCTAGTGACGTAAAGATGCAGTTTCTAAAGAGGATTGCAGTCTGAAATGCGTACGTAGTTTAGGTCATAACGAATGTAGTATTTCTGGATATTTTGGTGGCGCTGGGTGGAGATTGTTGAACTGTCCAACCTTGGTAGTTGTTGGGAAACCCAAGTTGTTTAACTTTTCTTTGGAAATTAGTGGAAATGGACTATTAAAATAGTTTTATTAGCGAATAATTTGACTATGAAATTATCAATAATTGGGATTAACATAATTTGAAGGTTTGGTTATCGACTAAGTTGCAAAAGGTGGGTATCTTCGGAGTAAGAGGTGAAGGTAATGTATTTAGGCTAGGCCATGAGATTTACGGCATCAAAATCCGCGAAAGGACCGCCATAGGAGGCTGCTAATGCGATAGCTGAATAGCTTGAAACATCCGTCTATATGGAAGTGATGTTGGATATATATAGTTCTGTAGAATCTTTTGGATTCTTGGATATGAGCAGTCTTTATATCTTTATAGCCCATATGGAATATATGCACAGTTGCAAGTGCAAAGAGGACGCACACAAAGAACTATTCGACGATTGAAGTGGTCTTGTGGTAAGGTTTATGTGATTTTTTGTCTCACGTGGTTGCTTTGAATTGTACTGTGCAACTTGCTTTTCATTCGGTGATTTTTGCAAGAATAATCCCATTTGTAGTAATAGTTTATTTTCATAGGAACGACGATGGCGTGGTAGGGTAACGTTTGGCTGGGCAGCCACTCGACGGTAGACTGAAGATCAAGTTTGTAGAACTTGTAGTTGTGGTCAGTTACCCAGTCTTAAGAATCTTAGTACTTTTTGACCTAACCAGTTGAGGTTGGAGCTGGCGTTTTTGCATGATTTTTGTCTAGAAATAGGTGGACGGTGTGTGTTTTGGGATCTCTTCTGGACGTTTAAATGGGAGCATGGACCGCTGTTGTGGCGTGACGTACAGGGTCGCCCTGCAGGAGATTGAGTGAAACTTCAACTGCTCTTATGCGTTTGTGGCAGCCAGTATTAAACTTGATAAAAGTTTTTTCTTTGAGTGAATTTTCAAAGAGTTAGCGGGCTGTAAAGGCGCGTGAGTCAATTTTGTTGATGTAGGCAGTTTCTCACCAAAATTAAGCGTTTCCAAATTGTTCAAAGCAAATAATGGAGATACTGGCTAGGATGTGTTCTGCTAGAGTGTGTGCGTCAATTAAGAGGTTTCAGAGTAACGCATCAGGTTGTAATTGTATACTACTTCTCTCATGGCTTCTTCCCAGTCGCTTTCCGGTAGGCCGGTTTAATATAAGGAGAAAAGGTTAACTGCTATAATGATGCTGATGACGCACTCTTGGTTTGAGTTTCGTTGGGGAGGGTGTGCCGTAGAGTTGATTTCTGGATTAGCCCATTCTTCTGTAAAGGTGTTGGGCTGCATTTGAAGAATATGTTTTGACATTGCCACTTTTGAAGAAGCATGAGGTGGGCTGCAGAGCATATTCATAGCTGATTTAACATGCTCATGATAGTGTTCAGAACATCATAGCTTGATAACAGGAAAGAGGCATAAAGACGGTGAGATGAAAGGTCAATGTAAAGAATGGCGTATCAGCTTCCATTCGTTGAGAGGGGGTTGCAAAGGACCTCGGACGGCTCAATAAGGGGGTTCGACGGCAAGTTCATGGTGTGAGATAAGCAGGTGACCATGAGCGCGGCCTTTCCAATGGGCAGTGATATGCTCAAAAAAAGTGCACGCGAAAAATATCAATAAGAGCACCTAATTTATATGCTGTGTTTGAACTTGCATGATACTTTAATTATGTCAGAGTGGAAATTTCGTGGCATGATTCTTTCATTTTGTGAGGAGCTGGCAATAATTGAAGACAGTAGATGCTAGAGTGTACGAAGATACCAAGCTCAATTGTGAGACACTATATAAACGTTAATTCAGTTCTAGCTCCGCGTCTTGGAGCTCCCAGGTGACACCTAGATATTTACTTTGATATTATCTTCCCTGTAGTCATATTCGTCCACTGGATTCACTTGAACTCATTTTAAGGTATTTAGTATGTTTTTGAGACTTCATTGTTACACAAAAGTCCTGCATAAGCTATGTAAACTGCATCCTCTAGTAGAGGGACAGAGAGTTGAGACCTGAAAAGTTCCGAAGTTGAAAGTCGAACTCTGCCGTAAGAAGAATTTTTTATGTTCATCCCTGAGTCTATATCATACATTCTCCTTCTTCTATACTTCCTTTCATACCCTAGACCACTCGTCCTTACTCAACTATTGTCCTTCTCACAACCGAACTTCGGTAGCAGTATTTTCGTTTCTATCATATCTGTTCTAGCCTTATCGGTTCTGGATATTTCTTCCTTGATGAATTATTCCTATCACATACAGGCGTTGCAAGTACATTTCGGCGGCGAAGTGGTCAGGGAACAAAGTAGGTAGAGATTTCCATCTCGATCCATTGAGCGGATGGCGTCAGTGTGTGCGTAATTTAATATATATTTTAATCTGCGGGAGGGTACGATAGTGGGAATGATAACGTCAGCAAGACAACAAATTATTTTGCCTGAGTGTCTTTGGAGTGAGTATGATTGTCGCCTTGGTATTTTTTTGCGTAAGGCCATGGCTACGGTTTTATTTTCTGTCTTCTTTGGTTCATATGATAGGGGTTCAGGCACTGATCGGGACACCATTGTACGTACCTGTTTCGTGAGCCGTATTTTATGCTGATCTTTCTCATAATGGGCTACTACATTACACGTGCGAAGATTGGTGGGTAAGAATATGGCTCTGAACTCCGAAACATTAACGGTCCATAAAGCTAAATGCTTGTTCAAATAGAAAGATATTTTTTGTTGAATGTGGTATTTTAGAGGTTTGGAAATGTGGCCTTGATTTTGGGCCAGTGCATTAAAGCGGTGACAACCGTGCGTAGCGTATGAGGAGAAAAATATTTTGCAGTTTGCATGATGAATTGTTTGCAAAGCTTACAAAAATTTGGGAAGGAATTTGGTTGATATGGAACCGTTTTGCCGCAAATTGCGTCGCATACGTTCTGTGTTCCGTGTCCGAGACCAAAGTTTCAAATTCTTGACGTAATTTGGATGGGATTGAAATTCAAAAAGTTTTAAATCACCTAATGGAATGTGTAAGTCATTGGTCACTGGATCGGGGACGCCTCATACTTTTATTTTGTGTATTTCGAAAGATATAAATCGTTATAAGTAGATCTGCCGATGTTTTGTTTTTTTCTACACTTTCTCGGCTCTTTGTTGAGTTCTTCGATATCTGTGTGAGGGAAGGATCCGTGATGAATGGAGTGGTACTCATGTCTGCTCATTTAGCGGGACAGACTTCCTTGGACTCGATATTGGTGGGTGCGAGAGTTAACTTTCTTTGCGGAAAGATCCAATTGTTGAAAGCGGCGAAGAAATTATGGTGGTATTGATTTCTTGCCTCCAAATTACTTGCAGTATGTGGATATATGCGAAGTATAAAACTGAGCTTTGTTTTCCGCGAACAGCTGCAAGGGTATTAGATGATGGAAAAGGGGTTTCAGCAATAGTTTGCAGTATCGGTTTGATTGTGTTGCGTCGAACATGAGTGTTGGGATAATCTGAAGGAAGCATTCTGATGTGCAATAAACTTGCACGCGAAAAAATAATCTAGAAGAGGACAAATTTCGAATACAATAGCGGAATTTGCAAGAAATTTTTACAGTATCTGAATTTGAAATATATTTTTATTTTTGATGAGTGTGGCAAATGCATGGGTCGTTTTTTTATTTTAAGACACGTAGTCATCAATAGATGCCAGTGCCTGTCCAGTTTCTTGGTGATACTGCGAGTGACTCTAAATGGTCCATATAATGGCCACCATAATTCCCACCCCTAGTTGATGAGTGGCGGGCATGGGTATGGCAACTAGATACTTACCTTGCGAAAATTTCTTCTACTGGTCTATCTCGTTCACCCGATATGTTTTAATGTATTGTATGGGACTTAGTATGTTTGCTTAAAACTTCAGGGTTAGCCTAAAGTCTATGCAATTTTATTAAAATTATTCCTCTCGGAGAGGTCAATCAAGCTGGCACACAACTTCAAATCATGTTCTGAGTAGTAAGAAAGTGAGGGTGAACTAGAAACCCAAGAAAAAGTTTTCTTGCGCTGGTCACAGAGCGTCAGGGACAGACCCTGCCCGTTCTATACTTGCTTTTAGCCCTCTCAACTGTCGTTCTTACCCACCTCTTTTTGTTTGCTCGACTATACCACGGTAGCATTTGGTCACCTGCAACATTTCATTCTCAGGGTAATTGTTACTGAGTATCTCTTCTCCCGACGATTTACCCCTATCACATTCTACATCAAATTTCAAGGAGTTGTCAAAAAGTGCTGCCGGTCTATAGTTTCATAAAGCTTTACTGTTCCCGCATCAATTTCATAGGTGAGTTCGAAATTCTTGAGGGCTTTATGTATATGTTGCAAAATGATGTTAAGTGGGGTGTGAACAATATACTCCGTTACGAAATGAGCAATGGTGTGGTCAAGAGTTCGGATTATCATTTCATTAATGCTGTAAACGCTCTTTTAGTATATTTCTCCTGGTAGCTGTACAAAAAGCAGAGTATATGAGCGAATAGGATATGAGAGAGTTCAAGTCGAATGAGTATTTGATCTCTAGTACTGTGACTTAATAGGGTTTTCGTTGGTAGAATAACAAATCCAGGAATCTAGTTTCGCATTTCCTACAGGAAAATAGTGTTACCCAAAAGAAAATATCCGAAAGAGCGCAAGTAAGGCAGTCGGTCTAACGATTAAGAGTAGTAACGGGAGTTTTTTCACGGGAGGTGACCGCAACTTGAAGAACAAAGGGAAAGGGAACCAAAAGTTGCTTTCTCCTTTTCTTCTCGGGATTTTCCCCTTACTGCTTACTTCATAAGGCCTCTTAAACCAACCAACCTACTGCTACACTGTCGAATCTTCCAAAAGGAGACATGACCTATATACTACCCCAAATCTCTTCTGCCACGAGTAGACTCGTTTCTTTCACTCTACCGCAGAAATATGCAGGCGCAGCATGCAAAGTCCTGAATACCCTACTGTAAATGTGAGAACTTCGATGTATTTAGTAAAGTAAGAACGCTTGAGTAAGGAATGCGAGGGTAGCGAGGGTCGGATTTCACGACGGTCTATCCACTAAATACAGTACAATACAAGATTTGATCCATTGTAGATTTGATCCAATGTGGCCAATGTCCTTACAGGAAATTAAATTCCCTCTTCTCTTATTTTGTGAAAATTGCTCACACTGGATAAATGAGATTGATTTTTCATATCGTATTTGATCAAATCACCGAAACCATCAAAAAAATCTCCGGGTTGACTCGGCTGATGAGGTGCGGGCAGTCTATTCGTTCGAACTGAGTGACCGCTGGAGAGACACAAAATGGTGGAGGTCCATGTAAACTGAACATTAAGAGTGGTTGTCCGGAACATGAATTGATCCTGATCGATAGCAGGGGGCTTAAGACATTTTTTGTCATTGCGTTTATTCATGCATGTATTCTATCTCATACTATGGTTCTTTTTTTGTTGTTGTCTTCTTCTTGAGAATCTATACTAAAATTCAACCTTCTGTGTTTTCTCATTGTCTTTCTTCGTATTCTTGTCATCATCTTTTTCATCCATTCTCTTTTCTCCAGGCATCTCAGTAGGTTTATGAGTTCTTGTACTGCTGAAAGTATTATCTTCTTGGTCTTAGCCGTCAATCGAAAAAGTGACAGGGTCATCAGGCATCGTAACTTCGGTCGTAGGTATCCAACTCAAATAAACATAAGGGCTAGTCTGAAGCATGAAGACTCGGGAAGGTGGAATAGTACATTTGTTGCTCTTGATGCTTATTTCAAGTTTGTATTTAGTCATAGCATCGGTGGCATTATTGTTCCCGGGAATCAAGCATACAAAGGTAGTAGTACCATCATGAATTGGTTCGCCGCATTGATTTGAAACTTCCGCAAGAGCGGTCACAGTATCATTCATGAATTTATTCCCCAGTTTCTGGTTTTCAATGCATGCAATTATCGTCAATTCACGTTTCAGCAACTGAAACACAATACGGCGCATGATCTTAATGCCACGTAGAGCTATATCCATTCCAATCATTTCGGCTTCTTCTATGGCATGTAGGCGACTAGGACATCGTGAACTATGTCAGCGGATTATGTAGAAGACAAATCCAACTTGAGAACGTTTTTTGGCAAGTTCTGATGTGCTCCATCGCTTTGTATCCGGATAAAGATGGTATGATTGTCCAGTGGGACACATCGCAGGGTAGCCTACTCGGTAGTCTTAGCTGTGGAAAGCGATATACTAGCATCTTTGATAATTTTCAATATTTCCATTCGCTTGTTGGCAGATCCTAGAGAGCTCTTGTTCCTCTGCAATGTGGTGCTGGCAGCAAATGCAGTTTGTGGAGAAGTGCCTACAGAAATAAAGCAAGTTTTCTTCCTTCAGATATCAGTTTCTTGAGTTCCTCGTTGGTCATTTCTCGTTGGAGCTCGACTTTTGTTGCCCCATCTAATTCTTGTGAGATCGTAACATTTTTCAAGCCCATATTCTGGGTAGCGTGAAGTATTCTCCTTCTGGAATGATGTAGACTCCTTTGAACTACGTTAGTGGTACCTGCCTGTCACTAGTCTTGAATATTTTAGTGATCTTCGCTTCCTGTTCGGCTTATTCTTCAGTCATTGCATAAAGTGCAAAGTTGGTACACATCAAAGTTGCGGCATTGATAGTTGTACCATATAGAAGGACGGATCTTATATGGATTGGGTATAGTCAAGAACATTCTCGCAGTACTAAGGGATAAGGTTACGAATCCAGTATTTTCCGGCTTCCATATCTCCATACATTTGAACATGAGCCTTCAATATAATATCTTTCTTGTCTGTATTTTCCTAGAATTACTCTTTTGGTGGGTTGTAGAACATGGGAAGCATGGTTGGGTTACTCTGAAGATATGCTTCGGTTACATATCTGACAAAAACCACGAGAACTATCCCATTCTTAGCAGCTTCTTGCTCCCAGGTATGAATGATGGAAAATAAGATTCTTATTGTACTCCAGGCAACGGTGCGGGCATTTCCATTCACTGAGTTTCGATGTTCTGAACGATTCAAAGCAGTTGCTAGTCTTGCGCGAAACCTAATTGGTGGATTTGAAGTTGGTGATCGCTTGATTACTAATACCCACTTCAGTGTTTGCAACTCGCAATGAGATGGGACTTGATTGATGTGAATTGGTGAGACCGCTTCTTTGAGCATGAATTCCATCTGTTCGATTTTTCTCTTACATAACTTCTTCTGTTGTGCTTCCGGTAGCTTCTTGAGCTACTTCATGTTTTCCACGCTTGTCAAGAATATCACCTCTGAGTCGATTCTGGCAGTCTCTACATTATCCCAGAATAACGCAATGCAATTGCCTTCAGTGCGTATAAGTTTGTTCACCATTGAAGTTGATTCCGACTTGAAAAGGATACCATTAATCAGGCGGGCGATAGGATCATGGGAAACATTTGCGTCAATTGTTGAAGTATCCTCATCTATTTCTTGATTATTGCCAGTAGCCTGACTTTCCGGGAGCTCAACCGCAGTTCCAATGTTTCGCAATTCCGAGGGAAGCTACATGGCCGTTCATGAATCTCGGGCCCGAGATTCATGAGTCGGGTATAACTTTTTGTTATGCGGAACCGTCACGGTCGGATATTCAATACTGGAAACGGTTCCCTCTCGCCATCCGATATTCTTTCTACGTAAGGAGGCTTTCTGTCCAATCTGGAATGTGTTGAATGATGTCACATACCTACAGCACATGCAGTTCACTGTCGATAGCGGCATCGCCTCGTATTTTCCTGTATGAATTCGTGCCATTTACATCAATGCAATCCTTTCACGCACAGTTTGCGGTGATCAAGCTCACCAAGGGCTCTCGGCATGATGCCAAATCTCATTTAATAAGAAATTACATTATGCATATGCTTCACGAAGTCCTAACCATTTCTGTATTGGAAAAGAGGCGTTCTAGGTCATTTCCACAGTCATAGTTGGGATCATAGCTAATTTGGTTACGGCTCTGTGGAGAAACCATGCGATAGTTCATTTCTTCCCAGTGACCATGGAGCTTCTGTCGGGATGGGGGATAGTTGAGAGTCCAATTTTCTTAGCTCTGCTTTCATTAGTTCATTTGCAAGGTTTCGCCACGGTCTACAATGATATATACTGGAAAATCAAAAATCAGTATCCAGCTTGAGTAGTACACATGAAAGGCTGTTCGCGCAAAGTTATCGCGGAGAGTCTTGAGTCGGAAGTAGAAAATCTCCAATATTCAACATTAATAGCACCTTGTAATGTTTCGAGGGACGGTTGGTTGGAAAAAATCCAATGTGACAGCAAGGTTTGGAGTTGCAGGAGGTGGGAGTGCTAGCTTGGGGCGACGTGGTAGTGTAGCACGCTGGTCAAACGCTTGACACGGAATATTTTCAACATTAGATTTGATGTTAGCTGAAAGTTTGCGATTCTGATTCTGCTGAAAAAACAATTGCAAGCGGGTACCTTTGGAAGGGTTTCGAAGTGACTCATGTAGTTCCTTAATGCTGTTAGCAGATATGGATAGCTATGACTTCCAGCCATCTAGTTCCCAGGGAGGTTGATGTGCGATAATTCGCACACGAAAAAAATCTAGATGAGGACCATGATTGTATACAGTATCGGAATTGGGAAGATATTTTTACAGTTTTTGAATTTGCAAGATATTTTTAATTTGGGTGAGTGTGGCAAATTCATCGGTTGATTTTTTCATTTTAGGACACGCTGTCATAGTAGATGTCAGTACAGTTCCAGGTTGTGGGTGATACTACAAGTAGCTCTGAAAGGTCTATATAATGGCCACATCAATTCCCACCCCTGGCCGATGGGTGGCTGGCATGGGTATGGCACCTAGATATTTACCTTGAGGAAATATCTTCTAATAGTCTCTCTGGTTCACACGATTACCGTGAATACATTTTATGGTTATTAGTATGTTGTTTGAGACTTTTGGGGTAGCCAAAAGTCTATATAAGCCGAGTAAACTGCTTCCTTTAGTGGAGGTGAAGCAAGTTGGCAGACAACTTCAAGCCAAGTCCCGAGTAGTAGGAAGTTGAGAGTCAACTTCAGACCCAAGAAAACTTTTTCTTACGCTAGTCGCAGAGCGTCGGTGGTAGACCCTGCCCCTTTTATACTTGCTTGTAGCTTCTCAACTCTCTTCTATATACACTCCCTTTTGTTCGTTCAACAATACCACGGTAGCACTTTTGTCGCTCGCAACACCTCCTTCTCAGGGTAATTGGTTCTGAGGATCTCTTCCCCCGCCGATTTACCCCTATCATTTGGTACTCTTGTGGAGGGGGTTGCACCCGAGGTATTCGAGTTGAGCAGTAGTAAGGAACACTTCGGGGGATTTCTTTCTGTAATCATGGATCTCAATGCTCGTATAACGTTCACAGGGGGCAAGACTGAAGACGTTGAGGAGTTTCTTTACACATATGTCAACGTTGTGATGCGAGAGAAGGGCGATGAAGAGAAGGCCGCAAGTATCTTCGCCTATCTTCATGGTGACGCAAAGCACAAATATAAGTCCAAGTTTATCGACGGGTGGTCTCTTAACGGGAATGGGCGTAACTTCGGTGAGGTATGTGAGTGGCTTGTGAAAGAGTATGCTAAGGAGGTAGAACCAGATGAGATGATTCGTACCGCCATAGAGGCCCGGCTCAACTTCGACGATTTGTTAAGCTCATTGGTGTACTTGTGTGATCTTTATGAAAAGGCTGGGTTCAACGCCCAAGCCAAGTACGGAATGCTGCGTAAGGCGGCTATGGGGGATAAGCGGCTCTCCGATTTCCTCCTCATCAAGGGCCCTCACACTTTTGATGAACTGAAGGGTACCATAGTAGAATTTGTCAAAAATTCGGAGACGTTTCAGTCACTGAGTGAGGTACCGAGGGAAACCCGCACATCGATGTCTATCGTACATCCTGAAAAGAATTATCAAAGGCCGGCTACTAGTGCAGCGGCATTAGAATCTGTCAGGAGCGATGTCAAAAACTTGGAAGAAAGGTTGGAAACCCGATTCGATAATCGACTTGACATGATAACCTCGCAGTTGGAAAGCCTTACTCTTACCATTAAGAAGAACCAGTCTGGGGCCCCTAAGGCCGCAGAAGTCTGTTCTTACTGTCACAAGCCTGGACACTTTGCAAACAGGTGTCCTGATAATCCACATAGAAACACTCGTTGTGCAAAGTGCGGTCGATATGGGCATCATGAAAGTAACTGCTGGTCTAAAGACAACAGAAGAGCAAATTTATCGGAAGCAAGGAGTGAGTCAGGACCAGAGGTGAAAATCTTACAAAATAGAAGGGATCAAAGGTTGACGGATGCCGGTAACGTATCCATCGCTGAAGAGATTAGTCAAGTCAATGTGACAAAAAGGGATGGGGAAGGGAACATTTTATCGAAGAAACCTAGGCTAGAGTATGGAATGCTGGAGCATATCCCAGCACCTGTACCTCCTCGAACCAAGAGGTCTGATCAAGTTGTTCCAGGAGTGGGAGTCACTCCGGCCAAGAAGACGAAAAAGAGTAAGAAAGTTAAGAGTATCTCTAAGGACGTACTAGAGTATGTGAAGAGGTACAATTTGGTGGCTGAGCTTGCATCGGCCCCAACTGGGATAACGTTTGGTCAACTTTTGAGGGGCGACGCAGAGGATGCGAGAAAAGAACTCAAAAAAATTATCAGGTCTAATAAGTCCGCTAAGGGTAAGAAACTGTTTCTTCAATCGGCCTCGACAGCACCAAGACGTCTTAAGCTGGTACCAGTCAAAGTATTGGGTATGAAAACCCAAGCTCTCTTCGATTCGGGTGCTGTTCCAAACCTCATTTCAGAAACTTTGGTGACAGATCTAGGTCTCGAAATTACTCCAACGACTCGAAAAATAACTGTAGCGGATGGAACCGTCTCAAAATGCATGGGCACTGTTGACAAGGTTTCCGTGTTCTTTGGGGACTCTAAAGTTGATGTAGACTTTCTTGTCATGCCGGATCTCCCTTTCGATGCAATCATTGGCTGCCCCCATGGAAAGACTAGGACATGCATTGACTTGGGCAACCAAATGGTTTCAGTTAATATTGACGGCAGAACCGTGAAGATGCCCCTGGATTTCGACAAAAGCACGCATCCTGAAGATTTAAAAGAAACGGACAGTGAAGATTTCACTTCTAGCTATGACAGCGAAGATTCGGAACCAACTAACACTTTCGGAAGTGGAAAAGGGTACCCTCGGGGGTAATGAACATGGCATGGGACGATTATGATTCCGGGTTTGAAACAGATGACGACTGGATTCTAGGATAAGTTTGAAACCCGAATGTGTTTCTTTTTGCGATGATATCGAATCAAAGGACAGAATTCGGAGCATGAAAGAAGATTACCTTTGCAAAGAAAATAAGAATACGTCGAATTCCATATATGAAGATGTGAGCACGACGGAAGAGGTCCTTCAAAATATTGAGGTTGAGGATCAAGAAGAAAAAGGGCGCCAAATGGCAGAAATCCAAGGAAAAGTGCAGCACCTTCCCGCCCCGCCTCACTGAAAATATCCGACATGTTAACATCTTCCGAAGTAATTGCATGGAGCGTTTCAGATTTAAGACAAGCAAGTGTACCGGTTACTCACTCGTTCGAACTTACCGACACTCAACCGATTTACCACAAGCCTAGACGTCAACCGCCAAAATATGACCAATTTATCTCAGAAAATGTTACAAGTATGCTGAAAAATGATATTATTCGACCAGTTTCATCCCCATGGTCGTTTCCAGTTGTGGTCGCACCAAAGAAGGATGGAAAGCTGCGTTTTTGCGTCGATTACCGACAACTGAACCAGAGAATGATACCCGATCGATTTCCGATTCCGAACATGGAGGAGATCCTCGAGGACCTGAAGGACGGGAGATATTTCACCTCAATTGACCTTTACACTGGCTATTGGCAGATTCCATTGGATGAAAAATGTAAGGAAAAAACAACCTTTACCAGCAAAGCCGGTACGTTCAGGTTCGAAGTGATGCCTTTTGGTCTCATGAATGCACCAGCTACATTCCAAAGAATGATGAACGAGGTTTTGAAAGGACTTCCATTCGCAAGAGTCTATATCGATGATGTCGTCATATTCTCAGAAACATTGGATCAGCACATCTCGCACGTCAAGACAGTTGTGGAGAGGATATCGGAGTATAGCTTGAAAATTAAGTTGAGCAAATGCTTCTTTGCGAAAACTTCTATCCAATTACTCGGTCATATCGTCGACCAAGAGGGAATTAGAGTGGATCCAGAGAAAACGAAAAAAATAAAGTTGGCACCAAGGCCCGCTTCAAAGACGGAGGTCCGAAGCTTCTTAGGACTGGCCTCATATTACAGAAGATTTATCAAAGATTTCGCCAAGACTGCAGCACCGTTACATGCCAGCACTACGAAGAACGGAAAATTTTACTGGAACAAGGAAATGGAAACTGCATTTCAGGAGCTTAAAGATAAGCTATGTGTCCCCCAGTTCTCATGTACCCAGATTTCAAGAGACCATTCGTTGTGGAGACAGATGCCTCAGAACGGTCTTTGGGTGCCGTTTTGTCCCAAAAAGATGAAAACGGAAGACTACACCCTGTTCAATTCGCAAGCCGAACTCTGAATGATGCGGAAAAGAGATACTCAGTCTGCGAGAAAGAAGCGCTAGCTGTCGTCTTCGCGCTGAAAAAGTTTCGCGTATACCTTTTATCACTCGAGAAATTTGTCTTGATAACTGATCACCAGGCACTTAAAACAGCATTCCAAAAGAAGGATGTACATCACCGCTTGGCCCGATGGCTCGACATTTTCGCAGAATATCGGTTTGAAATTGTGTATAGACCCGGACGCAATAAATCAGCCTGCCGATTACCTATCCCGCTTGAGGGACGCACTGATTCCAAATGAAAAAGCTTCGGAGGACATCGTCGGAGTCGCCGAGTTGCAGTTGCCGAACGATAACGAGTACGAAGCTAATATTCACGGACTGATCAAATTCCTCGATGGACTAGAAATGAGAAAGGTTGATCTTGAACACGAAATTGGGTACGCAGGAATCAAAAGGCTTTTACATTGTGGAATGGGAAACTTTCCGGCACACTAAAGCCGGTCCCCGACTAGTGGCCCCTTTGAAAGAAAGAATGAAGATCTTGAGGACTTTCCATGATGAGCTAGGGCATTGGGATCTCGAAACAACCAAAAAATTCGTAACTGAGAGATTCTGGTGGCCCGGTATCCATAAGGACGTCTATAATTTCGTGAAAAGCTGCGACAACTGCCAAAAATTCACTCCAATACGGAAGTATAAGACAACTCTAAGTTTTCCAGTTTCCGGTCTCTTTGAAACCTTCTCAATTGACTTCGCGGGCCCGTTCAAGGAAACTTCTTCCGGAAACAAATATCTCCTTATAGGGGTGGAACATCTTACTGGATGGCCAATAGCAGTTGCAGTCGAGGAGGCAAATGCTGAGGTGGTACTGAGATTCATCGAAAAAGAAATAATTGAACCGTTTGGTCTTCCAAAAAGGATCATCTCGGATAACGCCCTTTGTTTTACTGCAACTTCACTGCTTCGTTTTTTGGAAGAGAAAGGGATTCAGCTGAAGACCGTTCTCGCATACGCTCCTATGTCCAACGGGAAAGCGGAGAGGATGGTTGGAACCATCAAACGAGCAATATCGAAAACTATGTTGGAGAATGAAATCCAGTGGGAAGATGCCTTACCAAAAGTGTTATACGGCTACCGTCGAAGAAGAGGAAGAAATGGACGCTCACCATTCGAGCTAATGTACGGAAGGGCTCCTAGAATGTTACAGAGAGACATGGAAACAAATATTATCGATGAAGAGAGTAGGGAAGTTGAACTACTGGCCACCGAAGGCTGGAGATCACACCGCGCGCTAACACAGACAAGAAATAAGGATGCAGAACCTGCAGTCAGAACCTTTTCAGTTGGCTCTAAAGTACTTGTAGTACATGGAAAAGCAATGCAGCAGGCTGTGAAGTGGCCGGCCTTCCAAACCAAGTACTCGAACCCTTGCATCGTCACGGAGGAAAGACACCCGCACTATCAGCTCTGTTCAAGCTCAGGGAAGAGATCAAGGAGGGCCATCCATGCACGTCGTCTGGTCCCTTACCATCAGAGGCCTGAAGAATTCCTTCTCACACAGGACTATGCGCAACCACGGGGCATACTCATCTTTAACTATAGAATGATTCCTATGGGAGGAAAAAGGGCCTGGGAATGGATCATCTCGTTACGCGGGACTACTACGAACTCCACGTAATCATCCATTTCTACATTAATATATGCCTATGTTTTCGTACGTTGAACGGACCATTGCTACCTGAAGAAGATTTCCGACTATTAATAAGAGTTCTATTTTCATTCCAAAACGGAAGGTTCACGGAAGCAGGTCCAGAGTTTGTGGAGGTAATATATCATTACTCTATAGGAAGATATGGAATGGTAGCTGCTGGAGACTTGTCGCAAACGTATCTGAATATTATCCGTCCAATTTACGTATTTCTCAAGAACAACCAAGACGTGCGACTGAGAGGTTACGCCTTACCCCCGGATATGGAATACAGGCTGGTCCCGTATCCTCTATGGGAACCTTACGTTTCTCCGCCACAAATTGGGAACGTTGGAGGCGGCGAGGATCCTCCTGAAGCAGTGATGATGACCAGAGGAGGACCTTCAGGAGACAACAACCCGCCCAGAAGAGGTTCCGGTCGTCCCCCGAGAGGACCTCGTGCAGGTCCCAGTACGTCAGGAGCTGGTCGCGGCCATTCATCGGGACCGTCCACCACAACTTCATCTCTAGCTCTCCTTCACAACCATGCACAGCATACAGTCGGAAGAAGAAGATTATCTTTTTGGCTGCGCAATATCTCCGAGGATGCGAACGATGCGCAGGTCATTTCTTATTTCATGATAAGCATCTGTTTATGTTTTAGGGCGCTACATGGACCGCACTTATCTTACGAAGATTCGTTCTTGATGATGCGCGTCTTCTTTTCTTATCGACATCCATTCCTCCGGCATCTTCCAGAAGAGTTTGCATATCACATATATTTTTTCACTCTTGGAAGATTCGGAAGAGTCACGGAAGAAGAATGTATTCAACCCCACCTCGATGTGATCAAACCAATATATGAGGCTATGCTACAAAGTGAGGTACCAGTAATGCGAACCTACTTTTTAGAGCATCATATTGGTAATCAGTTGCATCCGTACCCGTTTGAGAGACCATACATTTTATCAATAAGACAGCGAACACTAACGGAAGCAGAAGAAGAGCAGTGACGAGTCGGGACGTTCGTCTTGAGCGAGAGGGCGTGATGTGCGCAAATTCGCACACGAAAAAATCTAGATGAGGACCATGATTGTATACAGTATCGGAATTGGGAAGATATTTTTACAGTTTTTGAATTTGCAAGATATTTTTAATTTGGGTGAGTGTGGCAAATTCATCGGTTGATTTTTTCATTTTAGGACACGCTGTCATAGTAGATGTCAGTACAGTTCCAGGTTGTGGGTGATACTACAAGTAGCTCTGAAAGGTCTATATAATGGCCACATCAATTCCCACCCCTGGCCGATGGTGGCTGGCATGGGTATGGCACCTAGATATTTACCTTGAGGAAATATCTTCTAATAGTCTCTCTGGTTCACACGATTACCGTGAATGCATTTTGTTATTAGTATGCTTTGTGAGACTTTGGGGTAGCCAAAAGTCTATATAAGCCGAGTAAACTGCTTCCTTTAGTGGAGGTGAAGCAAGTTGGCAGACAACTTCAAGCCAAGTCCCGAGTAGTAGGAAGTTGAGAGTCAACTTCAGACCCAAGAAAACTTTTTCTTACGCTGGTCGCAGAGCGTCGGTGGTAGACCCTGCCCCTTTTATACTTGCTTGTAGCTTTCTCAACTCTCTTCTATATACACTCCCTTTTGTTCGTTCAACAATACCACGGCAGCACTTTTGTCGCTCGCAACACCTCCTTCTCAGGGTAATTGGTTCTGAGGATCTCTTCCCCCGCCGATTTACCCCTATCAGAGGTGTTACTGAAGACACCAGTATAGAATTTGTTGTGGTTCGGAAGCTTTTTTTGCCTTGGCTGTGAGTGGATCCCAGTTGAATGTGTAATTCATGTTGCAGTTAACGGGAATGAATTGCATCCAAACATGTGTGGTAATATATAGTTGACGCACGGATTTCCAGGCGTGAACTCGAGCGTGACTACCATCTTTCTCGCGAAGGCATAGATGAATCGCTAATTCGCGCTGCGTTTCAAGTCCGAGAAGGAACGGGACCGGTGTTGGCGGCGGAACGAAAGCGACGTGTCGAACTTGATGGCTTTTTCCACGGATATCTTGGAGGCTGGCTAGCAAGCAAACTATCTCCATGGCTTGAACAACATTTGAGCCAGAACCAAAACGAATGGGCGTACTGTCGAGGGTATCACGATTCTTTTGACTGGTATCCATCCAGCATCAGATAACCATTGTTCGGTGCAAATAAATTTAGGGTTCCTGTATCGACGAGGAAAAACTTGGCGACAGGAAAGGTGGAATACACTTCAAGGTCATTAGAAGCTTCGGAAAGTTCCTTAATGGATTCCTTGATCTGGAAAGAGTTTCCACTGGTATCCAGTAAACGCAAATAATCTGTAGATACGGTGAATGCGGGCTCGGTGTTTCTGGATTGGTTGTGAGAACCGCAAATAATTCACAAATCTATTTGTCCAATTCGTTGTTCTCTTTTTTATCGTTTTCTTCTTCTTTGATTTACGTGGCTAGCTCCAGTACATCTTCATCTGTCTTCTGCATCAGCGACTTTGAGGACATGAAGTAGCTGCGGCACCCATGTTCTGTAGTCTCGTCAAAACGTTGAACATGTTTGGGCGTTTCGGGACAATTTCGAATGAAGTGTCCGGATTCGCCAAATCCATAACATCTTTTCTTCACCATCGGAAACTTATTTTTCAGGCTGTCTGGAAAATGTTGAGAGAAAACACACCTTCATTTGTTTCTTCTGTACCCATTATGTCATAATGAATCGTTGCGATACCTGTCATGACTGGTAACGAGATGGAGGCGAATTCATTGCATAGAAAGCACAAACCAATTTGGCAAGGGTATCGTTACGAGGAGGGTCGACATGATAGGCTAGGGACGGTTTCGGATTCTACTTTGATCTCTTTCAGCGTTGGAGGCGACAATGAAGAGATACTGAGCACACGTAGATGTGGGTTGCGAAAAAATAGACTTTTCCTGCAGTTTTTTGCACCATGGAAGGTTTTCGAACAAATCCTTTATCCGGCGTGTGATGACCGAGTCGTTCTTCAAGTCACAAGAGAGTTTCTTGTTGCGATGACGAATATGTTCAATATACTTTCGAGTAGCATCATACTCCGTTGATGATGAAACTCTAAACTTGTCAAGGGTAATGCCCATCCAGTGATTAATGTTCCTTTTGAGAACTTTTGGCTCGAATAGGACGACCTTCTTGAGGTGTTCAACTAAATCGCCAAAAGACATGCTTGAAGTCTTAATCTTCACGGCGGGTTCACGTGCGTTGTCAGTCAGACATGAGTAGAGCACAGTGGCTCGGTAGCGACTCGGGATCTTTGATACTTCTATTTGATCCAATATAGGCTGGAGCTTGTGAACGAATGGCTCATGTTCATCACCTGACAAAGGATTAGCGTTCTGGAATAGTAATTTAATGATCCGGATACTAGTGTTTAGATCTGGCTCATTGGTCTTCTCATTATTCTTTTCGCTGTCTTCGTCCGGATCGGCGTCGTCATTGTCGTTTGTTAAGATCGATATTTCTTCCTTCTAGACAATCATTAATGCAGTATTTGCGCGTTACGTTACGATTGGGAGCTTTGAAGTCGAGATATCTGCGGAGGAAGTTGTACAGCGCCAATTCCCAGAAGCGATTGATATCATTAAGGTATCGTAATCAATGCATATGGCGGCATGTTGAACACTTTCTTCTATAGTATATCCGCGAAAATCGTCTTGAAGAAAAGCAGAAATTGATATCGGCATAGGTCCGGCATTCGGAGGTTTCGGCAGACCTAGGTCGAATCGAGCAGCAATGAGGCCAATGAAGGGCCAGGGCTGGTCTCCTCGGATGTCTTTTGGTTGAAAAAGTAAAGAGAAAATATGAGAAAGTTGATCGCGAGATGGGGATGGCATAGTCGGAAACGAGGCCAGCAAAAGGGACGTGTTAGGTAGCCTGTTGTTTGTCGAAAGAGACGGTCTAGGTAGCATCTCAATGCAAATGTCGAGTCCTGGGTATACTCGGACAGATGCTGCCATGTGGGAACTAGGATGGATTTTGTAAGTAGGAACGCCTGGGTAAGGAAAGCGAGGGTGGCGAGGGCCGGATGTCACGACGGTCTATCCAATAAATACTGTACAGTACAGTACAGTACAGTACAGTACAGGATTTGATCCATTGCAGATTTGATCCAATGTGTCCCTACGTCCTTACAGAATAATACAATAACAGCAATAGAGGTGTAATACAAAAAATGGTCCTCCCCTCATTTAATACAGGAAATGGTCCTCCCTTCACGTAATACAGGAAATGGTCCTCCCTTCACGTAAGACAGGAAATGGTCCTCCCTCGTGTAATCCAGCAACCTACAACGATCCCGCCCCTAACTTCTCCAACCGTCATTTCCAAATTTACTTCCATTTTATCTAGATATTTTTATACTGTATTTAACCCTCTGAATCGACCCCGAATCAAGTCCCTTTTCCCTTTTAGCTTACCTCCTCCTCCAAATTCGCCTTTTTTTGAGAAGAAGGGCGCAAATGCACTATTGCAAAATCCCTTGCAGATTTATTTTACCTATTCCTAATCTATAGAACCTGCCCCGGGAGCCTATTTAAACCCCTTTATTCTAAGTTCCAAATGCCCCCGATCATTTTACTCATCACCCCTCTCCCCCCACACACCCAAAGCACCCCACATTGCCTCCTGTTCCCCAACTTCTATCACAATGAGCAACCTTCGCCCCTCTGTCCCTATTTCCAAAAACCGCCCTTCCCGTTCCATCAATGGCCTTCGTCTCGCCGCCTACGGGCCAACCGATGCCGACGACTACATCCGGCGGCAAACAAAGAAGCAAATCATCGAGTTCGTGCGCCGCCTCTTCATAGAAGAAGAAGCGAGGGAGGTAAGTCCGGGAGAGGCTGAGAAGGTCGAGGAGGAGAGCGGGGAGTCCTTCGAGGAATGGTTAGCCCCTGAGCTAGTGTACGAGGATCAGGAAGATGAGGATGAGGAGGATGAGGAGGATGAGGAGGATGAGGAGGATGAGGAGGATGAGGAGAGAGGAGGAAGGGGAGGAAGGGGAGGAGGAGGAGGATGAGGAGATGAGGCAACAGGGGGCATGGAAAGTGTTGGACGGTGGGGCCTGGAATAGAGAGTATGGATCAAGTTGTGCCCACGATGGAACCGGATGGAGATATCTTTAGTAGTCTAGATATCTCCCAGGGGGAAATAGAGAGTTGTGAGCCATTCGCAGATATTTGTGGGGACTGCTTGGACAGCATGGATATTTTAGAGGAGTTGTTTGGATCTGATTTAGAGAATGGGAAATAAGAGGACCAAATTAATTGTTAGTTTCTTAAGTATCTTTTGCTTAGAGTATATTGTCCACACAAAGTATTTTTATGCATTTCTTAGTATCTTCTGTAGTTTTGTTCGGACTTTAGGGGTAGCCAAAAGTCTATATAAGCTGAGTAAACTGCTTCCTCATGGAGAGGTCAAGCAAGTTGGCAGACAACTTCAAGCCAAGTCCCGAGTAGTAGGAAGTTGAGAGTCAACTTCAGACCCAAGAAAACTTTTTCTTACGCTGGTCGCAGAGCGTCAGTGGTAGACCCTGCCCCTTTTATACTTGCTTGTAGCTTCTCAACTCTCTTCTATATACACTCCCTTTTGTTCGTTCAACAATACCACGGCAGCACTTTTGTCGCTCGCAACACCTCCTTCTCAGGGTAATTGGTTCTGAGGATCTCTCCCCCGCCGATTTACCCCTATCATTTGGTACTCTTGTGGAGGGGGTTGCACCCGAGGTATTCGAGTTGAGCAGTAGTAAGGAACACTTCGGGGGATTTCTTTCTCGGTAATCATGGATCTCAATGCTGCTCGTATAACGTTCACAGGGGGCAAGACTGAAGACGTTGAGGAGTTTCTTTACACATATGTCAACGTTGTGATGCGAGAGAAGGGCGATGAAGAGAAGGCCGCAAGTATCTTCGCCTATCTTCATGGTGACGCAAAGCACAAATATAAGTCCAAGTTTATCGACGGGTGGTCTCTTAACGGGAATGGGCGTAACTTCGGTGAGGTATGTGAGTGGCTTGTGAAAGAGTATGCTAAGGAGGTAGAACCAGATGAGATGATTCGTACCGCCATAGAGGCCCGGCTCAACTTCGACGATTTGTTAAGCTCATTGGTGTACTTGTGTGATCTTTATGAAAAGGCTGGGTTCAACGCCCAAGCCAAGTACGGAATGCTGCGTAAGGCGGCTATGGGGGATAAGCGGCTCTCCGATTTCCTCCTCATCAAGGGCCCTCACACTTTTGATGAACTGAAGGGTACCATAGTAGAATTTGTCAAAAATTCGGAGACGTTTCAGTCACTGAGTGAGGTACCGAGGGAAACCCGCACATCGATGTCTATCGTACATCCTGAAAAGAATTATCAAAGGCCGGCTACTAGTGCAGCGGCATTAGAATCTGTCAGGAGCGATGTCAAAAACTTGGAAGAAAGGTTGGAAACCCGATTCGATAATCGACTTGACATGATAACCTCGCAGTTGGAAAGCCTTACTCTTACCATTAAGAAGAACCAGTCTGGGGCCCCTAAGGCCGCAGAAGTCTGTTCTTACTGTCACAAGCCTGGACACTTTGCAAACAGGTGTCCTGATAATCCACATAGAAACACTCGTTGTGCAAAGTGCGGTCGATATGGGCATCATGAAAGTAACTGCTGGTCTAAAGACAACAGAAGAGCAAATTTATCGGAAGCAAGGAGTGAGTCAGGACCAGAGGTGAAAATCTTACAAAATAGAAGGGATCAAAGGTTGACGGATGCCGGTAACGTATCCATCGCTGAAGAGATTAGTCAAGTCAATGTGACAAAAAGGGATGGGGAAGGGAACATTTTATCGAAGAAACCTAGGCTAGAGTATGGAATGCTGGAGCATATCCCAGCACCTGTACCTCCTCGAACCAAGAGGTCTGATCAAGTTGTTCCAGGAGTGGGAGTCACTCCGGCCAAGAAGACGAAAAAGAGTAAGAAAGTTAAGAGTATCTCTAAGGACGTACTAGAGTATGTGAAGAGGTACAATTTGGTGGCTGAGCTTGCATCGGCCCCAACTGGGATAACGTTTGGTCAACTTTTGAGGGGCGACGCAGAGGATGCGAGAAAAGAACTCAAAAAAATTATCAGGTCTAATAAGTCCGCTAAGGGTAAGAAACTGTTTCTTCAATCGGCCTCGACAGCACCAAGACGTCTTAAGCTGGTACCAGTCAAAGTATTGGGTATGAAAACCCAAGCTCTCTTCGATTCGGGTGCTGTTCCAAACCTCATTTCAGAAACTTTGGTGACAGATCTAGGTCTCGAAATTACTCCAACGACTCGAAAAATAACTGTAGCGGATGGAACCGTCTCAAAATGCATGGGCACTGTTGACAAGGTTTCCGTGTTCTTTGGGGACTCTAAAGTTGATGTAGACTTTCTTGTCATGCCGGATCTCCCTTTCGATGCAATCATTGGCTGCCCTACCATGGAAAGACTAGGACATGCATTGACTTGGGCAACCAAATGGTTTCAGTTAATATTGACGGCAGAACCGTGAAGATGCCCCTGGATTTCGACAAAAGCACGCATCCTGAAGATTTAAAAGAAACGGACAGTGAAGATTTCACTTCTAGCTATGACAGCGAAGATTCGGAACCAACTAACACTTTCGGAAGTGGAAAAGGGTACCCTCGGGGGTTAATGAACATGGCATGGGACGATTATGATTCCGGGTTTGAAACAGATGACGACTGGGATTCTAGGATAAGTTTGAAACCCGAATGTGTTTCTTTTTGCGATGATATCGAATCAAAGGACAGAATTCGGAGCATGAAAGAAGATTACCTTTGCAAAGAAAATAAGAATACGGCGAATTCCATATATGAAGATGTGAGCACGACGGAAGAGGTCCTTCAAAATATTGAGGTTGAGGATCAAGAAGAAAAAGGGCGCCAAATGGCAGAAATCCAAGGAAAAGTGCAGCACCTTCCCGCCCCCGCCTCACTGAAAATATCCGACATGTTAACATCTTCCGAAGTAATTGCATGGAGCGTTTCAGATTTAAGACAAGCAAGTGTACCGGTTACTCACTCGTTCGAACTTACCGACACTCAACCGATTTACCACAAGCCTAGACGTCAACCGCCAAAATATGACCAATTTATCTCAGAAAATGTTACAAGTATGCTGAAAAATGATATTATTCGACCAGTTTCATCCCCATGGTCGTTTCCAGTTGTGGTCGCACCAAAGAAGGATGGAAAGCTGCGTTTTTGCGTCGATTACCGACAACTGAACCAGAGAATGATACCCGATCGATTTCCGATTCCGAACATGGAGGAGATCCTCGAGGACCTGAAGGACGGGAGATATTTCACCTCAATTGACCTTTACACTGGCTATTGGCAGATTCCATTGGATGAAAAATGTAAGGAAAAAACAACCTTTACCAGCAAAGCCGGTACGTTCAGGTTCGAAGTGATGCCTTTTGGTCTCATGAATGCACCAGCTACATTCCAAAGAATGATGAACGAGGTTTTGAAAGGACTTCCATTCGCAAGAGTCTATATCGATGATGTCGTCATATTCTCAGAAACATTGGATCAGCACATCTCGCACGTCAAGACAGTTGTGGAGAGGATATCGGAGTATAGCTTGAAAATTAAGTTGAGCAAATGCTTCTTTGCGAAAACTTCTATCCAATTACTCGGTCATATCGTCGACCAAGAGGGAATTAGAGTGGATCCAGAGAAAACGAAAAAAATAAAGTTGGCACCAAGGCCCGCTTCAAAGACGGAGGTCCGAAGCTTCTTAGGACTGGCCTCATATTACAGAAGATTTATCAAAGATTTCGCCAAGACTGCAGCACCGTTACATGCCAGCACTACGAAGAACGGAAAATTTTACTGGAACAAGGAAATGGAAACTGCATTTCAGGAGCTTAAAGATAAGCTATGTGTCCCCCCAGTTCTCATGTACCCAGATTTCAAGAGACCATTCGTTGTGGAGACAGATGCCTCAGAACGGTCTTTGGGTGCCGTTTTGTCCCAAAAAGATGAAAACGGAAGACTACACCCTGTTCAATTCGCAAGCCGAACTCTGAATGACGCGGAAAAGAGATACTCAGTCTGCGAGAAAGAAGCGCTAGCTGTCGTCTTCGCGCTGAAAAAGTTTCGCGTATACCTTTTATCACTCGAGAAATTTGTCTTGATAACTGATCACCAGGCACTTAAAACAGCATTCCAAAAGAAGGATGTACATCACCGCTTGGCCCGATGGCTCGACATTTTCGCAGAATATCGGTTTGAAATTGTGTATAGACCCGGACGCAATAATCAGCCTGCCGATTACCTATCCCGCTTGAGGGACGCACTGATTCCAAATGAAAAAGCTTCGGAGGACATCGTCGGAGTCGCCGAGTTGCAGTTGCCGAACGATAACGAGTACGAAGCTAATATTCACGGACTGATCAAATTCCTCGATGGACTAGAAATGAGAAAGGTTGATCTTGAACACCGAAATTGGGTACGCAGGAATCAAAAGGCTTTTACATTGTGGAATGGGAAACTTCCGGCACACTAAAGCCGGTCCCCGACTAGTGGCCCCTTTGAAAGAAAGAATGAAGATCTTGAGGACTTTCCATGATGAGCTAGGGCATTGGGATCTCGAAACAACCAAAATTCGTAACTGAGAGATTCTGGTGGCCCGGTATCCATAAGGACGTCTATAACTTCGTGAAAAGCTGCGACAACTGCCAAAAATTCACTCCAATACGGAAGTATAAGACAACTCTAAGTTTTCCAGTTTCCGGTCTCTTTGAAACCTTCTCAATTGACTTCGCGGGCCCGTTCAAGGAAACTTCTTCCGGAAACAAATATCTCCTTATAGGGGTGGAACATCTTACTGGATGGCCAATAGCAGTTGCATCGAGGAGGCAAATGCTGAGGTGGTACTGAGATTCATCGAAAAAGAAATAATTGAACCGTTTGGTCTTCCAAAAAGGATCATCTCGGATAACGCCCTTTGTTTTACTGCAACTTCACTGCTTCGTTTTTTGGAAGAGAAAGGGATTCAGCTGAAGACCGTTCTCGCATACGCTCCTATGTCCAACGGGAAAGCGGAGAGGATGGTTGGAACCATCAAACGAGCAATATCGAAAACTATGTTGGAGAATGAAATCCAGTGGGAAGATGCCTTACCAAAAGTGTTATACGGCTACCGTCGAAGAAGAGGAAGAAATGGACGCTCACCATTCGAGCTAATGTACGGAAGGGCTCCTAGAATGTTACAGAGAGACATGGAAACAAATATTATCGATGAAGAGAGTAGGGAAGTTGAACTACTGGCCACCGAAGGCTGGAGATCACACCGCGCGCTAACACAGACAAGAAATAAGGATGCAGAACCTGCAGTCAGAACCTTTTCAGTTGGCTCTAAAGTACTTGTAGTACATGGAAAAGCAATGCAGCAGGCTGTGAAGTGGCCGGCCTTCCAAACCAAGTACTCGAACCCTTGCATCGTCACGGAGGAAAGACACCCGCACTATCAGCTCTGTTCAAGCTCAGGGAAGAGATCAAGGAGGGCCATCCATGCACGTCGTCTGGTCCCTTACCATCAGAGGCCTGAAGAATTCCTTCTCACACAGGACTATGCGCAACCACGGGGCATACTCATCTTTAACTATAGAATGATTCCTATGGGAGGAAAAAGGGCCTGGGAATGGATCATCTCGGTTACGCGGGACTACTACGAACTCCACGTAATCATCCATTTCTACATTAATATATGCCTATGTTTTCGTACGTTGAACGGACCATTGCTACCTGAAGAAGATTTCCGACTATTAATAAGAGTTCTATTTTCATTCCAAAACGGAAGGTTCACGGAAGCAGGTCCAGAGTTTGTGGAGGTAATATATCATTACTCTATAGGAAGATATGGAATGGTAGCTGCTGGAGACTTGTCGCAAACGTATCTGAATATTATCCGTCCAATTTACGTATTTCTCAAGAACAACCAAGACGTGCGACTGAGAGGTTACGCCTTACCCCCGGATATGGAATACAGGCTGGTCCCGTATCCTCTATGGGAACCTTACGTTTCTCCGCCACAAATTGGGAACGTTGGAGGCGGCGAGGATCCTCCTGAAGCAGTGATGATGACCAGAGGAGGACCTTCAGGAGACAACAACCCGCCCAGAAGAGGTTCCGGTCGTCCCCCGAGAGGACCTCGTGCAGGTCCCAGTACGTCAGGAGCTGGTCGCGGCCATTCATCGGGACCGTCCACCACAACTTCATCTCTAGCTCTCCTTCACAACCATGCACAGCATACAGTCGGAAGAAGAAGATTATCTTTTTGGCTGCGCAATATCTCCGAGGATGCGAACGATGCGCAGGTCATTTCTTATTTCATGATAAGCATCTGTTTATGTTTTAGGGCGCTACATGGACCGCACTTATCTTACGAAGATTCGTTCTTGATGATGCGCGTCTTCTTTTCTTATCGACATCCATTCCTCCGGCATCTTCCAGAAGAGTTTGCATATCACATATATTTTTTCACTCTTGGAAGATTCGGAAGAGTCACGGAAGAAGAATGTATTCAACCCCACCTCGATGTGATCAAACCAATATATGAGGCTATGCTACAAAGTGAGGTACCAGTAATGCGAACCTACTTTTTAGAGCATCATATTGGTAATCAGTTGCATCCGTACCCGTTTGAGAGACCATACATTTTATCAATAAGACAGCGAACACTAACGGAAGCAGAAGAAGAGCAGTGACGAGTCGGGACGTTCGTCTTGAGCGAGAGGGCGTGATGTGCGCAAATTCGCACACGAAAAAAATCTAGATGAGGACCATGATTGTATACAGTATCGGAATTGGGAAGATATTTTTACAGTTTTTGAATTTGCAAGATATTTTTAATTTGGGTGAGTGTGGCAAATTCATCGGTTGATTTTTTTCATTTTAGGACACGCTGTCATAGTAGATGTCAGTACAGTTCCAGGTTGTGGGTGATACTACAAGTAGCTCTGAAAGGTCTATATAATGGCCACATCAATTCCCACCCCTGGCCGATGGGTGGCTGGCATGGGTATGGCACCTAGATATTTACCTTGAGGAAATATCTCTAATAGTCTCTCTGGTTCACACGATTACCGTGAATACATTTTATGGTTATTAGTATGTTTGTTTGAGACTTTTGGGTAGCCAAAAGTCTATATAAGCCGAGTAAACTGCTTCCTTTAGTGGAGGTGAAGCAAGTTGGCAGACAACTTCAAGCCAAGTCCCGAGTAGTAGGAAGTTGAGAGTCAACTTCAGACCCAAGAAAACTTTTTCTTACGCTAGTCGCAGAGCGTCAGTGGTAGACCCTGCCCCTTTTATACTTGCTTGTAGCTTTCTCAACTCTCTTCTATATACACTCCCTTTTGTTCGTTCAACAATACCACGGCAGCACTTTTGTCGCTCGCAACACCTCCTTCTCAGGGTAATGGTTCTGAGGATCTCCTCCCCCGCCGATTTACCCCTATCAGAGGTGTTACTGAAGACACCAGTATAGAATTTGTTGTGGTTCGGAAGCTTTTTTTGCCTTGGCTGTGAGTGGATCCCAGTTGAATGTGTAATTCATGTTGCAGTTAACGGGAATGAATTGCATCCAAACATGTGTGGTAATATATAGTTGACGCACGGATTTCCAGGCGTGAACTCGAGCGTGACTACCATCTTTCTCGCGAAGGCATAGATGAATCGCTAATTCGCGCTGCGTTTCAAGTCCGAGAAGGAACGGGACCGGTGTTGGCGGCGGAACGAAAGCGACGTGTCGAACTTGATGGCTTTTTCCACGGATATCTTGGAGGCTGGCTAGCAAGCAAACTATCTCCATGGCTTGAACAACATTTGAGCCAGAACCAAAACGAAATGGGCGTACTGTCGAGGGTATCACGATTCTTTTGACTGGTATCCATCCAGCATCAGATAACCATTGTTCGGTGCAAATAAATTTAGGGGTTCCTGTATCGACGAGGAAAAACTTGGCGACAGGAAAGGTGGAATACACTTCAAGGTCATTAGAAGCTTCGGAAAGTTCCTTAATGGATTCCTTGATCTGGAAAGAGTTTCCACTGGTATCCAGTAAACGCAATAATCTGTAGATACGGTGAATGCGGGCTCGGTGTTTCTGGATTGGTTGTCGAGAACCGCAAATAATTCACAAATCTATTTTGTCCAATTCGTTGTTCTCTTTTTTATCGTTTTCTTCTTCTTTGATTTACGTGGCTAGCTCCAGTACATCTTCATCTGTCTTCTGCATCAGCGACTTTGAGGACATGAGTAGCTGCGGCACCCATGTTCTGTAGTCTCGTCAAACGTTGAACATGTTTGGGCGTTTCGGGACAATTCGAATGAAGTGTCCGGATTCGCCAAATCCATAACATCTTTTCTTCACCATCGGAACTTATTTTTCAGGCTGTCTGGAAAATGTTGAGAGAAAACACACCTTCATTTGTTTCTTCTGTACCCATTATGTCATAATGAATCGTTGCGATACCTGTCATGACGTTGGTAACGAGATGGAGGCGAATTCATTGCATAGAAAGCACAAAACCAATTTGGCAAGGGTATCGTTACGAGGAGGGTCGACATGATAGGCTAGGGACGGTTTCGGATTCTACTTTGATCTCTTTCAGCGTTGGAGGCGACAATGAAGAGATACTGAGCACACGTAGATGTGGGTTGCGAAAAAATAGACTTTTCCTGCAGTTTTTTGCACCATGGAAGGTTTTCGAACAAATCCTTTATCCGGCGTGTGATGACCGAGTCGTTCTTCAAGTCACAAGAGAGTTTCTTGTTGCGATGACGAATATGTTCAATATACTTTCGAGTAGCATCATACTCCGTTGATGATGAAACTCTAAACTTGTCAAGGGTAATGCCCATCCAGTGATTAATGTTCCTTTTGAGAACTTTTGGCTCGAATAGGACGACCTTCTTGAGGTGTTCAACTAAATCGCCAAAAGACATGCTTGAAGTCTTAATCTTCACGGCGGGTCACGTGCGTTGTCAGTCAGACATGAGTAGAGCACAGTGGCTCGGTAGCGACTCGGGATCTTTGATACTTCTATTTGATCCAATATAGGCTGGAGCTTGTGAACGAATGGCTCATGTTCATCACCTGACAAAGGATTAGCGTTCTGGAATAGTAATTTAATGATCCGGATACTAGTGTTTAGATCTGGCTCATTGGTCTTCTCATTATTCTTTTTCGCTGTCTTCGTCCGGATCGGCGTCGTCATTGTCGTTTGTTAAGATCGATATTTCTTCCTTCTAGACAATCATTAATGCAGTATTTCGCGTTACGTTACGATTGGGAGCTTTGAAGTCGAGATATCTGCGGAGGAAGTTGTACAGCGCCAATTCCCAGAAGCGATTGATATCATTAAGGGTATCGTAATCAATGCATATGGCGGCATGTTGAAACACTTTCTTCTATAGTATATCCGCGAAAATCGTCTTGAAGAAAAGCAGAAATTGATATCGCATAGGTCCGGCATTCGGAGGTTTCGGCAGACCTAGGTCGAATCGAGCAGCAATGAGGCCAATGAAGGGCCAGGGCTGGTCTCCTCGGATGTCTTTTGGTTGAAAAAGTAAAGAGAAAATATGAGAAAGTTGATCGCGAGATGGGGATGGCATAGTCGGAAACGAGGCCAGCAAAAGGGACGTGTTAGGTAGCCTGTTGTTTGTCGAAAGAGACGGTCTAGGTAGCATCTCAATGCAAGTCGAGTCCTGGGTATACTCGGACAGATGCTGCCATGTGGGAACTAGGATGGATTTTGTAAGTAGGAACGCCTGGTAAGGAAAGCGAGGGTGGCGAGGGCCGGATGTCACGACGGTCTATCCAATAAATACTGTACAGTACAGTACAGTACAGTACAGTACAGGATTTGATCCATTGCAGATTTGATCCAATGTGTCCCTACGTCCTTACAGAATAATACAATAACAGCAATAGAGGTGTAATACAAAAAATGGTCCTCCCCTCATTTAATACAGGAAATGGTCCTCCCTTCACGTAATACAGGAAATGGTCCTCCCTTCACGTAAGACAGGAAATGGTCCTCCCTCGTGTAATCCAGCAACCTACAACGATCCCGCCCCTAACTTCTCCAACCGTCATTTCCAAATTTACTTCCATTTTATCTAGATATTTTATACTGTATTTAACCCTCTGAATCGACCCCGAATCAAGTCCCTTTTCCCTTTTAGCTTACCTCCTCCTCCAAATTCGCCTTTTTTTGAGAAGAAGGGCGCAAATGCACTATTGCAAAATCCCTTGCAGATTTATTTTACCTATTCCTAATCTATAGAACCTGCCCGGGAGCCTATTTAAACCCTTTTATTCTAAGTTCCAAATGCCCCCGATCATTTTACTCATCACCCCTCTCCCCCCACACACCCAAAGCACCCACATTGCCTCCTGTTCCCCAACTTCTATCACAATGACAACCTTCGCCCCTCTGTCCCTATTTCCAAAAACCGCCCTTCCCGTTCCATCAATGGCCTTCGTCTCGCCGCCTACGGGCCAACCGATGCCGACGACTACATCCGGCGGCAAACAAAGAAGCAAATCATCGAGTTCGTGCGCCGCCTCTTCATAGAAGAAGAAGCGAGGGAGGTAAGTCCGGGAGAGGCTGAGAAGGTCGAGGAGGAGAGCGGGGAGTCCTTCGAGGAATGGTTAGCCCTGAGCTAGTGTACGAGGATCAGGAAGATGAGGATGAGGAGGATGAGGAGGATGAGGAGGATGAGGAGGATGAGGAGGATGAGGAGGAAGAGGAGGAAGGGGAGGAAGGGGAGGAGGAGGAGGATGAGGAAGATGAGGCAACAGGGGGCATGGAAAGTGTTGGACCGGTGGGGCCTGGAATAGAGAGTATGGATCAAGTTGTGCCCACGATGGAACCGGATGGAGATATCTTTAGTAGTCTAGATATCTCCCAGGGGGAAATAGAGAGTTGTGAGCCATTCGCAGATATTTGTGGGACTGCTTGGACAGCATGGATATTTTAGAGGAGTTGTTTGGATCTGATTTAGAGAATGGGAAATAAGAGGACCAAATTAATTGTTAGTTTCTTAAGTATCTTTTGCTTAGAGTATATTGTCCACACAAAGTATTTTTTATGCATTTCTTAGTATCTTCTGTAGTTTTGTTCGGACTTTAGGGGTAGCCAAAAGTCTATATAAGCTGAGTAAACTGCTTCCTCATGGAGAGGTCAAGCAAGTTGGCAGACAACTTCAAGCCAAGTCCCGAGTAGTAGGAAGTTGAGAGTCAACTTCAGACCCAAGAAAACTTTTCTTACGCTAGGTCGCAGAGCGTCGGTGGTAGACCCTGCCCCTTTTATACTTGCTTGTAGCTTTCTCAACTCTCTTCTATATACAATCCCTTTTGTTCGTTCAACAATACCACGGTAGCAACTTTTGTCGCTCGCAACACCTCCTTCTCAGGGTAATTGGTTCTGAGGATCTCCTCCCCCGCCGATTACCCCTATCATTTGGTACTCTTGTGGAGGGGGTTGCACCCGAGGTATTCGAGTTGAGCAGTAGTAAGGAACACTTCGGGGGGATTTCTTCTCGGTAATCATGGATCTCAATGCTGCTCGTATAACGTTCACAGGGGGCAAGACTGAAGACGTTGAGGAGTTTCTTTACACATATGTCAACGTTGTGATGCGAGAGAAGGGCGATGAAGAGAAGGCCGCAAGTATCTTCGCCTATCTTCATGGTGACGCAAAGCACAAATATAAGTCCAAGTTTATCGACGGGTGGTCTCTTAACGGGAATGGGCGTAACTTCGGTGAGGTATGTGAGTGGCTTGTGAAAAGTATGCTAAGGAGGTAGAACCAGATGAGATGATTCGTACCGCCATAGAGGCCCGGCTCAACTTCGACGATTTGTTAAGCTCATTGGTGTACTTGTGTGATCTTAGAAAAGGCTGGGTTCAACGCCCAAGCAAGTACGGAATGCTGCGTAAGGCGGCTATGGGGGATAAGCGGCTCTCCGATTTTCCTCATCAAGGGCCCTCACACTTTTGATGAACTGAAGGGTACCATAGTAGAATTTGTCAAAATTCGGAGACGTTTCAGTCATGAGTGAGGTACCGAGGGAAACCCGCACATCGATGTCTATCGTACATCCTGAAAAGAATTATCAAAGGCCGGCTACTAGTGCAGCGGCATTAGAATCTGTCAGGAGCGATGTCAAAAACTTGGAAGAAAGGTTGGAAACCCGATTCGATAATCGACTTGACATGATAACCTCGCAGTTGGAAAGCCTTACTCTTACCATTAAGAAGAACCAGTCTGGGGCCCCTAAGGCCGCAGAAGTCTGTTCTTACTGTCACAAGCCTGGACACTTTGCAAACAGGTGTCCTGATAATCCACATAGAAACACTCGTTGTGCAAAGTGCGGTCGATATGGGCATCATGAAAGTAACTGCTGGTCTAAAGACAACAGAAGAGCAAATTTATCGGAAGCGAGTGAGTCAGGACCAGAGGTGAAAATCTTACAAAATAGAAGGGATCAAAGGTTGACGGATGCCGGTAACGTATCCATCGCTGAAGAGATTAGTCAAGTCAATGTGACAAAAAGGGATGGGGAAGGGAACATTTTATCGAAGAAACCTAGGCTAGAGTATGGAATGCTGGAGCATATCCCAGCACCTGTACCTCCTCGAACCAAGAGGTCTGATCAAGTTGTTCCAGGAGTGGGAGTCACTCCGGCCAAGAAGGCGAAAAAGAGTAAGAAAGTTAAGAGTATCTCTAAGGACGTACTAGAGTATGTGAAGAGGTACAATTTGGTGGCTGAGCTTGCATCGGCCCCAACTGGGATAACGTTTGGTCAACTTTTGAGGGGCGACGCAGAGGATGCGAGAAAAGAACTCAAAAAAATTATCAGGTCTAATAAGTCCGCTAAGGGTAAGAAACTGTTTCTTCAATCGGCCTCGACAGCACCAAGACGTCTTAAGCTGGTACCAGTCAAAGTATTGGGTATGAAAACCCAAGCTCTCTTCGATTCGGGTGCTGTTCCAAACCTCATTTCAGAAACTTTGGTGACAGATCTAGGTCTCGAAATTACTCCAACGACTCGAAAAATAACTGTAGCGGATGGAACCGTCTCAAAATGCATGGGCACTGTTGACAAGGTTTCCGTGTTCTTTGGGGAATCTAAAGTGATGTAGACTTTCTTGTCATGCCGGATCTCCCTTTCGATGCAATCATTGGCTGCCCTACCATGGAAAGACTAGGGACATGCATTGACTTGGGCAACCAAATGGTTTCAGTTAATATTGACGGCAGAACCGTGAAGATGCCCCTGGATTTCGACAAAAGCACGCATCCTGAAGATTTAAAAGAAACGGACAGTGAAGATTTCACTTCTAGCTATGACAGCGAAGATTCGGAACCAACTAACACTTTCAGAAGTGGAAAAGGGTACCCTCGGGGGTTAATGAACATGGCATGGGACGATTATGATTCCGGGTTTGAAACAGATGACGACTGGGATTCTAGGATAAGTTTGAAACCCGAATGTGTTTCTTTTTGCGATGATATCGAATCAAAGGACAGAATTCGGAGCATGAAAGAAGATTACCTTTGCAAAGAAAATAAGAATACGGCGAACTCCATATATGAAGATGTGAGCACGACGGAAGAGGTCCTTCAAAATATTGAGGTTGGGATCAAGAAGAAAAAGGGCGCCAAATGGCAGAAATCCAAGGAAAAGTGCAGCACCTTCCCGCCCCCGCCTCACTGAAAATATCCGACATGTTAACATCTTCCGAAGTAATTGCATGGAGCGTTTCAGATTTAGACAAGCAAGTGTACCGGTTACTCACTCGTTCGAACTTACCGACACTCAACCGATTTACCACAAGCCTAGACGTCAACCGCCAAAATATGACCAATTTATCTCAGAAAATGTTACAAGTATGCTGAAAAATGATATTATTCGACCAGTTTCATCCCCATGGTCGTTTCCAGTTGTGGTCGCACCAAAGAAGGGTGGAAAGCTGCGTTTTTGCGTCGATTACCGACAACTGAACCAGAGAATGATACCCGATCGATTTCCGATTCCGAACATGGAGGAGATCCTCGAGGACCTGAAGGACGGGAGATATTTCACCTCAATTGACCTTTACACTGGCTATTGGCAGATTCCATTGGATGAAAAATGTAAGGAAAAAACAACCTTTACCAGCAAAGCCGGTACGTTCAGGTTCGAAGTGATGCCTTTTGGTCTCATGAATGCACCAGCTACATTCCAAAGAATGATGAACGAGGTTTTGAAAGGACTTCCATTCGCAAGAGTCTATATCGATGATGTCGTCATATTCTCAGAAACATTGGATCAGCACATCTCGCACCTCAATACAGTTGTGGAGAGGATATCGGAGTATAGCTTGAAAATTAAGTTGAGCAAATGCTTCTTTGCGAAAACTTCTATCCAATTACTCGGTCATATCGTCGACCAAGAGGGAATTAGAGTGGATCCAGAGAAAACGAAAAAAATAGTTGGCACCAAGGCCCGCTTCAAAGACGGAGGTCCGAAGCTTCTAGGACTGGCCTCATATTACAGAAGATTTATAAAGATTTCGCCAAGACTGCAGCACCGTTACATGCCAGCACTACGAAGAAAGGAAAATTTTACTGGAACAAGGAAATGGAAACTGCATTTCAGGAGCTTAAAGATAAGCTATGTGTCCCCCCAGTTCTCATGTACCCAGATTTCAAGAGACCATTCGTTGTGGAGACAGATGCCTCAGAACGGTCTTTGGGTGCCGTTTTGTCCCAAAAAGATGAAAACGGAAGACTACACCCTGTTCAATTCGCAAGCCGAACTCTGAATGACGCAGAAAAGAGATACTCAGTCTGCGAGAAAGAAGCGCTAGCTGTCGTCTTCGCGCTGAAAAAGTTTCGCATATACCTTTTATCACTCGAGAAATTTGTCTTGATAACTGATCACCAGGCACTTAAAACAGCATTCCAAAAGAAGGATGTACATCACCGCTTGGCCCGATGGCTCGACATTTTCGCAGAATATCGGTTTGAAATTGTGTATAGACCCGGACGCAATAATCAGCCTGCGATTACCTATCCCGCTTGAGGGACGCACTGATTCCAAATGAAAAAGCTTCGGAGGACATCGTCGGAGTCGCCGAGTTGCAGTTGCCGAACGATAACGAGTACGAAGCTAATATTCACGGACTGATCAAATTCCTCGATGGACTAGAAATGAGAAAGGTTGATCTTGAACACCGAAATTGGGTACGCAGGAATCAAAAGGCTTTTACATTGTGGAATGGGAAACTTTTCCGGCACACTAAAGCCGGTCCCCGACTAGTGGCCCCTTTGAAAGAAAGAATGAAGATGAGGACTTTCCATGATGAGCTAGGGCATTGGGATCTCGAAACAACCAAAAATTCGTAACTGAGAGATTCTGGTGGCCCGGTATCCATAAGGACGTCTATAACTTCGTGAAAAGCTGCGACAACTGCCAAAAATTCACTCCAATACGGAAGTATAAGACAACTCTAAGTTTTCCAGTTTCCGGTCTCTTTGAAACCTTCTCAATTGACTTCGCGGCCCGTTCAAGGAAACTTCTTCCGGAAACAAATATCTCCTTATAGGGGTGGAACATCTTACTGGATGGCCAATAGCAGTTGCAATCGAGGAGGCAAATGCTGAGGTGGTACTGAGATTCATCGAAAAAGAAATAATTGAACCGTTTGGTCTTCCAAAAAGGATCATCTCGGATAACGCCCTTTGTTTTACTGCAACTTCACTGCTTCGTTTTGGAAGAGAAAGGGATTCAGCTGAAGACCGTTCTCGCATACGCTCCTATGTCCAACGGGAAAGCGGAGAGGATGGTTGGAACCATCAAACGAGCAATATCGAAAACTATGTTGGAGAATGAAATCCAGTGGGAAGATGCCTTACCAAAAGTGTTATACGGCTACCGTCGAAGAAGAGGAAGAAATGGACGCTCACCATTCGAGCTAATGTACGGAAGGGCTCCTAGAATGTTAAAGAGAGAATGGAAACAAATATTATCGATGAAGAGAGTAGGGAAGTTGAATACTGGCCACCGAAGGCTGGAGATCACACCGCGCGCTAACACAGACAAGAAATAAGGATGCAGAACCTGCAGTCAGAACCTTTTCAGTTGGCTGTAAAGTACTTGTAGTACATGGAAAAGCAATGCAGCAGGCTGTGAAGTGGCCGGCCTTCCAAACCAAGTACTCGAACCCTTGCATCGTCACGGAGGAAAGACACCCGCACTATCAGCTCTGTTCAAGCTCAGGGAAGAGATCAAGGAGGGCCATCCATGCACGTCGTCTGGTCCCTTACCATCAGAGGCCTGAAGAATTCCTTCTCACACAGGACTATGCGCAACCACGGGGCATACTCATCTTTAACTATAGAATGATTCCTATGGGAGGAAAAAGGGCCTGGGAATGGATCATCTCGGTTACGCGGGACTACTACGAACTCCACGTAATCATCCATTTCTACATTAATATATGCCTATGTTTTCGTACGTTGAACGGACCATTGCTACCTGAAGAAGATTTCCGACTATTAATAAGAGTTCTATTTTCATTCCAAAACGGAAGGTTCACGGAAGCAGGTCCAGAGTTTGTGGAGGTAATATATCATTACTCTATAGGAAGATATGGAATGGTAGCTGCTGGAGACTTGTCGCAAACGTATCTGAATATTATCCGTCCAATTTACGTATTTCTCAAGAACAACCAAGACGTGCGACTGAGAGGTTACGCCTTACCCCCGGATATGGAATACAGGCTGGTCCCGTATCCTCTATGGGAACCTTACGTTTCTCCGCCACAAATTGGGAACGTTGGAGGCGGCGAGGATCCTCCTGAAGCAGTGATGATGACCAGAGGAGGACCTTCAGGAGACAACAACCCGCCCAGAAGAGGTTCCGGTCGTCCCCCGAGTGGACCTCGTGCAGGTCCCAGTACGTCAGGAGCTGGTCGCGGCCATTCATCGGGACCGTCCACCACAACTTCATCTCTAGCTTTGCTTCACAACCATGCACAGCATACAGTCGGAAGAAGAAGATTATCTTTTTGGCTGCGCAATATCTCCGAGGATGCGAACGATGCGCAGGTCATTTCTTATTTCATGATAAGCATCTGTTTATGTTTTAGGGCGCTACATGGACCGCACTTATCTTACGAAGATTCGTTCTTGATGATGCGCGTCTTCTTTTCTTATCGACATCCATTCCTCCGGCATCTTCCAGAAGAGTTTGCATATCACATATATTTTTTCACTCTTGGAAGATTCGGAAGAGTCACGGAAGAAGAATGTATTCAACCCCACCTCGATGTGATCAAACCAATATATGAGGCTATGCTACAAAGTGAGGTACCAGTAATGCGAACCTACTTTTTAGAGCATCATATTGGTAATCAGTTGCATCCGTACCCGTTTGAGAGACCATACATCTTATCAATAAGACAGCGAACACTAACGGAAGCAGAAGAAGAGCAGTGACGACCCGGGACGTTCGCCTTGAGAAAGGGGGCGTGTAATACAAAAAATGGTCCTCCCCTCATTTAATACAGGAAATGGTCCTCCCTTCACGTAATACAGGAAATGGTCCTCCCTTCACGTAAGACAGGAAATGGTCCTCCCCTCGTGTAATCCAGCAACCTACAACGATCCCGCCCCTAACTTCTCCAACCGTCATTTCCAAATTTACTTCCATTTTATCTAGATATTTTTATACTGTATTTAACCCTCTGAATCGACCCCGAATCAAGTCCCTTTTCCCTTTTAGCTTACCTCCTCCTCCAAATTCGCCTTTTTTTGAGAAGAAGGGCGCAAATGCACTATTGCAAAATCCCTTGCAGATTTATTTTACCTATTCCTAATCTATAGAACCTGCCCCGGGAGCCTATTTAAACCCCTTTATTCTAAGTTCCAAATGCCCCCGATCATTTTACTCATCACCCCTCTCCCCCCACACACCCAAAGCACCCCACATTGCCTCCTGTTCCCCAACTTCTATCACAATGAGCAACCTTCGCCCCTCTGTCCCTATTTCCAAAAACCGCCCTTCCCGTTCCATCAATGGCCTTCGTCTCGCCGCCTACGGGCCAACCGATGCCGACGACTACATCCGGCGGCAAACAAAGAAGCAAATCATCGAGTTCGTGCGCCGCCTCTTCATAGAAGAAGAAGCGAGGGAGGTAAGTCCGGGAGAGGCTGAGAAGGTCGAGGAGGAGAGCGGGGAGTCCTTCGAGGAATGGTTAGCCCCTGAGCTAGTGTACGAGGATCAGGAAGATGAGGATGAGGAGGATGAGGAGGATGAGGAGGATGAGGAGGATGAGGAGGATGAGGAGAGGAAGAAGAGGATGAGGAGGAGGAGGAGGAGGAGGAGGATGAGGAAGATGAGGCAGGGGGCATGGAAAGTGTTGGACCGGTGGGGCCTGGAATAGAGAGTATGGATCAAGTTGTGCCCACGATGGAACCGGATGGAGATATCTTTAGTAGTCTAGATATCTCCCAGGGGGAAATAGAGAGTTGTGAGCCATTCGCAGATATTTGTGGGGACTGCTTGGACAGCATGGATATTTTAGAGGAGTTGTTTGGATCTGATTTAGAGAATGGGAAATAAGAGGACCAAATTAATTGTTAGTTTCTTAAGTATCTTTTGCTTAGAGTATATTGTCCACACAAAGTATTTTTATGCATTTCTTAGTATCTTCTGTAGTTTTGTTCGGACTTTAGGGGTAGCCAAAAGTCTATATAAGCTGAGTAAACTGCTTCCTCATGGAGAGGTCAAGCAAGTTGGCAGACAACTTCAAGCCAAGTCCCGAGTAGTAGGAAGTTGAGAGTCAACTTCAGACCCAAGAAAACTTTTTCTTACGCTGGTCGCAGAGCGTCAGTGGTAGACCCTGCCCCTTTTATACTTGCTTGTAGCTTCCTCAACTCTCTTCTATATACACTCCCTTTTGTTCGTTCAACAATACCACGGCAGCACTTTTGTCGCTCGCAACACCTCCTTCTCAGGGTAATTGGTTCTGAGGATCTCCTCCCCGATTTACCCCTATCAGTTGGTTCGGGACGATGGATTATGATGATGATGAAACTAAAATCCACTCTCTGCAACGCATGTTTGATACTGTAATATGTATGTACCAATTTGTGTCGATAGTAAGGGCTATAAATTTGGTGCTTTACTATTTAAAAATATATGTGTTGATACAAATGACATGAAAGTTACTTGACCGCCGGAAGACTGACAAGTCTTGACATCGCATTTGAGCCTTTCTACAACACGTATTTTTCTGCCGGGGCATTTCAAGAGGGAAGGTTGTTTCTAAACAAGCGCAAGTCGAGAGGCTCTTGTGCTGACTGCCCTACACTGTACTTGTGCAGCACCAAGAAGCAAATGAATTCATCTCCGGAAGGAAGAAACGTAGTGTGCGAAAACGGAGGGGAAATTCACTGTAAGAGATACGGAGATATGCTGTCTGATACGCAGTCAACTTGTACGGCAGTAAGCTGTACGTGAACTGCGGTGGAATTCAAGTAGAATCACAGAAAAGGGTAGATTTGCCTAAACGGTCAAACTATACCAACGTTGAATGCGAATGCTCGAGCAAATTGCTCGCCATGAACGCCAACGACTCGATACGCAGGACTCCGCCACCCTCAAATGATTCCACGTCAGTTGCCAATAAAAGTCAAGCGTAGAAATAGAGATACAAAACCAAGATCTGCAGCGAATACACGGCGCAAAACCAGACTTGTCAACGGCATGCAAACAACATATACGGCGTGGGGACAGGATCGCAACACCAGATCAGTGCGGATTCCGGGCATGCCAAGATCCAGATGATCCAAAGTCATATAAAACATTAAATTGGATAGCTTTTAAACAGCGTGCATTTCAAGGAATGATATCCAAGCGAGATCCGAAATCCAACCAATGCGCCGTATAGTAAATTCGGCGCGAAAAGCGAGTTGTGACAAGAGGCACCGAAGGCTGTCTAGTGATATTTGTTGCAGATTGCTTGGTTGTAAAAAAGACGGTTGGGCTACGAAACGGTGGTTGCATTGTGCGGCGGGACGGTATTGGACGAATGTGCGGTTGTAGGGGAGTGATGCAAATGGGGATTCAATTTTGGGTGCCGTTGGACCGGGGCTGGATGACGGGTTTCATTCACAGCAACGGGGGGGGTTTGAGAAGGTTGAGGCGGTTTTTGTGGCAGACGTTGCAGGTTTTGAATTGTTTTCGCAAATTTGAAATGTTTGTGTGATGGAAGGTTGAAAAGGTGGGTTGTTGGTCGTCGGGTAGTTTGGGGACGCTCCGTAGTGTTTGAGTCAGATCGGAAGGGCTATTCACGTTGCCGGAAGTATCGTGGAGGTAGTGTTTCCAAGTTGAAGATATGGCTAGCGAGTACTCGGATTCTCTGTCTGATCTTGAGTTTTCGGACGACATTAGGTTGTTGGTTGAGGTTTCGAGTGAGGAAAGTGAGGCAGGGGAGAGGATGTTGCCTGGGGTTAGTGCTCGTTGGGTGGCGCGTACCTAGTTGCGTTGGAGATTTGGTTGAGGTGATACTGCTTGCGGCGCGCTATTCGCGATGGTTCATATTCTCTATCTCACGTACTTTTTGCTGTATCGACGCTTTGGGTAAAGCTTTGGTAAGAGTGGGGAGAGGTGAGTTGGGTAAGATGCTGTCAGGTTGTACTGTAGGTGACATCAGCTGTACGGTACTGTACCTAACTTACAAGTAAAAAGGGTAAGGATTTCGAGGCTTACACTTACGATGTGAAATCAACTTTTCTGACCGGACGGCCCGGGACCGCCTGTTCATCGTCGTGCTCTAATTTGGCCTTCTCCGACAGGCCTTCAACTCGTAGTTTAAATTCTTTCTCGCGCCCTGTTCCTCCCATCCCAAAATGTCCCACTCTCTCCTCCTCCTCTTCCTCCTCCTCTTCCTTCTCAACTTGACTCACTCACTTTCCATCTCACCCCCGCCACCACCATCTCCTCCCCCTCCCTCTCCTCCCCGCCCTACCCACCCCTCCTCTTCCTCACCCCCTCCCCCCCCCTCCACCAACAACCATGTAACCCCTTCCACCCCCGTCACTCATCCACACCGCCCTCTCCCTCCCCTCCCTTCCATCCGCATCCGCATCCAATCTCCCCGACCTTCGCCAACCCCCCACCCGCCACCTCCAGTCCCACCAATCCTACACCCACTCTGACGACGACAAGAAGTCTTTGTACCCCTCAACGAATGGAAGCAAAAAAAGATCTCCGACATTGAACAAGCCGCTCGAATCCAAACTTCCCCACTCCCACCACCGTACACCCACCCCTCACCTCTCCAACATTCCCATCGCCCCTCTAGCCCCCACACCACCCCATCCACGCCGTATGCTGGCTCCCTCCCACCCCCCGTGGTCACACCTTTCTCCCCATTGAACACTCTTCAACACTCTCGTTCCATCGACCAAAACTCTCTCCTCGTCACTCTTCACGACACCCCACCCCACTCGCCGCTCGTGGCTCGAACCCCACCCACTTACAATTGTCCCGATCACACATCCCACATCCACCTCCTCGATCCTCCGACCTTGTCCCCGCCACCCCCCATTCGCAACCACCCGCACATATATACACGCCGCTGAGGCCCACATTCCCTCGCATGTCGACCCGGGTCACGTTTCAACATCAGCTGAACCGCACACGCGGGCGATGAGCTGGACGCGGTACGAGGGGGTGTGCACCATGCGGTAGGGTTGGGGAGAGTGTAGACGCGGAGATGGGAGGGGTGGGAGAGGGCGGTGCGATGGATGGGTTGATGGCATTGCCGATGGTAGCGGAGGAGTGGTCAAGTCGCTGAGGGAGGTATCGAATGTGCTGGCATCATCTCCGGGTGGGTGTAGAGGGGAATGGGTCTCGGATGAGGGCGGTGGAAACGGGTCTGAGCGTGGGGAGGGAACGGGACGGATGATGCAGGGGTAGGTGCGGGTGGGGGTGCCGGTGGAACGGCGGAAGGGTTGGAGACTGGTGAGGGGGGAGGGGTGGGGAAAAGTCGACGACGGGGGCTGAGGAGGCGGGGATGAAGGATAAGCCGTTCAATTTTGCGTCTGCGGATGCCGGGGCGAGGATCCTGGCGACTTCGGGGGGCGTGGTGGGGGCGAAGAATGTGATTCTGGGGAGTGTAGACAAGTATTCACTGGCGGCGTGCGACGGGGAGGGGATGGGGGCTCGCGGTGGATTGATGTGGAGTTGTCGGAGGATGTGATATTGGAGAGTGTGGAGACGGGGAACTTGGAGTATTATTCGTCGTCTGCGCGACGGGTGGGGATTTTGGGAGCGAGTCGATACCCGCCGGAGAGGTGGACTGTGTTGGGGGTGTTTGAATTTGGGGATTTGCGGACGGTGCAGAGGTTTGAGATTGAGGGCAAGGGAATGACGACGAGATACTTGCGGGTGATGTATGCTGGGAAACAGGGGAATGAGTATTATTGCCCGATTTCGACGATCCGAGCGTTTGGAAAGAGCTTGATTGCGGATTGGAAAGATGCGTTTGAGCATCCTATGCAGGACGAGGGGATGAGGGCGGGAGAGTGGGGATGAGGGCGGGGGGCGGGACGGGGCGGGCGGGCAGGGGTGGAAGGATGCAGCGGGGGTAGATGGTGTGAGGCGACGGCGGGGGACGGGGTAGTGGATAGGACGGTGCGGGCGGGAGGCGGAGCGGGGTCGGAGATGTTTGCGGGGGTGCAGAAGGGGGGACGCGGGAAAAAGTGGAGGGAATGGCGGAGGGGGGAGGAAGCGGGGAGGAACAAGGCGAGTGGACAGGGGAGGGTGCGAGGAGGCCGGGTGCGGGGAGGGGATGTCGGAGGAGGAGCGACTGTTACTGGAGGCGGTGAGGGCGGACGCGCAGTCGAGTGTGAGTGGGAATGATAATATCTTTCGCAAGGTGACGCGTTTGATTCGTGTGTTGGAGTTGAATCAGACGTTGACGAATCAGTATATTGAGACGCATTTGTCCAGAATGGCGCGGATGTTGGAGAGGATCCAGATGGAGATGGAAGTGTTGGAGGAGCGTGGGCGGAGGGAGAGGGGCATGACGGGGATGGTTGTGGGGATGGAGGGCGGGTAGGGAGTTGGAGCGGATGATGAGGTGGAGGGATGTAGTGGTCGGAGGTTTGGCAGGTGTTGTGGGGATATTGGTGGCGGGATATGGGTGTTGTGGACGGCGGTGGGTGGTGGGAGGGTGGTGGGCGGTAGTGGGGAGGCGGGGCGGGCCGTGGGGATGGAGGCCGTTGGTGAGTTTGGCGCGACAGTGGCAAGCGGAAAGGGAGCGAGGAAAAGAAGGAGGCGCAGTGGAAAGGTGGGGGAGCCGGTGGGTTGGGAGCAAGGTCTGTGTCGTCGATGGAGTTGGTGTCGTCGCGGCGCGGTGGTGGCGCACACGCAGACGACGAAGATGCTGACGCTCGGGCCGCTCCAACGAAGAGGGCGACGAGGCTATTGCAGGGCTAACCAAGCTGAAATTGAGCAAGGAGGGGAGGAGGAGGCTTTCGGCAATTGGTTGATAATCAGTGGCACGTGGACATGGACACGTGTTATGAACTCGTTTGGTTGGAGTTGTTGGATTGGCGAATGTGGCAAAGTGCAGCGCCAATCGGAGCCCTGAGAAAAAAAATTCCAATTGAATTTGGCTGCTGTCGACGGTGCCCTGCTCGTTGTTAAATCATAAATAGAGAGATCGGATCAACAGCCAACGCCCCCTTCCCACCAACCCTCGCCACTCCCACTCTATTCTACTCCCGATCCACTCCGATCCCCCCCAAAACATCCACCGCCACAATGAACACCAAACTCTCTATCGACTCAATCGACCTCTCCTCCAAGCGCGTCTTCCTCCGCGTGGATTTCAACGTCCCCTTCGACAAGGAAACCGGCACCACCATCACCAACACTCAACGCATTGACGCCGCCCTTCCAACCATTCGCCACATTCTCGCCGCAGGTCCCAAGGCCCTAGTTCTCGCCTCTCATCTCGGTCGTCCTCAAGGAAACGTCATCCCCAAGTACTCTCTCCGCCCAGTCGCCAAAGTCGTTGAACAAAAGCTCGCTACCAAAGTCGTCTTTCTAGAGTCTGCCATAGGTGCAGACACGGAAAAGGCTTGCGCAGATCCAGAGCCGGGTACCGTTTTTCTGTTGGAGAATTTGAGGTATCATATCGAGGAGGAGGGCAAGGGTGTTGACGCAGAGGGGAATAAGATCAAGGCGGACCAGCAGAGTGTGCAGCAGTTTAGAGACGCTTTAAGCAGGCTGCTGACGTGTATGTGAACGACGCGTTTGGTACCGCCCATCGTGCACATTCTTCTATGGTGGGCGTGCAGTTGCCGGTACGGGCGGCTGGTTTTTGATGAACAAGGAGTTGCAGTATTTCGGAAAGGCGTTGGGGGATCCCGCGAGGCCGTTTTTGAGTATTATGGGTGGCAGTAAGGTGTCGGATAAGATTTTGTTGATTGAGAATCTGCTGGATAAGGTGGATGAGATGATTATTGCGGGCGGAATGGCGTTTACGTTTAAAAAGGTTGTGCATGGCATGTCGATCGGCAAGTCGCTGTTTGATGACAAGGGTGCGGAGATTGCAAAGGACATTGTGGAAAAGGCGGAGAGCAAGGGAGTGAAACTACACTTTCCTGTCGACTTTACCATCGCCGATGACTTTTCGCCGCAGGCAAAGACCGGTATCGCAGAGGAGGCGGATGGGATTCCTGACGAGTGGATGGGGCTTGATGCGGGGCCCAGACGCGTGAAATGATGCGTGAGGTGATTTTGAGGGCAAAGACAATTGTGTGGAATGGACCGGTGGGGGTGTTTGAGTTTGAAAAGTTTGCACTAGGTACAAAGGCTGTGATGGATGCGGTGGTTGAGGCTACGGGTATGGGCTGCGTTAGTATTATTGGAGGCGGCGATACCGCTACGGCTGCAAAGGATATGGGGCGCGGATAAGGTGAGTCACGTTTCTACTGGCGGAGGCGCGAGTTTGGAGCTTTTGGAGGGTAAGACTCTGCCTGGTGTTGCTGCATTGTCGGACGCTTGAGGAGGGACGCGACGTAGTGTAGCTGCCTGTTGAGAGTGTGGTAGACGATAAAGTTGTTGCAGAGTTGAGACATTGGTGCCGGTTGAACTGTTGCTTTGAGCAAAGTGGTGATGGTGGTGTACCAAAGAGACATGCTGCAGGGGTCTGGGTCTTGGTCTGAGTAAAGTGTAAAGAACGATGACATGACAACGTGTCACCGTGGGAGTAACAAACATGGCCATGATGAAAACTATGCACGCCGTCATACTTGCGTTTTATTGGAAGATTCTGTGGAGTCTAGCTGGTTTCTAGACAAGTGCAGACACGCTTGAAACAAACCCAAAACAAGTTGCCGTCAAGTCATGGGCGCCTTTCCCACACCGGCGGGTCGACTGTTTCTCCAAGGCATTCCGGCCCCACGTGCAGTGCCCCACACCGCTCCTCCATCATGTCGTCCCCCCCACCGTGACGCTTCTTCACGCACGCGCGACGTACACGCTTGAAATTCCGGAGACGTTACAGGAATTGCAACGTGAGGTAGAGGCGGCAACTAGGGTTCCGGTGTCGGGTCAGCGTCTTGTTTTTGCGGGGCGTAGATTGACGGGAGCGGGAGATACGCTGCTTTGTACACTTGGTGTGTGTGGGGGAAGAAACTCATGCTGCTGGGTCGGGCGGGGGGTTTGGATGAGAAACGGGAGTTGAAGTGTGCGAATTTGGAACGGGTTGAGGCGTGCCGGAGGGAGGTGAGTGAAATGGAGGGTAGGTTGAGGGGGGTTGAGCAACGGGTGGGGGTGGGGGAGGAGGGGGTGAGTTTGAAACGGGAGACGATGGTGCTTGCAGAGGGGTTATGAAGGTGCTGCTGACGTTGGATGGTATTGTGGAAGAGGGTGAGCAACGAGGGGGGGTGAGTGGGTGGAAGAGTGAGCGAAAGGCACTTGTCCGGCGCGTGCAAGCGAATTTGGAACGGTGTGACAAGTTGGAGAAGGAGGAAGGTGGAGTGAGGGCGGTGTCAGAGTGTAAGACGGAAGGGTTTGTTTATGGGGGGAGGAGGATGATGATGATGATGATTTTTTTTGGGGAGTATACTTTGTTACGGAAGAATGCAGAGAATGCACGTGTGCTTGGCACGGATCACTGGGCGCTTGGCCTTTTCGAGGATGATTATGGCTGGAGCGCGTTGTTCAGGTCGCATGCTCCATGAGTTTGGGATTTGGGTGTATGATATCGTACAAAGAGTTGCTTGGTGTGGATGTGCAATCGTTATCTATACCCTACTGTGAGATGATGGCCGCCGCATTTCTCCGCCTGCCCCGTTTATTCTCGTAAAAGTCTTGTGATCAATGCTGCATGAATGATTGCACCACATTGAATTGTTGACTTGCTGCTCATGTCATTAACAACAACTTTTCCCACTCTCCCTTTCCCATCCTACCATCTTACATTCATCTTTGACATCTACTAGAGTGGTTTGCAACAACTCAACCCGCCGCCTCGCCCATCAGCCCCACCGGCAAGGCAACTGCATCTGCAAACGTTGGGACTGTCTCCCAGTCGCGGATTCCCATGCTATTCTTTTTTTGTACACACTGCCAAAGGGGGCCGCTCTGCAGGGACAACTACCCATTTACACTCTAGTCCACCTATCTCCAGCCCACAGTTACCGTCCCTCTGCGGGCACGTTACAATCTTCATACACTCATCAGTGGAATCAACAGACAACCTGCCTCACCTTGAAAAAAGATAAAAGCGCACCAACCATTTACGACCCCTCGCACAACCTGCCATCCATACACAAAGCCCTTTTGCATTCTCCTCTGCAAAAAGTATAAGCAATTTGCACTATCATCCCATACAGGGGTTCTCGAGCGGTTACCGATTCAACGGCATGATCGTTTATTCGTTGGGCAAATGCAATTCGCTGTTGCTTTGTCCGCTCCTGAGATGCAACATTCCGTACAATTACTCTGCAACTATCGCGCGTATTGTGGGGTGCATTTTTTTGTGTTATTCTACACGACTCCCTTGCATCTACACTTGTTCCAAACCGAGAATTGAGAAAACACCACTAGTCTTGGACCCCATTGATACAACCTCGCAACGGTTAGAAGTTGCCCTTTGTTCCACATGACCGCTTGCTTGATTATAGCAGACATTCGCCTCGGTAGTCTGGCTTTTAAACTTGTTTTGCATTTGCCGGCTAAGAAACTTATCACATCATTGGAGCAGCAAATGAAACCTGCTCTGTCTGGTTTCAAGACAGAAATAGTTGATGCCAGGACGAGTCACTGCCAACCTTTCTGTCCCTAGGTGCTACCAGTCGCTGCGTATCCCAGTACAGCCCTGATACCAACCCCTGCCGCTGTAGTTTTAAATCTTTACGTTGAATGCAAATCTGCACGCATATGTTTACGTCACTCGTCCTACTTTAGTTGAAGAGACCCCCAAAAAGTGCATTCCTGCTATCATTTGCTGTACTCGGAATTCATTTCAAATGAGATTATACCAGCGCCTTCATTCCTGTCACTCTCACCTTGTTCAGGTAGACTTGCTCGACGATTTTGGCGCAGCGACACCATCAGCTTCTCTTTGACCACTATCGGGGATGACATTATGCAGGATTCCAACGCTGCGATGGATTCCAATCTTAATGCTTTGGTACCTGTCGAGAAAACCTGCAGTCTCGAGCCAACCACATTGCTCATGAAGAATCATCCCAGATTGCTAAACACGATTCCTTATTTACGCTTGACAGAGTTACTATGAGTCAAGAGGAAGAAAAGTGGTCTCTGGTAGACGTCGATCATCGAGGCGAGCTCGACAGGGGCCTGGGAAAGGACGAATCAACCTTATTGTTTGACTATAGGCGTAATATACGCGGTCATCTGAATGATAATGACGAGGACCTATGCTTTTCCCCGAGGCTTTCGGATATTCTGGATAGCCCGATGGCTCGTTGTTTCTCTCACAAACTCACCTCTTGCAGGCCAAGCTATCCAGCGGTTTCGGTGCAACAGATGCAACCATCTACAAACTCAGCAAGCGAGCAAAGCAGAAAATACGCAAGCGAACCTGCACTGCTTCTGATGAGAATGAACCATTTGCAATGGACGTCGCATTACAAATGAATGCGCAGGAGTTTCCACAGTTGGATCCACTCTTTCAAGTTGCGTTACAAGCCCCGAATGGTTTTGAAGATCCCACGAATCAGGTACACTTTTCAGCAGAAGGTCAAGGAATGCATGTGTCGGAAAGCCGTGGCGATAGGCAAATTGGAAAAGACCGATCAGAGCTGCACATTTGGAAGCGAGGTCGTTTTCGACGATCCGTGCGAAGCTCAGAGTAGCAGATGTGGAGCTCGGGATCCACTTTGATAGGGTGGATATAGACTCGCTACCAGTCATGAAGAGTCCACTGCAAAAGTCGGGAAGGCATACAGTGATTCGTGGGCGACTTCAGGACTCCCATCCGTTTTCAACAGCAGCCCGGAACCTCGGGTACAAACTCGTTTCAAAACGGTATGAAAACGAGCTGGGGTCAAGGGATGAGGAAGCGGGGAGGGGTTTTTCATGAAGGACCTCAACGCGTTTCTGAGTGAAATTGGAAACCGGCATTTCAAAATCCCAGTCATAGGCGGGGGATCTCGACCTCTACATGTTGACAAAGGAAGTAATGCGCCTTGGTGGAGTGCAAAACGTGGTCCGAAAGAGAGCATTTCGCATTGTCGCGCAGCAACTTGAAATCCCGAAACGTGCACCAGCGCAGCGTCAGTCTCAAGGGCGCTTACGAAAAGCTGCTGTTTCATTACGAACAGAGACTTGTTTACGGGAAATGGCCTGAGGACCCAAACAAAGCAGTGAATATGAAGGAACGGGTTTGTGAGAGAGGATGAAGGAGAAACGAGCAAGGAATGCGTGCGCGAGGGTGAGGAGAAAGACTGACGAGGGGTTGGAACAAGCTAAAATGTGGTGTGACCTGGAGCAGCTGCATACAGGGGATGGAGCTGGTGCAGGACGATGGTGCACAGAGTGGAGCGAGCGGGAATGCAAGGGAAGGTATTCTATCTGTAATCTTGGCCGATACTGGGGAGTCGTTTGCCCTCTCCGCAGTGGGCAAGTGAATACTCGACGGAGGACGAGTTGAGCTATGTGATCAAAGCATCGCGCAAGGTGGATGTTAGCAAGAGTAAGTCTCCGATCCCCTCAAACTAGCATTTACACTACAACCACGACACGGTCCTTTGCTGCAACGGCGATAATTCCAACAAGACGACACACTAACCGCGCAGCTTCTCCACTGGCTATTGCAATTGCCTACACATTCCCCATAGTCAGCACAGCGGGCGAAGCGATACTCCTAGCGGCAGCCGAATGCTTTGACCTCCCCCGACACCGACTCTCTGATCAACAACCCAAACTGCGGCACGACCTTTGCCTTGCAAAAGACATCTGCCTGCTACCGCCCGAAAACCAAATCTCGCGCAAAGCACAAGGCTTTCTGTTCAACCTCATTCTGATGCTAACCAGCTCCGCAGAGGACCTCCGACTCCGCCGCAACGACTCTGCCTACGGGTTAATCCACGGCCTGCTCTTTGTTCTACAAGCCTTTTACACGCAGCACCTGGAACCGAAAAAAGGCGCCTATGTGGGACCTCGACGCACGAGTGCCCTTTACAACCGAATTGCAGCATGATGTCACTCTAGATATTGCAGCCGCTTACTGCGCACTGCGCATTTTATGCGACTTGTGCGGGGCGCAACATGCAGTGTGTACATCAGTGATGTATGAAAAGTTAATCCCTACGGTATGTTCATTTCTAACGCAAGGTCATTTACACCGGACGTTTATACTGGGTGCATTGGACACGGTGCAAAAGGTGGTATGCAGAGTAGCGGATGGGGAATCAAGAGGGGTGGTGACGAGAGTGGCGGGGAGTGTATTAGGGACGATTCGACGATGCACGAGGAGGGATGGGGTGGGTTTAGGGGAGGATGGGGAGTGGAATGGGGATTATGAGGTATGTGGCAAGGCGTTGAAGACGATGCGGTGTTTGACGGAGGGGGGTGGAGGTTGGATAGGGATTTGGTTTGTGAGTATGTGAGGACGGTGGGGGAGCTGCTTGGGGATGATAAGGTGGTTGGGGTGTGGAGGGGTTGGGAGGTGGTACGGGATTTTGTTTTAGGTATGGGGAGGAGGCTGGGAGGGATGTGGGGTTTGTGAGGGGGTGATGCGGGTGGGGAGCAAGGGCGGGATGTTGGGGGTGCGGTGGAGAAGTTGAGGGGGGAGGGAGTGCAGGGGGCGGGCATTATGGAGGATGTTTAATCAGGGGGGGGATGTATGGGATGGTGGTGGTGTGGTTTTTATAGGTGTGGGTTTTTGGTGGGGGAGGGAGGGAGAGTTGGCGGGTCGGAGGTTGTTGATGGTTGTTGAATGTTGTTTTTGCCGCAATCCTGTTTCCCTCCGGTGTCTAGCTAGCCTAGTATCTCAACGGTAGTGAATGATCACAAGCGACATGAACGATGGTATGTTTCTTGTTTTAACGAGGTTGAGCAAACAAACGTGGGAATTGATTTGTGCTTGTCCGTTGGTGTTGTTGTGAACAAGAAAGCAAGTGGTCGGCGGTTGGCCAACGTGCGGATGGCACAAGAGATAAAAAAGAGTCGAGTGTCAGTACACGAGATGGTAGTTTGGTCAAAGAGCTAGTCCAGCGATAAGGTCGAGCCCCAAACAGCGAGGTCAAATATATGCCAAATGTGCCAATTTTAAAAACAAGAGTTGACGCTCGCCACTGCTGTAGTGACACGTACTCTTTGCTAAACGAGAACAAACATGCAATAGGCAGAAAGATACTTTTTAAAAGGGCAACGAAGAAACCCCCGACTTTTTTCCAGCCCTCACCGTTGCAGTGTGCGTCTCGCGCGCATGATTCACCCACCGAGATTCCTCAAAGGTCCCAATATAAACCAGAGATATGCACCGAGTCACTTACCCAATCGTTGCTAACATCAGCGGTATCAGCGCAACACGAGGCAGTGTTTGTCTGCACATGAAACTGGTTGCAACACAACATGTATCCCAGTCCAGTTTGGTGGCAAACTCTCTCGGCTCAAGGCCCCCACCGCATCATAACAAACACCAAATCAAACCAAATCCCCCGTCTTGTTGGTCAACGCCAGCCAGCCCTCGGCTTACCCACTATCTGATAAATGGCAACTCGTAAAAACAGCCTCCCCGTCCATTTTTATAAACACCACCGTCCGTCTCCCCGTGACCCGTACAATGTCCGTAACCACCGCCATCACTATCCCATACACAGCTGCCTGGTCTTCATCCCGCGCCGCCGAGTTCAGAACAAGGAGCAACGACCTACAGCTACAGCCGACTAGTGTGCGACTCGAGACCCTAGCACACTGTTTTTTTGTAAATTCAGACCAGTGACAGCACAACCTTTGACGTCTCATACCTACAGTTATGTTCGGTGCGCACCGATTCTGTTCTTTTCCTTTTTCCCGCTCTTCTATGTCTGCAGCTTGACCTCCCCTCTTTGAATCAACAGTTGCTGCAATCCAGCTTGACTCACCGTCCCGCAAACACCCCGCAACCTGTCACACGCCAAAAGTATATCAACTTTTCCCTCCCGCCCATCTTGTCACGCAAATCACCACTACATACTACCTAGGTAGAGTTAATCCATCCGTTCCTCCTCATCCCCGATCCCGCTCAACCGCCCCCTACCGTCCCCGTCCCCATCCCCAGTCCAACCCTATGATCAACCTATCAATTAGGAAAGAGTGCCAACACCGCGTCCCGAATCCGCCTTTCTGCACTCTCCCCTGATTCCGACCAAAGTAAACAGCCACTCTTTCTCCAGCCGCCGATTCCAAATCCCCGCCCCCGCAATCATCGCGCTCCACGCCCAGCCTGCCGCCATCCAACCGCCACTCTAGTCACCCTCAAAAAAAAGCGTCAACACTCGTGCACCTGTCCAAATTACCCCCTCTCCTGCCATGGCACAGAGGGCTTTGCGCGCTGCCCATCCTCACTGATCGGGCACTCGTCCCCGCCCTCCGTGAGGACCGCACCGCCCGCACTACTGTCCGCCGCCACAGCGGCCGCTGGGGTCGCCGACATGCCGCCACCCACGTCGCCCACCTTGAGCACGACTGTATTATAACTGCCTTCACACTCCTTGGCCGGGCATTTGTGGTAGTTGAAATGATACTTGACCCAGCTCCGAGTGCCACAGTCATTACAAAGAATGAGCGAGCGCTTGTTATCGTATTCCGGTGGCATAGGTTCATTGCGCACATGTTCGTCAATCTCCCGAAAATATGAGGTCATATTCTTGAGACTGCGCATACAAAGCGGGCACTGATAGCGCTTGGCGGTATAAATCTCAAAGCACTTCTTATGCATGGTATGTCCGCAGCGCATAAAAAACACCGGCTCGGTACTCGTAAACAAATATCCCTTACAGACCGGACAATTGGTATGCAAGGCCTTACTCATGCAACGATGTCGATCACGACTGGACAAGCTGACACAGGCGTCACAATTATCACAATGATAATTATCAATACCCAAACCTTCTCCCAAGCGACAAATCTTACAGCGATCACAATGATAGACCTTTTTCCCCGGGGTATTCTCATAAAAGCGACACTCTGCACAAAACCAATGAGCAAAACGCTCACCACACGACACACATCGTTCGGCCACCGGCTGCTGAGTCAAACACAGCATACACAAGACCTGGTCTGTTGCAAAGCGATCAATCTCATGATCCTCCCCAACTGCCTCATCATGACAAAAGCGACAACTGACAAACAGACCACAACACTTTGCGCGGATCTTACAATTCCTAGCATAATGCTTACAACCCAACAACGGGTTTGCATTGGCATGCCCCTCCCCCCCCCCCGTCGACGCGCGGGTGCAGCGGGCGATACAAAGGATCATACTGGGTGGCAAACAAGTTGCGAAGGGCAGACTCCAATTTTGCCGTCTTTGCACGTTGATACGAGGCCAAGAAACGGTGCCTACAAGCGGCAATCTTGGCATGAGAAGCGGAAAGGTGTGCCAATTTGAGCGGAAATGCGGGATTTGAAGGGGGAGTGGTTGGGGATGGGTTTTGAGGGGTGTGAAGGGTGGGGGGTGTGGGTGTGGGGGGGAATGGGTGGAGGCTAGATGTGCGGCGGCGGAGGGGGAGAGACCGTTGGCACGGGCTTGAGTGTAGGAGGATTGGAGGGTGTGGAGGAGGGTTTGGGTTGTGGGGGATGGGGTGTGGTTGGTGATTGAACCTTCTGGGGCTTGGGAGGAGTGGGGGGTTGAGGATGGGTTGGGTTGGGTTTGGGTGTGGGTTGGGGATGGGGTTGTTGATATTGAGGTTGACATTATTTTGTTTGTTGTTGTTTGTTGGATTTTGGAGGTTTGGGTGTTGGGGGGGGGGGGGGTGTTGTGTATTGGGTGAGTGAAGGGAGATGGGGAGGGGAGGGGAGGGAGGGAGGGAGAAGTGAGGAGAGGTGGGTTTGAGGAAAGGAAAAAGGGAAGGGGGCGGGCGGGGCGGGCGGGGCAGGGCAGGGCAGGGGCTGGGGTGAAACAAAAGATTGGTAGAGTATTAAAAAAACCAATCGACAAACATCCGACACTTGCGCTACGTGTCTATGCGGCTATGGCGGCATAATGGAACACACACACAATTTCTGTCCACTCCACAAACATCCTATACCTCTTTTTACTTATTTACTTTTTTTCTTTTCTTTTCATGTTGCCATACTGGGCTGTACGAGTATGCCACTATGCCCTGTGTCCACACACCAAACCACCCCGCAGCGGTCACACCTCACCTCACCTCACCTCATCTCATCTCAACCACCCACTCACCACTCATCACTCACTCACCACCACCCTCCCCCCCCCCCCCCCCCTCAAAAAAAACTCTCTCTAGCCTCGCTCAAACTCGCTCGCTACCTAGAGTGTACCCTCTCCCACAATCACACACCCCAAACTCCCCTCATTATATTATTATATTATTATTATTCAACCCTGTCCACCACCACACCCCCTATGATACAGTAACACTAAATTACCAACAACCCCCCACTTTTATCCAACCACCACAATAACAAACAAACAAACAAACAACAACAAACAACACAAACAAACACACACACACACCACCCTTCCTCTTCCCGCCCTCTCGATACTGCACTGTACCTCGTCCATCCTACCCTTTCTCCACCCGATTTCAACATCAACATCCAAAATCACAAAACACACACAAACACTTCTTTACTACACTACCATTACATTACTCCACACTCCCAATATTCTTCCATACACTACGTACCAAACTTCAAAAAAAAAATCAATACCCCCCCCTCCAACCCGCCCCCCTCAAACCAAACACCCCCTCAACTTACACATGACGGACCCTCCACCCGCCTCCTCCCACACCCCAATGACATCACCGTCCAAAAAAACTCGTATCACCTAGACCGAACATTCGCCGCTCTCTTTCGAAACAGCGCGTGTTTCACCACCTGTCTACTCTTCGGAATCTCCATACCTCGCTCAAACTCCGAGTATCTCACCCCTCTCCCACCGCTCAATCCACCAATCGATGTGCCCCTTCGTCTCACTCCACCTCCAAACCACCCCCCGGTCCATTCCCGGCCAACATCCTCTCCTCCTCATCCACCTCCAAATGCTCCGTCGCCTCCGCCTCATTCGCCGCCAGCACACTCGCCAGCAATTCCTCCTGTTCCTCCCGACTATCAAAGTCCAACTTGGCCTTATCCATCCCCTCCAGATGCGTGATCACTTTGAACGCGTAACCCTGATCAATCAAAAACTGCTGTCGCTTGGACGAATAAAACATCTCCTGTGTGTCCGTCGACACCAGCGAGTAGAAAAACGCATTAAAGTTTTGTCCCGCACGCGGTTTCGGTCGCAGGATACGTCCCAGCCGTTGCGCCTCCTGTCGACGCGACCCGTAATGCGAGCTCACTTGGATCAGCACGTTGGCCTCGGGAATGTCAATCGATGTATCCCCTACTTTGGACAGCAGAATCGTCCCTAGGTTCGGGTTGTGTTGAAAGTTGGCCAGTATCCGCAGCCGCTCCGTCTGCGTCGTCGGTCCGTAGATGTACGGCCGACCCAATCGCCGCGCATACATCTGCAACGCGTACACATTGTCCGCAAATATGATCACCTTGTCCCCGCGTTCCTCGTGAAACTTCACCAGGTATTGGCACATCCGAAACTTGTTCGGGTTCATCGCGTACAACAGCTTGCGCCGCGCGGGATTCGACGACAAGTAGCATCGGTAGAATTCCTTTGTCATCGGACACCACACCTCGGCGCATTGCACAGTCGCTAGGTAATTGTCCCGCTGCAAGTCCAACCAGTTTGCTTCGTACAACTTGGGACCGATCAAAAAGTTGATATCCCCAATCTTTTCGTCCTCACGCAGCAACGTCGCCGTCAATCCCAGCTTGCAATGCGCCTTGATCACCCCAATCACCCTCCGAAACACATTCGCCGGCACCACGTGCACTTCGTCCAGCAGCAGCAGCCCCCACTCCTTCTGCTTGAGCTCATTCAGCATTCTCTCGACTCTGCCGCCCTTCGCCCGCTGTGTGAAATCATCGAGTACGTAGTCACCGTCACCCCACCGTAGAAACTCTTGTCCTTCATGCCAGAGTTGGACGCCACAAACCGCCCAATCTGATCCCGCGGCATCGTGCTCCACGTGCAAACTGGTATCGCCACTTGCTCCACCGACACAGAACTGTGCACAAGCAAAGCACGGGCTTCTTGATCGTGCACGCCGCCGTCACTCCCACCAAACTTTTCCCCGCTCCACATGCAGCACAATCACTCCCGACCTCGCACGCCCGTTCCCAAACATCTTCTCCAGGCTCTTCTCCTGATACGGCCGGATCTTCGCAATCGGCTTGGGTCCAAGTCAATACTCTTATTCACCGTGTCGTTCCGAAAGTCATACTCTTCCATAAAGGATAGTCCAGCTCAATCGCTCGACGCTTGACGTGTTCCACCTCCTCCGGTCGAACCTCAAACTCAAATGCCTTTTTCTTGCTGCTCCCCAGCAAGTTGCGCACCTCCTCCTCCTCGTCATCCTCTTCGTCCAAGGCTTTTGCCAAAGCCGGCCAGTGTGGCCGCATCGCTCACGGCCTCATCTCCACCGGCAAGCACTACGCCCTGTTCGTCGGTTTCAACCTCCTTTCCACCCGGCTCTGCGCTTTCTGGAACCCGAGCGCGTGAGATTTGCGAATCTGCCAGGAAGATGCGCAGCACATTTTCATCGTACGTCTGCACAACATACTTGCCCTTTTTCAACACCAACTTTGTTTTGCCGTTGTCTTTGTGCAGTCGCGAATGAATTGAGGGACCTCCCGTGGAAGGTCTGTTTTGCACAGCTTACCCAGGGCACGAATGATGCTTTCGCTGTCGAGACCAACAGACACAGCGGCGTAGAGGGGTAAGGAGTGAGGCGGTACTCATGCAATTGCTCCGGACGAGAGACGGGTTCCGCAATAGCGACAAGAAATCGTAGGCCTGCTTGTAAATCGGAGAGAAAGTCTCGAGAAAGATGCGCTTATCAGCAGACACATAAACAGGTCGGTTGACATGATCCGGACGCAATCGCAGGTTGGTATAGTCCTTGGTGTGAGCGGCATCATCATTTTCATCCTCCTCAACGGTAAAATCAGCCTGCATTGCGGCACGAGGAATCATGGGAAGCATGTCATCCTCATTTTCTGCAGAGTCGCGGGCAGCACGACCACGGGGTTTTTGTCGTCCTTTTCCGGATCATAATCAGAGTCGCCGTCGGAATTGGTAGGGACCTCTTTCTCTTCCTGCGCTTTTCCTTTTTGCGTTCACGACGCTCGCGCTTGCGCTTCTTGCGCTCGCGACGGGCACGACGCTCTTCGTCGTCATCAGAAGGGCGTCGACATCTACTACCTTGTCGGCGAGAGCGGCATAGTTGACGTTTGAGGAGGAGCGGCGCGATCGTGAATCATTGCCGTCCATTTTGGCGAGGAACGTTTGCTTGTCCAAGATAGAGCTGGCGACTAGGATACAGGATGAAACGCAATGCGTAAACTTTACATTTACGTCAAGTCGATTGCGACTGAAACGAATTGCACGCTGGACAAACACGTACCACGATTTATTACTGTAATGCGGTCTGTAAAGGCCGCTTATGCATTTATCGGGAGCGGTCAACAAACACGTGTCAATACGATACTGTGTGTCGACGTGTCGACATCAAGCGCTGAAATGCAAAAAATAAATTACAGTATCAAAAGTTGAGCAAGATTCGGTCTTGCCTGACGCCTACGGACTTTAGGTACGACGTGACATCTTGCCCCATCCCCTTCACGCCGCACAACAGAGCTCCCGTCTCGCCGGGACTTTCGACGCCCATCTCTTCAAACACGTCCTGCACGTAGCCCCTCTTGCCACCCCATGCCTCGGACTCGCGACTCATCACTGGAATCACCTCCACCCCGTCCTCCTCCCAAAGCCCAAACCGCTCCTTGTACGCCATTCTGTCTTCATTACGACACCCGTAAAACAGTTTGACCCTCCTCCTACCCCGCATCATCACCCCATTCAATCGACTTTCAATAGCAGCTCGGATAGGCGCAATGCCGCTGCCCGTTGCAAACAGCAAAACATCATACACCCCCTCACCCACCCCGACCTTTCCCATCCCAAATCCCTTTCCCATCACCGGCGATATCTCCACCTGACCCCCTTCCTTCAATTCGCCAATCCACGCAGTCCCTTCCCCTCCTTGATCAAAAACTCAAACACCCCCTGCAAATTCGGCGCACAACTAATCGCAAAAAAACCAACCTTTCCACCCTCCCCGCTCCTCATTTTGACATACATTCCCGGTATACGATACGCATCACACAACGATCCAACTCACCCGTCACCCCAACATCCAATACCAACATTCGATGCCCCTCACACACCTCCCGATTCTCCAATACCTTGACCACATTCCATTCCGTCTCTTGCTGTGTCGCCCGTGCCATCCTCACCACTCCATCCTACCCCCCCGAGCCACATGCAACCAACTCCTTCCACAAACCCCCGATACGTCCATACGCTTGTTCTTTGAACCACAGATACCCCACCCCGGGCATCAACCGCCCAATGGAAACCGGCCCATCCCTACCGCCCCAACAAACGCACTGCATCTGGAATGCATCTCTCGTATCTTTGTGTCCCGTTTCACAAACGCCACTCGATCCCGTGGATTGCTTTTGTTCGGCAATGACGGGACGTGAGTGAGGACGATTCCGTACCGGCTTGTTCATGTCTGCTCCTGGTGTGACCTCGTCGCCAATTGGGTTGCTTGACGGCAATCACAACCCACCCCGCCATCACTACAGCAAAACCCAGCCAACAATTTCCCAGGCGGCAGAATCCACGTCACAAATACTGTCAGCATTTATGCTTACAGTACTTTACTCATTCAACCGTCGGTGTCTTGATTGCAAATGCCAGCGCACATCCGCTCTCCCTGTACCGACCGACTCGCCAACCTCTTACCCGCCCTCCCTACCTCCCTCACCCCTTTCCTATTCTCCAATGTCGACGCAATGTCTCTACGACATCCTCCAAATCCCCAATTCCGCCACCGACCCCGAAATCAAAAAGCATACCGCGCAGCCGCCCTCGCCTCTCACCCCGACAAAAACCCAGGCCATGAAGCAGAAGCCGCCGAGCATTTCAAACAGGTCCAACATGCATACGCCGTTCTGTCAGACCCGCATGAACGGGCCTGGTACGACAGTCACCGCCACCAATTCTTCGCACAGGCTCTACATTTCGTTCTGCAGACACGCAACAAGCCTGAAATGGCTGATGCTACGCGGGTCGACTTGTTTTCGTGCTTTTCCCCGGCGGCGTTTGATGGATTCGGGGAGGGAAAGGAGGCGTTTTATGGGTTTTATGGGGGGTGTTTGACCGCTTGTGGGCGGAGGAGGTTGAGGTGGGGAGAGAGAGGGGGGGCGTCGAGGTTGGAGTGTCGTTTGGTGGGAGGGATGCGAGTTGGGAGACTGTGAGGGCGTTTTATGCGTTTTGGGAGTCTTTGTGTCGGGGAAATCGTTTGCATTTGCAGACAAGTGGAATTTGGCAGAGGCCCGAATCGTGATGTGCGTCGTTTAATGGAGAAGGAGAATCGGAAGGAGCGAGTGAAATGAAAAAGGAGTTTAATTCGACGGTTAGGGAACTTGTCGCGTTTGTGAAGAAGAGAGATCCTAGGGTGGCGTTACGGAGGAAAGAGGAGGAGGAGAAAAGGAGAGGAGGGAGGTGGAGCGCGTTGAAAAGGAGAAGGAAGGATGAGGCTCAGGAAAGCGGGAGCAGCGACGTGAAATGGATGAGGGAAAAGGTGTTGGAGGAGGACGCTGAGCAGTTGGATGAGATATTGAGGAATATCGAGCTTGACGAGGAAATTGACAGGAGGGAGAGGAAAAGGAAAGGAAAGAGGGGTGTTGCTGCTCAGGAAGAGCATGATCATGTGGAGATGCCCGCGTCGAATGAGGTTGACGTCCAAGCTGCTGAGGAGACGGGCGGCGAGGAAATCGAAGCCGGAGATAGTTGCGGTCTAGAGAGGCGGAAACGGACACATCTGATCTCCAAGACCTGTACTGTCCTGCGTGTCGCAAATCATTTCGAACGCAGGCTCAAATGATCGACCATGAACGCTCAAAGAAACACAAGGCTGCAGTGTCTAAACTCAGAAAGCAGTTGCTGAAAGAAGAAAAAGCTTTTGAGGGTGCTCAATTACACGCGAGTGCGGGTGCGTACATGGCAGGCGAGGATGGTGCGAGTCTTGGAGCTGCTGCAGAGCACGTCGACAACTTTGCGGGGGCCTCGCGCTCAAAGTCAAAGAAGAAGAAGAAGCAGAAAGCTAATCGTATGGCTGCAGAGATGATGCGGGCGGAGGACCCGTCGCAGGATTCCCTAGGTGGCACGTGCAAGAGTCGGAAAATCCGAGCCCCAATTTTGACGAGCGTGACACTGTCCGAGATGACTCGCAGGTAGAGACAAGCCGCTGTGTCAAGTGAGACGCAGGCTGATGTTGCCGAGGAGGAGGGCCCACGGGTTGAACTGACAAAGAAGCAGAAGCGCAAGCTCCGGGAACAAAGAAAAAAGGAACAGGCAGACACATCGACAAAGGCGTCACCCTTTTCATGTAATGTGTGCAAGTCGCCTTTCCCTTCGCGAAACAAATTGATGCGGCATGTGGAGGCGACCGGGCATGCCCTACATGTAACTGAAAACGGCAATTCGTCGCGACGGAAAAGATAAAGGGTGCAAATTTGTTGATGTTAGAAAGTTAGACGGATTGCTCTTTATGGGGTTATGGTGAAGCTTTGCTCCACTAATTGGACAACCTCTTGCTCTGCTGTTTTTCTGAGTTGGTGGACAGCGTCCCGGAATGCTTGCCCAACTTGTTTGCTGCCTTGGGCTGCAGCAACGCTGCGGAAACCAGTTTTCCAACTGTATCCGAGTCGTTGGCCTCCATACACGGGCCTCTCCAGATGCTGTCATTCTCGGGCGGTAAACAATGCATCCTGACTTGTGACTCGACCGACGATTTCTGTCAACGGGGCAAATGCCGAAAAGCGAGGCCCGTGAATCACAGGGACACCATAGTGAGCGGCCTCTGCGAAATTGTGACCTTCCCCCCGCGGCCAAACGAGTTGCCAATAAAGGCTACCGTGGCGGCAGAGTAGAATATGGGCAACTCACCCAGCGTATCGGCAATGTAAACCGCGACGTTGGTTGGTGGCACCATATGGCCGTCGGATCTGCGGCACACCAGGTCAGACTGAAAACCCATTGCCACAGCTCTTCTAAGGAGTGCTTTCCCGTGTGTGGGCAGCCTTGGTGCAATGACCAGAAGGGCATTTTTCAGGCGAGGATTGCCTTGTCTCAAGGCTGCATGAGCGGCGAGAATGATGGGTTCATCCGGTGGGTGGGTACTGGCGGCAATCCAAACGGGATTTGCGGATGTGGCGCTACGGAAGGAAGAGATGGCTGAGATTGGGCGGTGGGGAGCGGTGAGGGTTGAGGAATTTGAGGCTTGTGGCGAGATGAATGGGGTTGGGGGAGAGGGTGGAGAGACGGGGAATGTGAGAAGGGGCTTGCGTTGTGACGACGGAGAGTTTGGAAAAGGAGGCGGCGTTGAGAGGGGCGGTGAAGGGACGGAGGTGCGGGGGGTGGAAGGCGGGCGTCGAGAAGAAGGAGAGTTGTTTTGAGTTGGGAGAGAAGGGAGATGAGGAGATGCGGGAGACGATGTTCGATGAAGATGGCGGTGTGAATGGGATGGGAGGAGAGGAAGCGTCGTAGTGGGGAAGGGGATGCAGAGGGAGGGTGAGGGTGCAGATTGTGTGGCGAGGAAGAAGGGAGGCCGGAGGGAAGACGGCGGGAGATTGTTTGCAGATCTTGTATGGTGGGGGAGGTGAAGAGAATGGTGGGAGTTTGGGTTAGTGCGGAGAGGGGGTGTTGGCCAACGCGAGAGGACGTTAAAGGCAGCATTGAGCTCGCCGAGTGAGTGGCCGTAGAAAAGGAGATGGGAGAGGGTAGGGGATGGGGCGGTGCATCGGGTGTTGAAGGTTGAACGGGGGTGGCGGAGGGCGGATGACAGGGATTTGAGGTGGGTGTAGAGGGTCAGGATGGGAGGCATGATGGGAGGTTTGGCAGTGGTGGTTTGGGAGAAGGGGAAGAGGATGGCTGGGTCGAGAAAGGCATCTTTTATCCCATTTCCGCTGGGGCCGTGCTAATGCCGGCGGGAATGTGTCGGCGGGAATGAGGTAAAGATGCAATATCCGATGGCCGGGAGATTGTACTGTACATCATAAGCTGAAATTTCGTTGTACCCTCCAGGATCAGCGAACACATTAGAACCACAATCATTAAAAAAATTGATTCTGAATTTGTTTTCAGTATTTTCTGTAATACGTGTATCAAGTACAGCATGCCAGCAGTTGCCGTGTTCCAGTATAACAGTTATGAAAATTCAGGAGTACTCTGCTGTACTTTACTGTACTGCAATGCACGAAATTCGCTTAAATGCAATACTAGAGAGCATACCCAAACAGAATTCAGAAAATAAAACTTCAAATTTTAGAAATGAAATTACAGTCTGCAATTCAATTGCAGAATTCTGCAGTGAAGTTGTGACAAAACGTGGTGAAATGTGGCAAGTTAGTAGAGATACGTGGGAAATGAATGCGAATAAATAGTACGGAGTACCGCCACTTTTCGCGGGTCCTATCGCCTATACCACCCCCGCCATGGACAAACTCGAGAGCAGCGAAAACCAAGTCCGCGCTGATACTTGAGACTATGCTTTCTTTGTAACTATTGTACGCTAATCTCTGGTGCATCTCCCCCGATGGCCTCGAGATACCTATAAAAGTCCCATACAGGAAACCGACGCATTTACAAAGTCCTTTAGTCTTATCATACACTGCTGCAGCATACATGGAGCCACTTTTTTCAATGAAAGTCTTTCTTTATCCCTTCTTTAAAAGACATACTCTTGTACCAACTAAACTTTTTATTCCCTCCCTGAATATCTCTGCAAACTGAGCACCATATTTCCAAACATAATTTACATATCCTTTCTAAGTGATGTGTAGCAATGAGACGTAATAGAATAGAAGTGGCCATTAAAGGAGTGGCAGAGTAACGGTTCGTGCTTGTCGCCATCTTTTTAATAGGCCAGTTAATAACGCTTGTTTCTTTTCCAATATCGCACTTACGGAACCGAAACATCGTTACACATTCACATTTACTAAACAGATTGAAGTTGAAGTCAAATTGAGATGTGCTTATTCTGTTTCTTCCTGAATGAACTTCTCCAGATCCGTTTCAAACCTGACGGTACCGAATGCCAAAACCACTAGTGTTCTCGATGCTGTGAAGACAGATTCTGCTTCACATGTTCGACGCTTCGAAATGACTTGGAAAGACGCTTTCCATTTACTTGCACTTTCCTCGCAACGTTCCCTTTAAAATTCCCTCTGTCTTGATTGATTCATTTCGGCGATGGATCTATCTGTCCACTTGATACTGAAAACCCTCAGAAGACTAATATTTCCATTTATGGTACCTGTTAGCAATGCACAAACCACTTTTAAAATTTCAGCAATAAATTTCAGAAGTAGTTTTCAGTAATTTGTCATACTACATATTTCTGAATTCTTTCTGAATTCTGTTTTTGCGTAAACTCACTACTTTAGTACTGTACATGCCGCGTGCTTCACAACAATGCATAAAAACCCGTCTTGTACAATTAACACGTCGGGATGCTTCGTGTCAGTAATGAAGGAATAGAGGGGAGCGGTAGAGTAGCGCGAAAGGAGGATAAAGATGGGCCGTGCTGAACGGACAGCGGTGTGTTCCAGCTATTTAACTCGTAAAACTTAGAAAAATTAACCCCGTGTCTCCGACAAGGTCGACGGGAGTTTGGCCCGGCGACGCAGTATTTATCCACACTAACGGGACCGGAGCTGACACAACGGCGGCGACGGTGTCCCGTAAAGCATACTGTAATGAAAGTGCAGCATGCGACAAGGAAATCAAAAACCGCATCAAGGAAGATTCAATTGGCGTTGAATTAGAAAATGGAATCTCCTTGGATCAACGGAGAAAGTGACCAGATTTTGACTGCAACAACTAAAGCAAAAACTGAAAACAACACGAGTTTCGTAATGGTACAACAAAATTAAATTATGTAAAACAAGAGCATTCCTTTTCAAGTCTACATGTACAATTCTCTTCTCAATAGAACTCTACAGTACATTCTATTGACGTAATCCATTGATAAATTCGCTCACGCTCCGCACCACTGTTCCTAGATCTTGAAACAACTGAAACTGCCTTCCATTTCGATAAACTTGTCGAGGCTAATGCCTCGAAATAATTTCGACAATTTTTGGGTATAGGGACTCTACAGACCACTCCAAAACATTGCAGTAATACTGCCTAAGTTAACGTCTAGGTGTAACAATACACGAAAGTTGTGTTGTGTATTTTCATGTGTGGTCGCCACACTGACATGATTTATGCTTTTCTGTGACACGATTTATGCATTGCTGTGACATTCTATGTTCTAAAGATTCTACTACGTAATTTTTTTTCTAGAGCCGTTTACAGTAGCCGTTATAGCATTTAGTCTACGTCAGCTTAGAATGTCTTTTGTTGATTAGATTGTTCTAGTACTGTGTAGCCAAACATAGTAGAAGTTTTTTGCTGTCTAGAAATGGGTATAAAAGGAGCCAGGTAGCTCGGTTTCGAAAAGGGATCCCGCCATCCACCCAGTCACAATCCAAGTTCCCCTATCCCTTGCAGCACCCCAGCTACCCATCTGCTTTACTAGGTGTATTTACAGCGATAAGAAACTGCAGTTGCTATCTCAAAAAGCCAGTTTCAGAAAATTTATCTACATCAAACGAAAGAATTTTGTTCCTGGATTATTTTTCAATAGGCCTTCGAGTCGGCTTTGCCCTTGTAACTGACAACAAAAGGAATATCATCAATAGAGATAGCTTTTTTACCATTAGAGATTCGTCCATTTGATTCCGAATGGAGAAATATATTTTCTATCATTTCAGTGTGCTAGAAGCTCGTAATTTCATCGATACCATAGGAGCTATTTTTTCTCGTAATAATTACCTCAGATTACCAAAACCAACTTCTTCTCTCCAGAATTTCTTTTGCCCTATTTAGAAGAGATTTTTCATGCTTCTGTAGCATCGCGGGTCGACAGATCATCTTCTTCGTCTTGAAATCGGGAGCTTCCTGCAAGAGACACTCAAGGGGGTTAAATGGTTAACCAGCACTTGGTCTTTATGATGAGAGTAAATGCTTAATTCAGAAAGGAAATATATATAATTAATTTATTGAGAAAAGAAGAAGTTCACAACTGTCAATAAGAATGAATTTTGATAATTAAGGTGTTGAAAAAAAAATTTGGTAATCTCATGAGGAAGAGAGTAAGTTACAGAAAACAAGCCTATCATAAAAGCAATAACCTATAGGAAAGTATAAGAGTGCCAGATAAAATCACTTTAAATGAAACTTTGAACGATTACAGTATTACGAAGTTCGAGACTGAGCAAATAATGATTTGTACGTTAAATTATGTTCCATGGGATGATGGATATGTTGGACTCGGACTTATCTGTTTTCAGATAAGAATATAACCTCTACAGACAGCGATACTTAAAAGCAATGTATCTTTTAATAAATTAACAGTCTGATTAAATTAAAACAGAGGATAAAATATGATTTAGTTCAATTACAATGTAAAATAGTTTCACTTAAATCGACTTTTCATTTTCTACATTTTAAAACATTTTATGTTATACCTTTCGTGCAAAATGACTTCCACAAGTAATAATAGATGTATAACTGTAAATCTATAGCGCACTGATGTTCGTTGCATTTCCAAACCTTTTAACGCTGTTTTTTCAAAATAAAGTGTACCATACCTAAAATTAGGTTTCATGTCTGCCCTGTACTAGGATTGCATTTCTTGCTTCTAAATTATTTTGATTCAGTTGACTTTCATATTTATTCGTACAACTGAAGCAAAGGGATTCTTGAGTTTTGATTCTACACTTAAAAAAAATGAAACCAAAATAGATTGCGAAAAAACTGTTTATTGTAATTACCAGGACAAAGTAGAGCAAACTATGAATGAGAACACATTTTGGAATACTCAAAAACGTTTCAAGTATTTCTTGTATAGCTCCATTGGTAAAGATATCGAGTACTGACAGATTTATACACAGGAACACAAGATATTAGATATTGGTCCATTAAAGACGGTGGAATACATGTTAAAAACAGTCTCCCGCATCTCGATGTTTCGACATTTATTTGCCTGTCATACTGTTGATGTACATAATTTTATGCCAAAGAAAAGTGTGGAAACCCTAAAACTTAAATCCTCACTCGTGTTATTTAAATCGTTACTTCATGTAGGAAAGTATAATTCAATGCATTTCTTTGTTCAAATATACAACAGTTCGACTAATTTTGCGACTCTAATTTTTGTTAATGGTCATGTTGTTTTCTGAGCCAACAAAAAGACCACACCGACGACAACTTACAGCCAAACTAATTTTTAGTAAGAATGAAAATATAGCCGCCCACTATTGCCTCGCAATTTCCTCTTTGCTAAGTAAAATCCAATTCTTGAATCTAGGCGTATATTTTCTCTCAATGTTTTTCTTGATTCTTTTTCTATAATATACATGTATCTCATATGTAGCCACTATAAACATTACTATGTTTCACTTGATATCAATACATAAGTTTTCGGCAAGAAATTACCATTTGCGATTGTTTTCAGGGTTCAAAGTGCTTCAATAACATATCACAAGATTTAGATGAAATTTCTGTGGGCCAATAATTCCGTGACTTATATGATTCGATTCAGAGCTCTTCCAAACAAAAATATCATACTTCGTGTTTTATATATTGAATAGGCTGCAAAAAGTGACTAAATCTTCAGTATTGACGCCGAAAGAATTGTTTAAAAGCTTCATCCGTGGAATGGTATTTCTTTAGATTGATTCTTGATCAAAATGCACCAAACTATATCAATTAACTAAAAATTGTGTGGGACATTTTTGAACGTCTAAAGAATAAAATTAACTTTATTATTATGCTCAAGTATTCCTTTATTTTGAACAAATTTTTGTATCTCAACTAAACAGTTATAATCTTTACTAAACTAGTTTACTAAATTGTTTCATGCGTTACTAATTAATGACTGATCTTTGTATATGAAATCTAAATCATGACCTTTCGCGCAATCAATCATTGAATCCATACCCGTGTCGATATTTATTGAACGTTGGAACAATTCCCTTATTTATAATCTTCATAAGTTACTTTTGTTCCTTTTCTAACAGGGTGAAAATTAGTTTGTACATGCAAATCATAATTTTAAATGCTCACTATAGATATTTTAAGTTATTCCAGCCTTCAATTTTCCGAAAAATGTAAATTGTCCACTAAGTGGTTCATAAAATCATTGGAATCATTGATTTGGTAAAAAAAGTTAATTTGTTTCAGGTACGTAATAGTATGGCACATTTTTAATCTTATATTTTTGCAATTTTCCCAATAAATTTCGTCAGGTTCGCACATAATCAAAGTCACTCTAATAATATTCCTTAAAACATCCTACGCTATTTACATGCTCATTAATATTTCATCAACCACGAAATTAATTCTCATTCCTATTCGGTCAAATATCTCTCAATATAGACAAAACATAGCCGAGATTTTTAGCAAATATGGGACTACAGTAGAGATTATTCAATTGCTTCCCATCAGATGAAATTAAATCATAATAATGCTCCAATGCTTCATGGTACTGATGATAATCTCTGAAAATATGCGAGAATACGATTATAATGATAGTCTTCTAAATGATTTTTGCTTCCAATAAAAATCTGGGAAATACCCTTTGCGAATTATCCATTTTTCACATCTTTGTTGGATATCATCGTATCGATAAGCTTCCCTGTCCTACATCCTTTTCTGATGCTCTTTTCAATTTATTTTTTGAGGTAGATTTCTTCCTATTTTTTCTCCAAAACTTCTGTCAAGTTTCTTTCCTTTTCACGCAATCGTGTTAAACATATGAATTGAAAATATTATTCCAGACCTATTTTCATACTCAGTCTGATTAAATATAAAAATTCACAAAGAAGCATAAGTAAGGGAGAAAAGATATATTTGGCATCTTTTAGTGAATTTTCAACCTGAAATCTTCAGTCTCAAGTAGTTCACTGCTGACATAGTGTAAGAAACAAACGGCTATCCGGAAAGTATGAGGTTTTTTCAGCCTTATCAGATGATTCACACGATGAGATAACATCTATCTTTCAAACCGGGCCGAAACGTATCATTTCATTTCATAGTAATGAGACGGAAATTTTAATGGTGTGAAACTTATTTCTTCAAATTTTCCGGACATACAGTTCTTACAGAGAAGGGACACAACCGGGGATTTATTTACTTCAAGCGATATGCTGGCTGATACACAGTCAACTTATACCGTGCGCGGAAAAACTGTGGGGTGTGTTGAGTGGGTAGCGCAGTGGGATTAGTGCGGTGCCCCACTTTTACTTCTTCACCTCATCAATAATTCATCTTATGTACTATACTGGCACCATGCAGACCCAGCGGAATCCTATTACTACAACGCGGAGTCTACTGCTACACTGGTTTTTTGAGCTATACATAACAGTATATCCGCCCTATGTGACTAGCTTATACTCAAAAAATTCTTCAACCAAATCAGGATTACAGACATTGCCCATAGAATAGTCCCGCTGGGATATGGATATGACCCATCTGATCATTCTTTCAATCACAACACATAACCTTGAGGTATCATTGACATAAACCGTACTTCATACCTACAAAGTATTACCCCTCAATACCGATTCCAAGGATTCTAATTGATTAGTTTCAAAAAAGTCCGGCTATGAGTATGCTTTCTCAAAAAATGATGAGCCAGCAAACCTACTAATTAGCCTTGTTTTTCACAAAAATGCATTTACAGCTACACCAATACAGGCAATAGCTCTAGAACGGATCAAGTTCCAGTTGTGAGCTTGATATTATCCTTATTTTCGAGCAAAAACCTGGCTACAATTTACCTGAAACTACACTTGTCTCCGATTCAACAATCAATGTCGCTGGGAAATAAACTAAGCCTTACGGACCGGGAAAGTTCCTTAGAAGCTTCAGGGATCGGGAAAATTCTTTAGATAGCATTATGAAGGTACAGTTTTCTGTTCAAAAAATGACTGTAAAGATTGAAAGATCGATAAAAGGAATTCGAACATTAATAAAAGTAACAATAAGATATCACAGCATCTCACAATTGAGTAGTCTCAACAACCTTGCTGCCGAATACCGAGAGTAAAGGCCCATGCAGTGAAGCAGGCAATTTCCTTCGAGATTTAGTGGTCTTTACAAAATAATTCCTTGAATTCCCTGTAGACTGAGCTTTGAGATACCTTGCGGGATGGCTGCTGTGATGACGTAGAGCGGCACGAGGTATAGGCATTGCAAATCTCGGCAAGGTAGTTTGATACAACATCTTTCATTGTCCATTTCGTTTTAGGAGAATTTTGTAGTCAGAGAAGGATGCATGTCCCACAAGTGGCGATGAATTTTGTCAACTACGTGTTTAACGTCTGACTAAGGGGAGACAGTGAGGCAAATTTCTGACGTACACGATAATGTTGAGCCAGAATCATCAGGAGCAAGAGACACAGAGCTCTCAGATGGGAAGAACATTGAAAGGTCAATGTAAGAGAGGTGACCGAGGTCAGCAGCAGGTATGAGGTCTTCAACACCGCTAAAATCGAATAAAAGAGCGCTATGTGCAAATTTTTCAATGTTAGCCTTTTAGTTACATTCGGCCGATGATGCCTGAGGCGATCCGTCTAAGACAAAATGCGTTATGCAAACGTAGTTCCATTGTCTTTGTAGGTATTTATAGCGCTAGAGTCTATTATTTTCCGTCTCATGCTTGCATGGTTATCTGTACCGTATTGCTAGGAGCTATATCTATCGAGTAGTCGGGGAATGGGACTTAGTGCCGGGTTGTTCTGTAATCTAAAGTGGTCTGCAAGCTTGTTCAACTCAACCATACCAATGGCCGAGAAAAGTGCACTACTATCAATTAGAGGGCCAAAGTGCGACTGTTGCCCGGAAAATCAATCAAGTTTGGCCATCTTAAACGGTAGTTTGGTCTTTTTAGCCTCGTTTGACGACTTGCAGTTATTATTCAGCTTAGATCCGTTTTTAAATGATTTATCCTGGGATTTAGGAGAGTCTTAAGATTTATCTCCAGGTTGCATTGAGCCATCCGGTTTGTGGTTCCTTTCCCAATGTCCATAGTTTCCGCAAATTTCGCAAGGGTACTTCATCGTGCGAGACACTTTAGGAAGATTGCAGTTCCATTCTTGTGTGAACTGCGAGTTATATTTCCGAATCCGGCAAAAAGTATGCAATTGTTTAGCTCGGTGAATGAATGCGAAGGCTAGTCTCATTTCTTCATTTTGGAGATAGCAGAGTTGTACGTCACAGCAGCTAGAAACTTGGTCGTTGGTAGACGTAGTACCTACATTAGCTTCCGATGGTGACGCAGCAGCCATTACTGATACACGTCATGCGTCGTCAATGGACAAGTAGGGCAGCAACATGAGTACTGTAAGGCATTCGGGTAGCTTATTTGTTGCAGATATCGAGTTAAACTTAGCAATTTTGCAGAGAGGTGAGACTAGTAGTATTTCATGCTCTCAGAAGGTCCTTTTCTAGTGTTCAGTAGTTTATTGAATCCTTCGCAGTCTTCACTCACTACTGACAGTGCATCTCGATAGTAAATAGCCCCTTCAATGAGAGAAAGTGCATTCTCACCGGCGAGCTGATCGTCGGTAACTCCAGAGCAGAGGTCCTTGACACGCCCGTAAAACTGCGACTTGAGACAGGGGCTTTGCAGTGCAGAATGAATCTTATTGGTGTTGTTATCCGGGAGTGTATTGTGGAATCTTCGCCACAATGGTACGGCGTCATGGTATTCTTCCTGATCCCCTCTCCCGTCGGTCCAGGGAGGGTAATTGGCGTCCGGGGAGAATTTTGGCCGTGAGTTCAGGTTGCTGTTGGGCTGGGGCAATGTGCCCATAACTGGTAATGAACAGTGTCTGAACGATAGAGTCAGATTTCAAGTGCATATGTGTGTAGTCAGTGTACACAGACAGTGATCACAAATATTATGTCTCTGTAGTGTACAGTGTAGACAGAGAGTTAAAGCTTAAGTACAGAAATCGTACACACGAAAAGGATGCGATCGGTTACATGTAGTCACGGTGCATACATTATCGGCGGGTGCCACTCAATGTGTCGGAGCGATTGCTTATTACAATTGATGCATGCGGACGTACGTATTTAGACTCATAAAAATTCCTAAAGGACACCTTAGGGTACAACAATGAGCATCAAGATACAGTATCTTCGAACATAAACGCCCAAGACCATCGATGAATCATTTGAGAGGTCTTGAGGGGAGAGAAAATCGCCGGTGGCATCCAAAAGGCATTAGATGTGCCGATAACTGTGTGAAAAACGCAGAAAACTCTTTCTTAGGCAGTAAACCTGGAATGAGAAAAGCCTTAAACCTCCTGTTTCCTGGTCGAGATCCAAGAAATAAGAACTGTGCACAGTGGGATAGGGAGAGAGAATTCCGTAATGTCAAATACTGGGGCCGCGTTCTGTTTTTAGGTGAGAAAATTATTAATCTGGATTTTCTGGCAGTTTAGCTCACTTCTGGCTAAATCTTAGGAAAGTGAAGAGACTTTTTGAGCGTGTACAAATAGGGGAGGCTTTGTGATTATTCGAGCATCCATTACTAAAAATGGACAATCAGGTTGATGTGCACTAGACTTGAACGCGAACAAAAATCTGCAAGAGGACAAAATCCAAATACAGTAGCGGAATTTGCAAGATATTTTTAATTTGTGGCAAATTTAGGATCGCCTTCCGAGGCGAAATCCAAGGTCGTAGAGAGATACGCGGTAGCTGTCGCGTTTTGCACCGCGGATTTTCAACAGGAGGAGTGAGGACCCCCCTGTTGCAGAAGCTTAGCTACGCAATTTGGTCCACGTGTGCCGCTTCCGTAATTTGTTGTGCCCGCAATACGCAGAGTCTAGTCGCCGTATTCAACTTGATTTTTACGGACTTTGCAGCTTTGCACATACATACATCAGCGATAGAGCAAAACATACAGGGAAGGATCACTTGGTAGATGTAAGTAGCCAATTGCGGCGTTGTAGCTTCTGGCTAAGCGAATGTTGATATCATGCCGTTTACGAGATTGACCAGCTGAATAATCCGTTAGGAGGACGACAGTGGAACTCGCTACATTGTAAAATGATGACTGTTGTTGGTGTGGATGATATATGAGGCCTTTGGGAAAGCTGTTATCTTTTTCTGCGTTTTCTCTGTTGAGAGGCAAAGGCACTCCAACGTGGGAGTTGCTGCAGCCAATATTTTTCGTTGAGCAAATACGTCCAAAACGACACACATATGACGAGCAGTTGTATTGGGCCGTCGTCAATACATTTCTGGGTTGATTTTTTATTTTAAGACTCGCTGTCATTAATTCCTACCCCTAGTCGATTGGTGCCTGGCATGGGTATGGCACCTAGATTTTTACCTTGAGGAAGTATCTTCTACTGGTCTTTATCGTGCACACAATTCGGTTTAATGCTTTTTGTGGTACGTAGTATGTTTTGTTGAGACTTGGAGTTAGCCAAAAGCCTACATCAGCTGAGTAAACTGCTTCCTCACGAAGAGTTCAAGCAAGTTGGCAGACAACTTCAAGCCAAGTCCGACTAGTAGGAAGTTGAGAGTCAACTTTTGACCCAAGAACCATTTTTCTTACGCTGGTCACAGAGCATCAGTGGGAGACCCTGCCATTTCTATACTTGCTTGTCGCCTTCTCAGCTTTCGTCTTTACCTGCCCTTTTTGTTCGCTCAACTTTGGTATACCACGGTAGCACTTTTGTCGCTTGCCAGACCTCCTTGGGGTAATTAGTTCTGTTTATCTCTTCTCCCAACGATCTACCCATATCACAGTATTGCCTTTATGAACTCTGTTGAATATACGCACATTTCAAGAGACTATTTTCTTCTGCTTGTAGGCGGGTGTCAACCGGGGGAAATGTTTGAAAAATATGGTCAGTTGTGGTCCGGGATATCCTACAGGGTGAATGATTGGAATTTTAGCATTGCAACGATTCAACCCACACAGAAATGTCGCGAAGGGGTGACTTTCTTGAGAGAATATCAGTCTCACGGATTGGCCCTCAAGTAGGCCTAGTCTTAATTCAAATTTGAAGTCTGGGGAGCGCAGTACAAGCCCGTGCAATCACTAAGCCTTTCAGACAGCCAGAAAACGTAGAGCTGAAGGGCGCCACTGCCTAAGAGTGGGAAAAGGTTGACTATCAGCCAATCTGTTCTCTATGTTAGGCAGATAGTGTTGGTTTACGGCGAGCGGAGCGGAGGTTGGGAGTCCTATGTATGAACTTGCCCTCAAACTATGCAGCAGCCGTCATGTCCAATGCGGCCTGCTTGCTGGCTGGCCTGAAGGTAGAATTTTATGGAGCGTGGTTCCTTCCCCATTACTGTGTCGGTATACCCTTTTTGAGTCGATTGTGGGTGTCTGGAAACCCATGGGATAGATCGGATATATCTTCCAAGAGTATAACACCCAAACCTTCCCCTCAAACTATGTTTAAGGATTTGCAGTGCGAATAAGGATCATGTCTACCAATATAAAAGTAGCTGGTAGCTTAGTCAACGAGCATGCGGCGTTGGAGGGCAAGGTTTGGATGTTTTACTCGTGAATACATATTCGATCTATCTGAAGTACTCCAGAAAAACATAATCGACTCAAAAGGGCATGCCGACACAGTGGGGGAATTGCTACTCTCTCTACAAGGCCGCTTTGAGACCAGCCATCAATAAGCCCGTATTGGACATGACGGCCTTCGGCGTTGGAGGTGACCATCAACGCGACGTTTTTGGAAAGTGCCTACGGGAACGTCACTTTGCTTGAACGGGCTCTTTCCAAACGCGTCTAGGTCGAGTTTCTTCGATGCGTCTTGTGCGGTTTTCCATGATTTCAAGTTTACCTCTCCACCAAATATAATAATCTGGTCCGTTTCTGCACTCGAGGGAGATTAAGAATTTGGGTCCTGAACTTAGTTGCATCTGCAGTATCGACATGCGAAAATGCACTGGAATGTTTGAGCTTGGGGAACTGGTTATTCAAAGAAAAGAATCGAGATTCTGCAATGGTATGTAGAACTACATGAGATTAATCTGACAGTTCAAAGAGCGAGCACTTCGTTTAGAGGTATGTGGTGGATAAATTTGGTGTTTGGAATACACGAGGGAACGGCAAACTGGTGGCGTCCTTGGTATAGACTTGTAGCGGCGACAGGGTGCATAGTTGCGACAGTTGAAGCCCGGGGTATTATGGCTTGAACGATCTGATACAGCTCCCATTAGTGGGATGGGGACTGCGTATATGACGAACGAAAATTTATCGCAGCGATGGTGATAGTTCGGCTAGTCTAACCCTCAGCATAAGAAGGAGCGCTCACATAGTGCCGCGTCCGATAATATTCAGGAACATGTTCTCCATGTCTACATGGAGAGGGGCGAATTGTTAGCTGAGGGCAAGTACTGGGTCAAGGTGAGAAAGTAGATTTTTATTTTGCGCACTTGTCCATGAGATTAGACAGGCTTCCTTGTCATCATTTGTCAAGGCCCAGTTGTGATAACTGATCATTTTCTGTCTCGACGGGAGGCCTTTTCAGAATACTGCTTTCATTCATTCGATCGAGAAGATTCATTCGATCGAGAAGTTGCAGGTCTTCTACGCAGGTTGCATTCAGTTTCAGAGTAGCTAGGTCAGAGCTGGCGACGTGATCATTTGGGCTTGTGCAACAAACAAACGCTTTCATTGCATGTTCACTAAACCGAACAGGGTCACTCGCGCATCAGGTGATGCGAGAGACAGGGCACGGCGAGCTAACGGCATGGGCCGTGAGCTGGAGAACGAGAGAGGAGAGGGTAGTGACCAGGCGGTCGTATTCGACAGCAGCGGTATTGCCGCGGCGTGAGGAGAAGAAGGCGGCTATCTTCCCAGGCGCGCGTGTGGAGCAGAGGAGCCCAGTGCCCCATGTGTGTCAAACCCGAGGGGGAAGAAGTCGGCGTGTATTGTTGCTTGTGCAAGGCACAGAATTGAATATTACCAGAGGACTAGCATGTCATTTTCCAACCCATTCATCTCGAATACGTCGAGTTTGTAGGCTAAGATATTTTTGGAATTAGTACTTTGTGAGTGGAAATAGTGGAGGGGAAGGAGCGATGTAAGCGGCATTGAAGGCAGTGTAGATGCCACATTGTATCATTGTTTCTGGTAATTTTCAAAAGATGGCAGGCCCTTGTGGTGCATGCATGATTATGAGTGGGTAGTGGTGATCTGCGCAGTTGACATAGGTAGGGAGGTTTGCGTCTGGCAGGCGATTTTCAATGTTTCCTCTTGCTGCCTGCTAGAATACTGGTAACGAGTTTGGGTTCTGGGCTGCTGCTTTGGACTGGCTGGTCCGATGAAGAACAGTTTGAGAACTTTGAAAGTCTTGAGATTTGGGGAAGAAAATGGGTGTAAGGGTTCACTAGGGTAAAGTGAGTAGGGAAGCAAAGGATACACGGAGGTAACGAAGGAGTGTGGAGGGGATTTGCGCGGGCCACTGTGGTGTACTTTTCTGACGGTTCTGTTCCCCTCCCTGGGAGTGTGGACCTGATTAGAGTCTCGTTCATCCTTTCTTTCTTGTGATTTTATTAGTGCTTTGGATGCGGTTGCCCGCTAATTTTGAGACTGGTTCCTTTGATAATTTCTTCATCATCCATGTTTGTTTTAGACCAGACTTCTTTACTAGATGCAAGACATCAAGCACTCGATATCCAGCCCTGTGTTTTGTGTTTATTATGTGGTCGCAAGAAACGTTACTCTGTCAACTAGGGGTAAGCACCGTGACTACCTAGGAGAGTTATAAATTAATATGTGCAGATACAGACTGCGTCTCTCAATATTTCCCCCCTGTACTTTGAGGACGAGGTTACCTTATGAGTTGGGATCGTCGCCCTCGTCGAACATCCGCTCCTCCACCAGGTTCCCGACTCATCTGGGCATTCGGAGTCCCCCGTGCTACGAATGGACATTTACATACCCGCTGCATACGGGCTTCACAGTACCGATATCGCCGTCGACGTTACTGTTGCCCACCCCTCCGCACGCCGCCAATTTCGCCAAGTACGGTTACTGCCGGCGCGGCCGCGACACTCGCAGAGCGCGAGAAACATCGTCATTACGGCACTTACTGCAACCGAAACGATATCCTCCTCTCCCCGTCGGATTGATATCTATGGCGCCTTGGGCAACGACGGTAAGGCTTTTTTCCGCCGCCTTGCTTCCTTCGCTGCTTCCCGTCGCGGTTCCTCCCTCAACAGAAGCTCCGCGACTTTGTTACCCGTTTGCATTTAGTCTCCAAATAATGCAGGCGCGACAAGTTTCTACCCGCCGCCCGCATCCGTAGTTAATTTATGAATACCGTCCGCACGCCTCTGTGCGACATTGTACGACAAATAAAGATATACCATCACCTTATGAGACGGATCGGTTGAAAATTTTCAAAATTGATGTAATGTTGTATCGATGGCGCAAAAAGACTACTGTTACTCATAAATGGAGACGAATTAATCAGAATGAAGTTTATACAAAATTGCACCCGTCATCTTCATCACCGATGAAGATATTGGTTGGAGTTTTACAGGAGCGCAGCAGGCCCGTACATGCTTTCCATCACGTTTATATGGGTAACCGCTCTCACGACGGGAATTGTTGATCTGATTCGGCAGTTGTGGATAAATACCAGGTTATGGTTTGCAAGCAAGGCTATGAAAGTGAGGGATGCGAAAGAGATGAATTTAATGAATAATCGTTTTGTAATTTTGCGGTGACCGGCTGTTGTATGAGGGAAGAGGTGACCTGTATGAGGATGCTACGGCTGTTGGCAATGCGATGAATTAAGACGCAATGATGGTTTGATTGGTGACGATGTAGCGAAAATGCAAGCACATGATACAGCGCAAACATAAAGACATCGTTCCGACAGACCGCCCCCATGGTTGCTCTGCCGGATGAGAAATGAATAAAAATATCAGTGTATTGGGTGTTTGGAAGTGTTTCGACAAAAAAAACTGGCAGCTGTGGGTTATATTTGTAGATGCGGGATGGGATTCACGGTTGGGGTAACTTTAATGTACTGTAGGGCAGGGTTTCTGTGCACTCCGTGAGGGAATGCGGCTTGATGTAAAGATTCCAAGAGTTGGGTGGTTGAAAAGGCGGTTTGGGGTATATTTGAACGTTGACGTTTTCTTTGTATAGCAAGGGCGCAAAAGCACGGTCCGAAATGGAAAGCGGGGAAGCATTAATTTTTATCGCTTGTGGAAGGATGGGGTTTGGTGGGCAATTGTAAAGGATTTTGTGGATGTAAGGCGACTCAGTAGCTGGTAAGCCTTGGAGGTATGAAATGGTGATTGCATGGTTTCTTTGAAAAGACAGTTTGGTTACTTGTAGGACAGGTGGAAAAAGTAGTGTAGATACCTGACTAGTAACGGGGTGTCAACTGGAGTATTTTCACGATGAGAGAATCGCGTATCTTGTTGCGGGTATGATGAAGTGGGAGATATTGCGAAGAGATTCGGACTGTTTGGTGTTTGGTATTGGGAATTGAGTAGGGCTATGTGTAGGGAAAGGTTTGTTGAACTAAGGAGAGAGAGATTGGTGTTTATGGATTGGCAGACTGGAAGCGTGAGGACACGGAATGCGGATGTGTGGGGAATGGATTTGTTTACACGATGGTGGAAGGAAGAGGTTTGGCAACGAGGCTTTTTTTAGTTTTGTTTCGGGGTGCACGGTCGGGGATGAGTTTTTGTCACGAGGTAATGAAGAAATAAGGGTGGAAGGGCGTAGGGATGATCCCCTTTGTGATTGCGGAATCATGTTATTGCAAGGGCCGTTGTTTTTCGATGCAAGGTAGAGAGATGTTTGTCGGGGAAAGGGGAGCGGTTGAGGCATGGAATCATGGCATAGTTGGAGACTGGGATATTAAACGTTTTGTGTCAAGGTTGCACCATGGTTATACTCTAGTACAATAACTTGCGAGCCTTGCCCTCAATATTCTTACAGTACTTATCCTGCTTACAGTGAAATTAGAGCACTTTGCCTCGAGTACAGTACAGTAGAACTTTCGATACTGTACTGTACAACTGGTTGGTGGAGAGACATGTCGCAAAAGCCATCAACATTCTTGTTTGTCATACACGAATACTCGACTCTACTGCATGACAAGACTGTCGTACTGTACAATACTGTGTCCATGTTTCAAGGGGGAATCATCCAAAGTACTATTTTCAATTGTAATTGCCATTGCCATTGTAATTGAAAATAGTATCTTTAATTTGTCTACACCAACTCATTTGTTACAGTACCAGCAACTGAAATGCTGTAATGCATAAGAGTCGTTCTTTCGCCGTCTTTGCACAAGTTTTGATCGCACAAGCAATCTGCAAACTGTACAACTTGAAAATGTCACGCTACTCCACGCCGATTCGTCTCAGTACCGAGGCGCAGGGAGATATGCAGCGTTTAGCTCTTCTTGCATGGGAACAATCTGGAGACACAGGGCATGTCGAGACCGCGGTTTCATCCAGATGGCGAGGCGCAGCGCCGAATGGCGCATGATGGGTTTGAAAGACTGAATTTCTACAAGGACCCAGAAGCGGCACCAAAGGAAATGGTACGATATTGACTGCCAACTTTTTTTTTTCGGGTCAGATGTACAAGAGGAACGATGCACGGATGAGCTGCAAACATACTAACGCCTAAAACGACCAACTTTTTCATGTGCGAATGGCAGGAGGACGGGGATTATCCAGAGTGGTTGTGGAAACTGCAGGAGGTACCAGCGACAAAGGAAGAATTGTTCCGAATGGTACAGCGAGAATACGAAAAGGGCGGATTCGATGCCGTGTTTGACAACATCGAAGAGCGCAACCTACGTCGCCTATTCCGCCTGCATCAGAAGATGGTGATTAAAAACGACAACAACCGCCGCAAAGGTGGCCGCGTATGACCAGTAAACAGTAAACAGTAAACCAAAAGTCACCAACTCCCCGACAACCGCCCGGCAACTCCCCGACGATCCGCCGTGTTCACCCGCCCGATCGCCCCTTGGCCAACGCCAAATTTGCCGCATCATCAACAAAACCAGCTCATAAAAAAACCCTGAAAATTCGGGCGGGAATCCCTACAGGCCCTTCAAGCTCTCTGATAAGCTACCTTGCAAAACCACCAAACCATCAAGCCACCAAAAACCGCCGATGACTTGTCCCAGCCAATCACTGCGCGCCAAGTCACTCACTCCATTCCACATCCTCCTCCCGCCACATCATCACCGCCACCCGCCCTACGCCCTTCCCATTCTCCTTTTCCCATCACCCCGTCATATCCCCGCCATCGCCAAGCGTCCGCCTCTACTCCCCCCCACACGTGATCCACTCCCCCTCCCATTGCACCTGCCCTATACCCGACCCAACCCAAAAATCGCCATGCACCTTCCACCCGCAACTCACTAACTACCACTCTTCCAATACACCCCCCCCCACCAACCAACTCCCACGCTCCCCATATCCCCTCACCGTCGTTTATATACCCCTCCCCTCCCAAACCCACATCCAACGCAAGCAAGCCCCACAGCACCACCCACACACCCCTTTTCCCGCCCCACCATGCAACCCACAGCCCTCCGTCGCGTCCTCAAATCCCTCTCCCCGAAGAAACGCAACCAAAGCCCACCCCCGGCCGACCATTCCACACCACCCCACACCCGCAAGTCGCTCTCCAATGTCCACCTCGTCGCCACTAATCCCCGATCCCACCATCGCCGCCGCCGCATCGGATCAGTATTCCCACTTTCTATCCCGCCTCTCCGTACGCCTTGACCGCTCACCCCATCTCTCTCGGTCCCCTTCTCCGCCGCCATCGTCGCAAGATCGTTCGATTTCCAGGCTTCATCGACGTGCCATGCGTGATATTACCTTGCCTCATTTGGCCGATGGGAATGCAGCCGAGGCGGATGTGGAGGCTGAGGCGGAGGAGGGCTGGTCGTGCCCGGCTTTGCCGCCCATGCATGTCAATGTGGATCCGAGAGGAGCGTTTGTTGAGTTTGAAGCGGTGGGGAATGGAGCTTCGGGGAGTGTGTTTTTTGCAAAGCGTAAGATGGATGGCGTTACTGTGGCGTTGAAACGAGTACGACCGAGTACGAGGGCAAAGAGTAGGGCTTTGGAGAATGAGATTCGTACAATGCATGTGTTGAGGCATGATAATATTGTGCAGTGTCATGAGGCGTACTCGTGGGGGGGAGTGTGTGGATTGTGATGGAGGCTATGGATATTGGGTGTTTGACTAGGGTGCTGGAATTTTTGAGGTGGAAAAAGTACTTGCTGTCCGAGGCTCATATTGCTTATATTTCTGAGGGAGACGATTCGAGGAGTGTGGGCTATGCATTCGGGTGGGAGGTTGCATCGGGATATTAAGAGCGATAATGTGTTGGTGTCCAGTGAGGGGGAAATCAAGTTGGCTGACTTTGAGTATACCGCCGTGTTGACAGAGGAGACACCAAAGAGAAATACAGTGGTGGGGACGGCATGGTGGATGGCACCCGAGACGGTCAGGAGCTCGTACTATGACTATGGGGCTGATGTGTGGAGCATCGGCATCTTGAGTGTCGAGTGTGCAGAGTGGGTGCCGCCGTTGTTTGGAATGGAGAGTGCAAAGGCAATGGAGGTGATCAGGCAGGGGGAGACTACGCAGGGATTCAAGCGGCCGGACATGTGGAGTGTGGAGTTTGCAGACTTTGTGCGAGGCTGCTTGACCAGGGAGAGGGAGCTCCGGTACTCGGTCCCGGACTTGTTGAGGCATCCGTTTCTGGAAAAGGCTTGTACTAGGACGCAAATTGCAAATGTGTTTCGCGCAGTTAGGGGCATGGAGCCTATTTGTGACGATGAGTGAAGGATGCGGTCGAGTGGTCGTGGTTTCCCTGACATTGGGTGGGCCATGCAGTGTGGACTTGAGCTGGAGCAAAGAGATGGTTGCGAATCTAATTCATGTTGACTTGTGACGACGTATTGTAGGACTTTTTTTTTTCGTAGTGCAGAGGTAAGCGGTGGTGAGGACAATTTCCGTCTTGTGAGTAAATCTGTGCTTGTCAATCCAGGGCTGCCGGCTGTGGAAGCCAGTTGGTGGTTAGAGGCGATTGCGGAGGGAAAGGGGGCTGTTTCGTCATCTCGACTCTGATTTCGAGCATGGCGCCAGCAAGGGACAAGATTCGCCTGGGTTGTGCGCAATTCACAACCTCTACGCGAGGCTGTTCGGATGCAAAGAAATGCGCGCAACCGCGGGGCTGCGGCGATGTGTTTTGGCTGACATTGTACAGCAGATACAGGTAAATTGCTGTGGGCTGGCTTTCGTGGCACGTTTCATGTCATGAAAAGTGTCTGGTGTGAAGTTTTACTGTCAGCGTCACATGGGACAATCGTTCAGACGGCATATGAAAGCAAAGCATCGCTAGCTGTGTGCACGCGTTTGACTTGCTCAAACAACGGCAGAAGCTACAACCAAGCAATAAAGCATTTAGTTGAAAATTAGACTGGTACTCTGCAAGCGACAAACAAAAAATGTTGACTATTTCGTTGAAGCAACAGGGTTAACGAGTCTCTCCTTTATGCTAGATAGGGTGCAGATAGGATAGCCGCACAATGGTTGATAGTCGCTTACACTGCAGCGACTTCCAGTGACGCATAAAGACGATGGCGAAACTATGGTGCGTCCAGTCTTGTCAACGATTTTCTGGGTGTGAAAAAAGTTAGCAGGTATCGTTTGAAGATTTACCCGCGAGAATGAGGGCGACAATCAAACCATAAAGGGCCAGGGCTTCTGCGAAAATGAGAATGAGAATCATAACGACGAAAAGCTTGGGCTGCTGAGCGGTGGCACGGACACCAGCATCACCGACAATACCAATGCAGAAACCGGCGGCGAGACCAGAAAGACCGTTTGACAAGCCGGAAGCCAAATGAGCAAAGCCGACAAAGTAGGGATAGTTGGTCTCGGCGATCTGTCCGATGAGAATGACAGCCACAATCAAACCATAGATACCCAGGACACCAGCCATAACGACGGGGATGACACAACGCATGACCAATTCCGGTCGCATGACACCCATAGAGGAGACTCCGACACCGGATTTGGCGGTACCGTAGGCGGCACCGAGGTTGGAGAAGATGAGAGCGGAGGCGGCTCCGGCAAAGCCGAAGAAGGAGGCGGCGGGTGGGCAAGGCATTTTTTTTGATTTGGGGTGGTGAGGATGGAAGGGTGGGTTTGAGTGGGGTTGGGGGTTAGTTAGAAGAGTGTGGTTGGTTGTGCCTGACGGTGATCGGAGAGAATGAGTGGTGTGAGAGGGGAAGGGGGGGATGAGAAGCGAGACGGGATGGTGTTGTTGGACGGGTTGGATGGTCGAGGGCGGGAGGGGTGATGGTGAGGGTGAAGATAAAGTTGGATTGGATTGGAAGGGTGGGTTAAAGTGGAGAGAGGGTGGGGAGGGAAGGGGAATCGATGCGAGGCCGTTCGGCGTTTATGACGTTATTTATTATGCGGACCAGAGAAGTTGTTGGTCCAGCTGAGGGCCGTTTTATGGCAGCTTGTTGGGCAGGAAAATGGATGTTAATATTGCGAAAGCTTAGTATCCTAATGCGTACTGCTTTGGCACTGGTCTGTTACTGCCGTTTTTTTATTCCAAAATTCAATCTACACCAAAACACTCTTTTCACTTTGGTCCCGGCTTACAGTCATTCTGTGCCCCTTTTATTCCCAATGCTTTTGTCCGTCGTACTTACAGTCTATTGTTTCTGGCTTGGAAATCACCTGTTTTGCACGCTTTCTTGTTCCTTACAAAACCGCTCGTCAAATTCATCAACTTTCAACTTTCAAATATTCCATTTCTCGCCAAAAACAAACAACTCGCCGCAGCCTTTTGCCGCTCAGCATCTTTGTTCATGACACTCGCCTAACTAGTCTACTACACCCGACACTGTACTGTAATTCGTAATATCTGTAAAGTACAGTACAGTACAGTACAGTGCAGTTCATCACGTCCTTGATGTTCTGTGCTGCCTCACCCCGTTAGCATACTGTACATACTCAATACGTGTCTTCATGTACTGTAATTTCACGAATTTCTCAGTTGGCGCCCTGAGCAGTCAACACGAAACAAACATTACAGCGCAGACTCTACGGACAGTAGCGCTCGGACCTCTCGGATAATACCCAAATTAAACCAAGCACATTATGTACCAGTTCTGGTTGCGGATTGGGTGGGCTCCATCTCAACTCTTTCATTGACCGGACAATTTTGTACCTGAATAGGAACACTCAGTAGTTTCCACGTTCAGGATCACTCTACGTCCATGAATGTATTGGTTCAAGTATTGAATTCGATTTTATCTGGATGGTTTCAGTTTGGGTATTTATTTGAGGATGGCTGGCTTAATTTGGATATTAATTCCTCCTGAATTGGTATAGACTAGGATTACAAGGTTATTAATCTGGAATTAAAAGTTCAGGAGACTTTTTGCTTCTACTGTCATCCGATCCACAGTAGTAATGTCACAGGATCTGTTCGTTTCCGTTCAAATGAGACTATTACAGTCCATCACTAATTTATTAAGCCACCTCCCTGTACAATCAACAGCCCTGATTGTCCTGTTTTAGGACATTAAAAAGACAGCATGGTGAGCACAAAAACGCGGGAAAATACTTCATGAAGCTGTTGATGCCAGTAACCAAAAGGTACTTGCGTTCTCAAATTACTTCGATCCGCAGCATATACTGTATCAGCTTCCTTTCCCTCAAGTCAAAATTACAAGACTTGTTGACTTCATTGCTCACGGAACCTTCCCCTTCTCTTCCCTCAATCCCCCTTATATCGTCACTCCCTCCCCCGATACTTCATCCTCCATTCTCCTACCTCTCCCATCACTTTACACCTCCCTTCCAACACTCCTATTTTTTCCACTTTGCTTTCTCCCTCATCTGCCCTCACCCTTCACGTGTAATTTACTCCCCATTTCCCTCCTGCATCATCTCGTCCCTTTCTCCTCCAGTTCATCCGTTGTCCATTTGATACCCCACATTCACTCTGTTATCCCTCGCCATGCCGTATTATCACTACAAAAGGCAATGATTCACGTGACTTATATTGTCGAAAAAAACCATGTGTTTATGGGCTTATCCCGTTTGAACGGTACAATGAAACTCACAAATTACGTTCATCGAAGTACATGCAATTTTACAGGCTTTGTAAGACAAATAATGTTGTCAATGCCGGGCTTCTTGTGTGCAAGTTTGTCATGACCAACGGATGTCGGGTACGCAACGCTGTATTGAGTATTAATACTGCTTCTGGCGGAACAGGAAGGTTGGATCTTTACATGACGGCACACCGAACAAAAACACCGCAGATCGCACGCAGTCTACCGCCCAGTGTAGAACCATCGATTACAAAGTCAGCAGCCCTGGCTGTGGCTTTAGACCACCGCTCACTATCATTTGCGGAAAACAAACCGGGAAGGAGAGCCTTTGCAAATGTTCTGTTCAATACTGGACAAAGTGTACCATAAAACGATTTCATACTGACCTCTAGCTTGTTGCCATCAGCAAAAGCGGTAGTAATGAAATCAAATCTCTGACATCTGAACTGAGGTCAAAGTTCAAGAGTAACTACCTTCAATCGATCATGAAAAGTGGCGGTGGGTTTGTGTTGACCGTGTAACTCTCAAGGTTCAGGATCGCCATTTTTGGATGTCACCGTGCATTACCTTGATATTGGCCAAACTCGCAGGTTTACAGAGAAGCCACCAATTCAAATTCTATGCCAAACTATTTTGTTGAAAGATAAACCTGAGAGCGGTACGGCCGAAAACATCCGCAGTATGTTGGATCAAGGTCTGAAGGACACATACTTATGCAGTATTGATGAAATAACTGCTAAATTTTACTATGGTCACGGATTGTGCATCCGTGATGGCTAGGGTTGCTGGTCTTTCCGTGAGTGCAAGAGTTGCAGATCGTAATCCTATATGGATAGGATGCGCGTCCTATCAACTTAATACAGCGATAAAAGGTTGTATTAAAAGTGTGCAGAATGCCCAGAGTCCGGAGTTGTGCAGAGTTTATTAAGATGTCCAAAGGTTCAAAAAAATTGCGCGCATATTGAAGCAAGGAGGGTGGAATGGTTCAATAGGTATTGGCTATCATCTCATACTGGAAATTAAGACGAGATTTGCGACTACATTCACTGTAGTGGAGAGGTTCCTCAAAGCTGTTGAGAGAGTCGAAGGGGTTTTCGAGCAGAAGGACTCGGAGCCTGCCAAAAATGCCTTCTATGGCCTGCTGTCGCAACGGAACAGAGAAGGTGAAGTAACCTGATATCCTGCGCTTGAAGCTGTAATCGATGCAATCGACGTTGCTGCGGATGCACAATCTAGATTGGAGGAATCAAATTACCCACGATGCACATGGCTCTAAATTTGCTACTGTTGTATTTCACTTCACAGACCTTACAGCTTTACACGAATTCACTGCATCTACTGTTCTGTATATTCAAACCACTGTTAACCTTGCAACCAGGGCTATTAGGCACTTTGCTGTCATTACACTTTCCTTACAGTTTTGATCACAGCGTTTGACCCCATTGGTACACTTGGAATAGTTACGGGCGAGTTGCTCACTGGGATATTATATAATTGCTTTACCAATTAAAAGTCGCCTTGCTATCCCATGCCACCTGGACCAATGTACTTCTCAAATCTTGTCAGAGTATGTCACTCGTGCCGACTACAATTCTGGAAGCGCTACTTACGATACCGTCAGGGCTGCTTTACGGGAACAGCCTTGAATTCGCTACTGTTAGACTGCATTATCCTTTAGTTGTAGCTATCAAAGTTCTATGAAAATCCTGATTTGGAGGGGCCGGCTTAACCCAGCCAGCCTCAACCAAAGTTTCAACCACAGTTCTACCTTGATCTGCTTGTGTGCGCTTAAAAACCTATAGCTACAAAGATATTTCGATGGATGTAGACGGGTTTCGTATTGTGGTTGTGTTTGTCGCCATAAAGAACGCGGATGCATCCCGCAACCCTTTCTTCAAAGCTATTGTGTATGGGGATGGGAAAATGGATGGAATAAAAAGTGAGGGTTCATGATTTGTGACTCCTTGGATGCTATGTCCACCACTTTCGCCGTGAATCTCAGTTTATTTCTGGTCTTGTTGCTGCAAGCAACTCAAAAATGGTAGATGGTGGTAGTAGCAATGGAATAACTGAAAGTCATAATGCCCGTATGGCCGGCATGAAGAGGTCTTTTGATCTCGCTCCTATTCAGACTTCCATATCGCATCCGCTAGTAAAGCCGACGAAGTGACGAAATACAAATCGCTAGATGTTGCCTCTTTAGGGCTTAATCGCAATGAGTTTTTCAAAGATCCCTTCGCACAAGTGCGTTTATGGACCGACACAAGGATTCCTATGCGAAATTGTTTCCGTGGCATGCAGAGTCTTTGGTTTGCCTGTATCATCCTGCTCTTCCGAGCGCGTGTTCAGATCAGTTAATAGAGTTGTAACAAGGGATCGGACAAGCCTCTCACCTCCTACGCTAGAGGAAAATATTGTCATTCGCTCCTTCACGTAGAGCAATATGCAATAACAGCAATAAATGCGTCGAGTGTGTTTTATACACATGTCTATATATGAAATTATGATGTAACCTACCCACACACCAGGAATGTAACTGATTAAAGAGCTATCATTTGTACTGTTCCCACCAATTACATATTTGTCAGCACATTTGACCAAAATGCGTCTTTGTGTACAACGAAGCAAACATGTTGCCTGTTCTTTAAACGGTGAGGGAGAGGAGAAGTGGAATGAGGATGAGGGTGTAAGGGAGGAGGGAACAGAAGAAGGAGATGGCGCGGCCGTCATAGTGGCCGCGGTGGATGCGTGCGGTGAGGATGTGTAGAGCGGTGGGGAGAGGTTGAGGGCACAGGTGGCGCCGGTCAGGACTTCTTGTTGGGGGGAGGGGTGGGATGAGATGGAGGGAGGGAGGTGATAGTGTGTAGCATGGCTTGTGGAAGCATTGTTGGAAGGGAGGGTGTTTGGGGGATTGGGGGGGGGAGAGATTTTACATGGTGGGCAGTGGGGAGAGAGGGGGGTTGGTGCGTTCTGACGCAATGTTCACCAGAATAAGTAGTGCGGGCGGCCGTGCAGAGGTGAAGGGATGGAGGATGGTGAATTTGCGGTGAAGTGGAGCTCCTGTTAATGTTAACAGTTAACATTGACATGCTTCATATGTTCTGTTCAATTCGACATCAAGACTCGGTCCACCCACGCAGGAGGCGGGTAGGGGAGGGATGTGGGTGAGAATAAGGGGCAGGAATCGGAGTTGGATAGGAAGGAGTATGTGTTAAAGGGATTGGGGAACGGAGGTGACGATTTGGGGGGAAGAATTATCGGGCGGGGATAAGAGTGGGATGGGGAGGAGGATTCAGGGAAGGGATAGGGGGGGGATGTAGGCAGGGATAGAGAGGCACTTGATTTGCCGTTTTCGCATCGTTCTTACCTCGAGAAGGGGGGAAAGTTGGGGATAGGATAAGGGAGTGATGGGTGAGAAGTATAAGGGGGTGGGAGGATAGGGGGGGCATGGTAGAGAATATGGGGATTGGATATGGGCTGGGAATAAGGTGAGGGTTAGACACTATGTTTCAGGTTTCCTGGATGTTTGCTGATCGGGAGGGAGGTAAGAATGGGGGGATGGGGGAGGTATGTAGGGCAAGATGTTGGGGGAAGAGGGAGCATGTTTGACTATATCTGACATATCCTTAATAAACCTGTGCTTCCTTTTGAAGTGCTCTAACACAAAGCAATTTTTTAAAAACGTGTACAGTATGGGCATTGTGGACCCCCTCCGCAATGCTCTTCCAAACAATCCTACCATCATCCGTGATGATGGTAGGGGTGTTTGGAATCGGGGAAAGAGGAAGGGAGACGGAGTGTGTGAGAAGGAAGGTGGGATTATTACCTATCCATATCGTGAGAAGTGGCATCCAAGGTGGTGAGAAGGGAGGTGCGGTGGTTAACAAAATCTCTTCGTAATAAAGCTGGTTCAAGAGATATCATTTATTGCATTTATAGGGGTCCCTACCAACTCACCATGACGACTGCGGTAGAAACGTTGCTTCGGGAGGTATACTGCAGAATTGTTGAGGCTAATGACAGATTTGTGATTAAAATATTTTATTATCAGTGCCTGCTCCGTAGAAATCCGCGAAGTTCTGTGATAGAAGGCTGAAAAACGACAACCGTGTAAACCGTAGTTTCTTTAGTGATTGAGCTTCGTGCATTACAGCGAAGCAGCCCTGATATTTTTACGCTAGTAGTGTAGTGCTTGTTGATCGGCTTATGTTCTGTGATCTCCATACTGTACATTCGTTGTGTCGGCGTCGTCGTAATATTTTCTACGCTTAATTCTCCCCTATTTTGGCTAATTTTTGGCTTAATTTTGGTCCATCTTTAATGGTCTATTTTTAATCAGTTTTTAGGATCGGACTGAGTGTGGACCGAGCACTCGATGCCCACACTCATCCGTCCACACCCAAAAGGAAAATTACTGTCAGGTAGAGTAGAGGGAAAAGAGGCAGCATGGAAGTCGGAAGTAAACCAACCCTTTGGTCGTCTTCGTTCGCTAAGGTGCTCCGCCCAGCCCTTATTTGCTACACCGCAAGCTATCCGCTACCGACGAGTATTTTGCCCCGCGACAGATTGTGCTCCCGCATAATACTTGTGGGTCTACAGCGAGGTTTCATCGACAGTGCTAGTAGCATAGAAACAAATCACTCAAATTCAGGGACCAGGTTGGACCTGTTCCTTCACTGGAATTATTTATTACAGATTCTCATTTTTTTGATAAGGGGTGGCGGATCTAACTACTTTTTGGACATAGGATATTGTTGAATTTTAGCCCGCAGTTGAAGCAGCAGTGTGAATTCCAAAGTATCTACATGTCTTCACAATTGAACAAGACTTTAGTACTGCTTCATAGCATGTAAATATAATTGACATGTTGAGTATTTGTATACTGTAACTTGCTTCTGGATGCTTAGCTTCTTGCCGCGCAACGTCAGTGAAGCGCTCGTTCCGAACGCTCCCATCAACTACCTGTAATTTCGTCAATTTATGCCACATCGCGTGTGTTAATTTTTTCATTGTTTTGGACTATTTTGGTAGTATTTTTCAAGGTCGTATGCAGCGAAGCTGAGTCATCGATACCTCATATTTTCGTGCTTTTACATTGGGATACTTCGGATTTCGGTGCATTTTATTTTGTGTACTTCGAAATTGATAGCATTCTTTTATGTGAAGTTCGAACCCGCTTGAGTTACGGCTAAGTAGTTGTGTTTGGCTACATGGCTTAATTTACACCTACTGTGATTTAGATTATGGAGGGTGGCCGATATCCATTCTTGAGACATTTAACGGGATTTGGGATTTCCTTTGGGATGGTTTCAACAATTTATTGGAAAGATATCACCTGGTACGGACCCTGGACTTGTCATGAACTGTGTTTTCAACAAGTCAAAATCGAATTTTACCATACGTTCCGTACTTTGTAGATCCGGTAGTCATGGATGGGACCGTTTGGATCCTCCAGGGCATGTCCGATAAGTCTAGATGTACGGTACCCATTTTTGAGAGACTTAATGTTCTTGGATTGGATAAAAAGAGTTCCGTCCGGCTCGAGCGTAAACGGGCAATCGCTACCCAACGTGCATTCAACATGTGACCAAAGGTCCGAAGTGCTGTGGATGGACAGTTAGTACTGTAAGCAAAGTCAGACTAAGCTTTATATTTTACGGCTACCTCCAGTACTTTTCGGTTTCAGTACTGTATAAGTACTGTACTGTGCCTGACCATTTTTGGACACACCTGCTATTGTTATTAGCTAGACTTATACGCGTTTCCTAATACATGAAGCAAAGATGATTACACAGCTATTGTTATTCACATACTGTACTGTGCATAAATTTCACAATAGTGATGTGTACTGTACATAAAGTACTGTACAGTACACATCACCATTTTCGTTCCCTATGGTAGTATCTCTCAGCCTCAACTGCTGTTGATTTTGGATTTACTTAAGATGCACTATCATGCGTGTGCCGTTGAGCTCAAGCACAACAAGATACAGACTTCCTTCTCGCGAGATTAGCCTCTGCTTCGGAATCGTTTGTTCGAGGTAGACTACGTTGCTACTGACCACCGCGGTTTTCCAAAACCATGAGGTTCTTGGTTCCGATGAAAGCAACCAACTGAAGCTCATCACTCTTCGCCCTTCTCGAGTACTTGCAAAATCCGATTTCAAGAATATTGATACATACATCTGGATCATTATTGGAATTGGTGACCTTTATCTTCTGGTTTCTGTCTTTTTTTGGAAAGGACTATCTAGTTCGACCATTAAAGTCTCAAAAAAAGTTATGATATAATGCATCGAACATCAGCAACCCTCCGAAAAATTCAACAAACTTCTCTGACGATGAAATAAGTATAATCGGGATTCCAAATCAAAAGCCCTCCGCACCCTGAGAACATCGACACCTGGCCCTTTGCTCACACCCATTCTGCCCGTGATCATGTCAAAGAATCTGGATCTGGACCTGAAGGAATAATTCCTGAATGTCGCCTAGAGTCCTTTGGGTTTCACTGTCGTGATTATCCTACACCTGATAAACGCTCGGAACACGTCAATGGGGAAATTTTTGGGTGTTTTACACCTGGAAGATATATCAGATCTATCCCATGGTTTTCCAGACAACCACAATCGACTCAAAATGGGTAAACAGACAAATTATTGGGGGAAGGAACTACGGTCTCTAAAACGCTACCTTCAGGCCAGCCATCAAGCACGCCGCATTGGACATGACGGCCGCTGCCGCGTGCAATTGCATCAAAACCCCCCTAACAATTCCGTACGTCTCCAATGCCCTCACGGTCATGTTCTTTGCCACGTCATTTAGCACTGCACATGCATCCGGGTGCTACCCTCCAAGAGTGGAAATTGGCACTGGAACGAGCCTACCTCTGGTGGATGTGGCTATAAAAGATTGATATATTCTCTGCTTTGCATTTCACGCCGCATTCAGGGAGGTCACAGGGTTGAAGGCCCCCACTTTCCTGTTGGAGGGAACATGTACATTGTTTTATAAATTAACAAAGAGCCATGTAAATTTCAAAGCTCTGGCAAGATACACTTACCGCATTCTTGTTCACTAGGGTATCTGCAAGTCCCCTAGCTCGCTGAAATCAAGCAAAGTCAAATAAATTCTGAGAAATCTTGACATTCACAATTTTTCAGCTTGATTCAGTACCGCGCCCCGAGTATTCTGACTCAACGGGTGAATCAGCCGGTCAACCGAGCAGAAAACCTGAATCTCTTTCAATGGACATCAATAGCAGCGCTTGAATGAAAATCAATCATAAATTTTTGAGCAAAATTCAATGCATGTTGACCCAAATTGCTTAGCGCAGCTTTAAGGAACGTCATGACAGTGCCATGTATCCGATTCTAGATGGTAAGGACTTTAAACTTTAATTTAGGCTTAACGTCTCAGATGTGCCCCTAGAAGTTTCCGTCGAAGCCTAAAAGGACTTATTGCACTAACCAAACATGGTTGAAGGAAATAAAAAGTGATTGAATCTGGATATTTCTTCGAAAGTTCGGTAGAGCATAATGAAATCAAATAATTGACTTAATTGAATTCAGAAGGATCCTCTTTGTACTTGTTGACAGGTGGAGCTCTTCAGGGACGTCTTCTTGGTAATCGTCAACAACATATATTGTGTAAAAGCGTTTGCCATTGCTTCTTAGCAGGAATGTCACTGTAGAGCTTCGAAGAGATGTTAACGAACGCAGCACCTAAAAAAACGAAGGAACCATGAAGAAAACACTTGGTACCACTGGTAATATTCAAATATGTAGCATAAACAGATAGCTTTTGCTACAGCAAATAGTATCGAGAACGTAGTCGTACCGAGTACGTACTAGACGGTCACCGACGCGTAGCCTGCAACGAAACGTGGGACCGGGGGCGGGGGAGCGTAAACGGAGCAGAGCTGTTTTACGTTATCCCTGGGACAGGCCCTAGCCATTTAACGTGTAGCGTAGGGTATCCTGCGGATATCGGGCGATCTGCGACAACTCGACGCACACGACCCTCAACACCCTAATTCTATGGGTGAGGGGGTGCGGAGTTAAAGGGAGCGTGCGCGGAGCGAGAGGGAAAGACCGGGAACGTTGGTCAGAGCAGTGCCACGGAGCAAAAAACCTTAACGTGGTATTCGTTTACTGCCCAGCACTACGGTGGGTATCCTCTGTGAGCTCTCACGGTTCTGAAGCTCGCCGGTACGTAAGTAGCTACGACGAACCCTACTCTATACTATTATCTCTAAATATCTACACCCGCGCTCTCGAATTAGGGTTTAGCAGCGGTACCTGCTGTAAACGCGCGTACAGTAGGGTGGCGAGGCGTGCCAGCTACTACTTTGCGCTGTAAACGGTGCGTGGGCAGTAAGGGTACGGTCACGGTACACTGTAAACGGTACGGTGTGCATCGCGTGGTACAGTACGGGCGATTACTGTACAGTGTTGCCCTCGTGGCACGCGCACTGTACAGTCGGTACTGTAAACTCGTGTACAGTACGGTAGGTACACCAGGTACAGTTCGCTATCCTCAATTAGTCACCCACACGCGCCGGGCGAAACAACCGCGCCTAAGCGGTGTAGCTTTTGACACCGCTTCGTCCTCACACAGTACGTTATGTCCGAGGAAAGGAATTACGTTCCTTTCTCATGCCTAAACGCGGCCACGCCGGAATGCGATGCGAGCAGGCTAGGCGGGACCTCAGGCGGGGATTCGGGAAATCCTCGTCCGTCGTGCACGGCTGCACCAAAGTCGGCGGAAGGAGGCGATGAACAGCCATCGCAGTCGCCAGCCGCATCGGGTGTTGGAACAAGGAACGCAACAGACCGAGCAGATAGCGCTATCCACCGGGAGGCTTCCGTCCCTCACGGGACTTTGTTTGCGTATTCAACCGGCTCCTTCGCCTGAGTGTTGAACGGAGGTGGCGCCTACTGCAGCCGATTTTAATTCGGCCGAGCGTGAGGACGCTAAGGCAGTGCCAAACGACGCCTTTCCTCGTCGTATTGTCCTGGCGCAGGAGATTAAAACCGAGGCCGTCGTGCCTGCTGGTCCCACTAGGTTCGACTTGAACGGCGGAACACCGCGGGGCGTTGAGATTTCCGTTCACGTTCCCAATGAACCCGCGGGCGGAATCGAAGTTGCGAGCAAAATGACGTGGGTCGGGAAACTTTACACCAAGAGCGAGAAAATTGGCAACAATGGCATGTGAGCGTCACAGTCGTACGCTGCTTTCGCTTCCCGAGCTACTGATGGCGAGTCAATGTCGCCCGGACATCCGCCGTCTACGAAAGGTCGCGGTGCGTTTGCCTGTGTCAGCTTTTCGTATTCTGCGCCGCTGAGTATCGAATGGACCGTTGTTCCAGGTACCGGATATACTACGCTGCGACCGCACCTTCGTAACGTCGTTGGCCGAAATGCGCTACGTCGAGGCCATGAAAGGCCTGAAGAAGGGTTCGTTTCCATCGCCACCATACCTACCGGTGCATGCTCACAATGGGCCGGTAAGCTTCCAGGAGCCGTGGCGTGCGATGACAGATTCGTTCAACTTTCGGAAGGCCATGGACGGGCTTCGTAGACTACGCGGGGTATGCCCAACCGCAGGGGACGGTTTAACGTTTGGCCGTAGCGGTTGCAACGTGAAGAAGGCAAGTTGGTCCTCCCCGTGCAGGCGGGCTGTCGTGGGACGACTTCCGCTGTTTGTCGCGTCGCGTTAACGAAATCAATATCACGCTGGGAACGGTATTCGCGGTCCCACGGATCGTACGCCACCTTGCTTTCGAAAGGGGTGCGGATGTGAGCTGTCGCGAGCTCCACCCCAGTATCGAACGCATCGAATGGCTAGAGAACTTCTTCTCCACGTACGTGGCCGAATTCTTCCCACATGGTATGCGGGGACAGGCACCACGCGCGTTCCGCGTTGAGTCTTCAACCTTAGCGTAGTTGCGTAAGCGCATGCCAAAGTGGGATCGGCCGAACTTCGGAACCACTAGCCCGCCGTGGTCGTATGAAGAACTCTTCGGCATCATGGAATCCGTGATGTCCGTGCCGCTAGCCCAAATGGAACGGTGGGCCGTCTCTTCCTTGAGCCGCGTTGCGCTGTACGTTCGCTTTGACGTTGTTCAACGTTGCATCCATGTTCCGATTCCCATAGCGGTTCCGAGCGTAGTAGGTCCAACGATCTACCTTGAAGCTTTGGCCGCGGAACCAGAAAACCCGTACGAGGACGTGTTGTCTACAGTAGCACCCATCCAAGCGGCCGCGGGGTGGCGTGCTTGTAGTGCTACGATTCTCCGTACCGATGGGAATGTGGAGATTACCACTGAGTCGGCACCGTTAGCGACGGTCGGTAATACACACGAGGGCGAGGTACTCGATAAGATTATACCGCAGAGTGACGCGGTCGAACTGGCGCGCATCCACCCAGTGTTGCCAGGCCGGTACGAGCCGAAGGAGGAATGCAAGTTTCGTAAATCATTGACCGTTCTACGGTCCGCTTGCGACGACAGACACCAAGTCACTGGCCGATGGCGGGAAGTGACCGAGCACAGGAAGGCGCGAGTTTGGGAACTCTAGGCGGCGCGGGAGCGCCAAGGCAAAGCGCTAGCGGCATCGGAGCGGGAATGTACCGAGCTGGGTCGACGTCTCGAGAGGCTGCGGGCAGAATATGAAGAGGAATGCCGCATCGTAACCTCATGGCAGGAGTGGTACGAGAGAACTCAGCCCGTCGACGAGGGCTCGCATGCGCCGCACGAACTGCCGGAAAATTAATATCAGCCAGCTAAACAAGCCGCACCGAGCGGTGATCTTTCGCAACGCAAAGCGAAACATAGAAGCTCTACAGTTCAGCCGGTGGTTACCCCAGTCGCGGAGTGCGAGCGTAGTGCACTGGACGAAGCGGATCGGGGGCGCAAGGTTGCTCAAGCGGACTATTAGGTACCATCGCCTTCGAGGACGTCTTTGTCGTTGTCGTCGCACGTTAAATTCCTACCGAAACAGCGCAAGAGGGGTCGCCGTGTGTAGCCTGTAATCGGTAGACTAAGTTGTTTATTGAATAAACGAGGGAGTCCGCGGAGCGTACGGACTCCCTTAGTGAAGTTGGAAGGTGTTACTGCCTCGCGTTGGAAATCGTCGCGCGTGCTGCGTAGAATACCCCTCATAGGGGCAGAGGGGATCGAACGTCCCGGTCCATCGTGTTTGGTAACGGGCGACGTTTAAGCTTGTAGCGTATTGCGTACCATACGACTTGCTTACACAGTACAGTAAATCTCAGGTTTATGACGTGTGCATTTTATCTTACGGCACACGACATAAAATTGAGCGCGGAAACTCCGATCCGTGGAGCGCGGCTCCGACGCGTTCTTTATTATGGGTACCTACGCTTCATGCGGATGTGTGGCAGCCTTAAATGTAACGAAAGTTTTGGGCGGAGCGCATAGGAATCGCGCAGAAACGAAAAACGTCCCCGATTGCGGACCGGTACGACGACTAGTCAACGCTGCGCAGCACACGGGCATGTCGCTCCGGTGGATTTGGCGAGCCACAGTACGAATCCTACATGGCACACGACTGTGTCGCATCTTGAACACTTAACCGATGCGATGGTACGGTTAACGCTGCGCGGCACACGGGAGTGCAGTACCGGCTGCTTAACGAGACTCGATATCAATCCTCCGCAACGCCTGCTCGGGTCGCGGGGATTGCGGGGACCGGCTCGGTTCAACGTACTGCCTGGAACACGACCGTGTCGTGTCGGGAATCTGCCCGCGGTTACATAATCACCGCGTATACATCACGTGTAACACACCAAGTTTGTCCAGAGATTTCGACTAAGACTCTCTGGTCAACCATCTTAGAATGCTGAGTTAGATGGCCGTTCGCTAGTGTCTATCCGACCAAGCACTGTCCTCACATGAGGCACACTTTGTCCTTATATGAGCACAAAAAATAGGGAGTACTGTACTGTGGTAATCAAATAATTTTTTTTTGTCCCAATATTTATTAGCAAAAAAGTTGCACTGTAAGGAGTTACTTATAGTAGTGTTCGACTGACCGACGTGAAACTTTACTTCATTGAGTATCTATCGTGTACACTGCAGGACTGACTATACGGCTAACAACTAACCGGATCTTCCACGTCAGGCACGTGCAGTGGGGCTCGCGATACAATCGCCATTGCAATAGAAGACCACAGTGTGCAACTAATGCGCTGATAAATACGTCTGCGGATCACTGCTGTGGTTGTGTTGAACTTCTCTGCGATGCGCGGGATGAAGTCTTCGATGAACAGGATAGAGGCGGGGGATGGGGCACCCAAGGAGTCGAAAGCCAGGGGCTGAAACTTGAAGTTCGGTTCCTGGAGGGTGTTGTGCAAAGGGGGCGGGATGCGGCGTACCAGTTTGCGCTCCAGGTCTGTGACTTTGTCTCGGTGGCCAATGTCAGCGGCGCCGCCGGCCATTTGGGTGGCCCTTGTGCGCACACCTTGTTTGAACGGCGAGACAATGGTTAGGTCGCAGGGTATGGGGCGGACCTGTTGGCCAGTGGGCAGGGGGGGGTTGTATGAGAATGTCCGCAGGGCGGATATTCGTTCCCGGGACAAGGAGCGGGACTTCGTATTGGCAGTCCAGGCCCGCGGCGCGAGCAACGTGGTAGGCGAAAACGTTGCGCAGCGAGTTGTGGCGGTGCGGGCGGCCGAAGCCGGCAGGGCAGAGGTCAGCCGCGTGGTCCCGAGTGCGTCCAAAGTTTGATTGCAGTGGGCACAGGTGAGCGGGCGGGAGTCGTCGTATACAGGGAGGCCTAGGTGCCGGCGGAGCATGGTCTGCCAGTGGGCCGAGGACACCATCGTAGCGGTTGTGGGGTGAGCGATGAGAAAAGCGACGTACTGAAGATTCAATAGCTTCCAACTTTATATACTCTCTGTCACTTCATCATGCCCATCACTGGGATGGTGGCCTATAGTGCGAATCATAGGTTGCTGACCCAGAGATCGTGAGTTCGATTCTCGCTGGGGTTCTGTAAGAAGTCCGAAAATTCCAACGGGAACTCGACTCGTTGTGAAAAAGCTGCTGTCTCAGTGCGCCATTAGGCATACACTTGAACATGAGACAGAATACGGTGAAATCTCGTAAAGGGATAATTCAGTACGCCATAGACAGCAGCTAACTTCGCAAGTCAGATGAAGCAAGTACAATCAGTAGGGGGCTAAAGAAGTAGAACCAATTGACCATTTTTTCTTTTAAAACAAAAAGATACACTATTTTATATCAACTTGGAATCCTATTTTAGATCCATATGAAGTTTCTCGCGCACGTGGTCCATGAAGCAACACCTTTTTGTGCTCTCGTGACAGATGTGAACATCACTAAGGCCGTTGTCATGGCAAGTGGAACAAAGAATTTTTGACTTACTGGCCTCACAAACGCGGCAGCGACCTTGGTAAGATGCGTTAGTATATTCACTGTTACTCAATTTCCTTTTCTTGTTAGTTACAGCTAGATGAGTTCCAATCCCTGAAACAGGTATAATATGTCACTTTCATCCTCATTTTGTAAGCAGTTAGATACCCTACATGATCTCGAATCAAGCTTGTTCTCAATTGGTTCTTCGGCAAGCATCTCATAAAACTTGGATTGTGATAGCAGAGCCTTGGCCCATAGGAATGCTTATATAGTAAAAATTAATCAACAATTATGATCGATAGGAGAGAGGAATTGACCCCGACCAATATTTGACTTCCAATTCTCCTCTCAATTTCAAGGGTATCTTGCCTACATCTGTTGTGACGATCGACTTGAGAACACGTGTCGTAGTACCGCTCCACAATATCTGAACTGCAATCTCGAATTCCACTTTCCTTGTCTCGCCATCCACAGTTCTCCATCTTTCCTACAAATTGGGGTTCCCTGATTGATATGGCAACTGCTGACGAAATATCTTCGTTCTCTATCCATCCAAACACAGCCATTAAAATTTTTGGTGTCAGGATTCTTCGAAACCATCGAGATATGATCTCCGCGCTCCGTGAGCTCCTGTGACGACAAGTGCTGCATCGGAAATTCCTTAACCGCATTCTTGACCACACCAATAAATCTCGTTCCATATCTCATCAAGGCTTCCGCAGTTGACACGATGCAAAAAATGAATCCCCACATATAACGCGACCCGTCTTCAGCCAAGGTTGAACAAGACGAAGTGTAAGTGCGGGTGTGACAGAATTGCTCTGTGAAGTCACGCCGAAGGCCACCCGTTTTCCCATCAAGCTCCAATCTCAACATTATTCCAGACTGGCCACATGCAGAAGCCTTCAATTCGCAGCCATTTTCGGGTTTCTGTCATAGGCAACGTAATGTGGGAGTCCTTTTTTGATCCAATCTCCCCCGAGACCGTACATCTGCTAATACTTTCATCGACGCAGATATGAGAAGATGGCGTGACATATTGCCTGCGGTGGTCATTGATGGCCTTCAAAAATCCACTTACCAGAGACCATCTCGAGTCATCCAAGGCCTTTCCTCCCGTTCAGAAGTGTGACTGAAGCAAATGTTTGCCAGAATCAGCTCAAACTTCTACGTGAACATGATCTTCTCGGTGCTGGAATGTACTTCGAACCAGATTCACTCCAGAGGTCGCGGCGGTTTGAAAGTGAAACCTTTTCATAAGTATGACAATTTCAAAGAACTTCAATATCTGTCCTGACGAGACGGGATTATTTCCAATGGCATTCAACGATCATTTGTAAGGTCACGCATGACGGTTAGGTGATAGGTGACGGAGAGGAAACATGGTCATAAAATTGAAATTGCGATAACTCTTGAGGAGCGCAACCATACGCGAGAGTATTACCAGAGTAGCCAATCATTTTGCTGCTTTTCTCTGATATATTTTCATTAATAGGTGTGAAATCCTCCTGATTGGTCCACGATCGTCCATGAGAAAAAAAGGTGCATCTCATTGATGACACTGTGGAATCATCGGAATTCCCATCTGATGCCGACGAAGACAGTTGAGGAGCACCCAATCCTTCTTGTTCCGCTTCGTTTGGCAATTGAGCGGTTCCTTCCTCAATTACGACGTCTATTGGAGTTAATCCCGCTTTGATGTTGAAATCTTCAACGTGACAGTTTTGAGACGGTCACGTATCTTCCAGCTTGCCTCCACTGACTTCCTCCTTCGACCGCTAACAATGTCGATGTGGACGGCAATAACGGTTCCAGCGACCAATTTCGTCTTCCAAGCTGACAAATACAAGCGCTTACATTCCGCAGCTGAAGTAACAAGGGAAGCACGGCAGTGAATGGGATTTCCTGGAACGGATCGTGGATCCATTTATGTGAAAATTGAGGGGAAAATCGATGGGTATCGCGTCAGGGAAAATTGTTCCTGCATTGAGCAGAGTGGGAACTCTCGAAAAGTTTGGTTTGTTGTAATACAAAAAGTGGTCCTTCCTTCACGTAATACAGGAAATGGTCCTCCCTTCACGTATTACAGGAAATGGTCCTCCCTCGTGTATCCAGCAACCTACAACGATCCCGCCCTTAACCTCTCCACCGTCATTTCCAAATTTACTTCCATTTAATCTAGATATTTTTATACTGTATTTAACCCTCTGAATCGACCCCGAATCAAGTCCCTTTTCCCTTTTAGCTTACCTCCTCCTCCAAATTCGCCTTTTTTGAGAAGAAGGGCGCAAATGCACTACTGCAAAATCCCTTGCAGACTTATTTTACCTATTCCTAATCTATAGAACCTGCCCCGGGAGCCTATTTAAACCCTTTATTCTAAGTTCCAAATGCCCCCGATCATTTTACTCATCACCCTCTCCCCCCACACACCCAAAACACCCTACATTGCCTCCCGTTCCCCAACGTCTATCACAATGAACAACCTTCGCCCCTCTGTCCCTACTTCCAAAAACCGCCCTTCCCGTCCCATCAATGGCCTTCGTCTCGCCGCCTACGGGCCAACCGATGCCGACGACTACATCCGGCGGCAAACAAAGAAGCAAATCATCGAGTTCGCTCGCCGCCTCTTCATAGAAGAAGAAGCGAGGGAGGTAAGTCCGGGAGGGGCTGAGAAGGTCGAGGAGGAGAGCGGGGAGTCCTTCAAGGAATGGTTAGCCCCTGAGCTAGTGTACGAGGCTCAGGAAGATGAGGAGGAAGAAGAGGAGGATGAGGAGGAGGATGAGGAGGATGAGGAGGAGAAAGAAGAGGAAGCGCAGGATGAGGAGGAGAAAGAAGAGGAAGAGGAGGAAGAGGAAGCGGAGGATGAGGAGGAGAAAGAAGAGGAAGAGGAGGAAGAGGATGAGGAGGATGAGGAGGAGGATGAGGGAACAGGGGGCATGGAAAGTGTTGGACTGGTGGGGCCTGGAATAGAGAGTATGGATCAAGTTGTGCCCACGATGGAACCGGATGGAGATATCTTTAGTAGTCTAGATATCTCCCAGGGGGAAAAAGAGAGCTGTGAGCCATTCGCAGATATTTGTGGGGACTGCTTGGACAGCATGGATATTTCAGAGGAGTTGTTTGGATCTGATTTAGAGAATGGGAAATAAGAGGACCAAATTAATTGTTAGTTTCTTAAGTATCTTTTGCTTAGAGTATATTGTCCACACAAAGTATTTTTATGCATTTCTTGGTATCTTCTGTAGTTTTGTTCGGACTTTAGGGGTAGCCAAAAGTCTATATAAGCTGAGTAAACTGCTTCCATGGAGAGGTCAAGCAAGTTGGCAGACAACTTCAAGCCAAGTCCCGAGCAGAAGGAAGTTGAGAGTCAACTTCAGACCCAAGAAAACTTTTTCTTACGCTAGTCGCAGAGCGTCGGTGGTAGACCCTGCCCTTTTATACTTGCTTTTAGCTTTCTCAACTCTCTTCTATATACACTCCCTTTTGTTCGTTCAACAATACCACGGTAGCACTTTTGTCGCTCGCAACACCTCCTTCTCAGGGTAATTGGTTCTGAAGATCTCTTCCCCGCCGATTTACCCCTATCAATTTGATCGAGTATCTTCATGCTTAAAAGAGTACGTGGGAACTGAAAAAAGCGGCTAAAAAATTATATATTTAAAAATATAGTTGGTAAAAGTTGTCCTCATATGAAAACAATGGTCCAATAGACACTAAGCCCGGTACAATGCACTACGCACGCTCGCGTCGTTCCCTTCTCTCCAAATTGGTAACATGGGGAATATATTCCCCGGAACGCGTCGAACTAGGGTAACATTTCTACCCAGTTAGTAAGGAGTATGAAAACGGAGTAAACGGGAGTACGAACGGGATAACGAGCCCTCGTTATGAGTCCGTAGTAGTTCCATGGTAGCGTCCGGTCTCTGGTCGCGTGCTCGTAAAGTAGCGAGACACCAGTTCCTCCGGGAAGTGTGTCGAGATTCCCAAGTGGACGTTTGGTACGCGGCCCACTTGACGAGGAGCCATGTCTTACCGTCCGCCTCGCGGCGATGGTCGAGAAGTCTGTGGACGACGTAAGTCGGCCTCCCTTACCTTAGACGCCAATTCTTCGGGCGTGGTTGTGGATGGTAGTGCTTCCGGCGGCCGAGGACCGTTCAACACCCGGTCCGCAGAGACGCGTTCAATGTCTTCGTCGCGATCGATGACTACTGTACGGAAGTCGTTGCTTAGCACTCGGAACGGCCCAGCAGAAACCGGGCGGAGTTTGCTGTTCGCTACTGTAGATGTCATGGGGTTTCGGTTTGGGCACCGCATCCGTGGGGTCGAGGTATACGAGGTTCCGGGCTTGAGACGAGTGTTCACTGACGAATGGGCGCGTCGAAGTTAAGATTATAGCGGGCCTGCGTGCGTTTCAGGCTTTCGATGGCCTTACGGATTACAACTTTTATGCGACGGAAGAAGTAGCTCTTCGTCATCCGGTCCGGTGTCTCGTGCGGGACGGCCGAGTGATGTACGAAAAGGCAGGAGGCGGCGGCTTAACACAACTTGAAGGGTGTCGTCACCATAGTGCGATTAACATGGAAGTTATACGCGAACGTGAGCGCCGAAACTTAAGCGTCCCAATCGTCCTGATGCTCGTTAACGTAATTGCAGAATATCGCAAGGACAGTGTGATTGTACCGTTCGACCCTGCCCATTCGTTTGGGGGTGGTAAGCGGACGTAAACACGTTGTTCATTCCAAGGAGACGGCACACTCCTTGAAGAATTTCGACGTAAACTGTCTGCTGTTTTCAGACAGTAGAGATTGGTTGCCCGTATTTAAACACCCACGCTTCGCAAAAAGCAACCACGACGTGGTAAGCGTTGATCATGCGCAGCGCGACTGTTTGCGTTAGCTTCGTGAAACGATTCATCACGAAGAGCAGAAAATGTTTGCCCGTACGTGTCTTCGGGAGCGGGCAGAGAATGTCGATCGCGACCGACTGCAACGGTGTCGTGTCAGGGAACAACTTTAAACGGTGTAGATTCTTTCGTAGCTGGATACGATTGAGTGCGCAATCTCGACAGTTGCGTACCGTGTCCATGCAATCCACGGCCATGAAAGGCCAGTAGTAGAGGTGGCGTAACGCGTAGTACATCTTGTTGTGGCCTGAATGGCCGTCGAGAACAGTGTAGTGCATTAAAGTTAGCACTCGGGGATGCAGTACATCCGGTAACACGATTTGCGTTAGCTCCTGCGATCGCTGGGCTCGCCTTTTCAAAAGACCATCCGTGTCGTCGAAGAACGCACAGTCCTTGACGTTGGACTGTCGGGACAGAACCGTTTAACAGAAGTCACCTGTCCGTTGCGCGTCCAAGATCTCGTCGAACGTTAACGGTGAGGAAGTGATGTGCGCAAATTCGCGCACGAAAAATCTAGATGAGGACCATGATTGTATACAGTATCGGAATTGGGAAGATATTTTTACAGTTTTTGAATTTGGCAAGATATTTTTAATTTGGGTGAGTGTGGCAAATTCGTCGGCTGATTTTTTCATTTTAGGACACGCTGTCATAGTAGATGTCAGTACAGTTCCAGGTTGTGGGTGATACGACAAGTAGCTCTGAAAGGTCTATAATAATGGCCACATCATTCCCACCCTGGCGATGGATGGCTGGCATGGGTATGGCACTAGATATTTACCTTGAGGAAATATCTTCTAATAGTCTCTGGTTCACACGATTACCGTGAATACATTTTATGGTTATTAGTATGTTTGTTGGAGACTTTTGGGGTAGCCAAAAGTCTATATAAGCCGAGTAAACTGCTTCCTTTAAGTGGAGGTGAAGCAAGTTGGCAGACAACTTCAAGCCAAGTCCCGAGTAGTAGGAACTTGAGAGTCAACTTCAGACCAAGAAACTTTTTCTCAAGCTGCTCACAGAGCATCAGTGGTGGACCCTGCCCTTTCATACTTGCTTGTAGCCCTCTCAACTCTTCTCCATATATACTCTTTTTTGTTTGTTCAACTATACCACGGTAGCACTTCTGTCGCTCGCAACACCTCCTTCTTGGGGTAGTTGGTTCTGAGTATCCCTTCTCCCGACGATTTACCCCTATCATTTGTTAATCTTGTGGAGGGGGTTGCACCCGAGGTATTCGAGTTGAGCAGTAGTAAGGAACACTTCGGGGGGATTTCTTTTCGGTAATCATGGATCTCAATGCTGCTCGTATAACGTTCACAGGGGGCAAGACTGAAGACGTTGAGGAGTTTCTTTACACATATGTCAACGTTGTGATGCGAGAGAAGGGCGATGAAGAGAAGGCCGCAAGTATCTTCGCCTATCTTCATGGTGACGCAAAGCACAAATATAAGTCCAAGTTTATCGACGGGTGGTCTCTTAACGGGAATGGGCGTAACTTCGGTGAGGTATGTGAGTGGCTTGTGAAAGAGTATGCTAAGGAGGTAGAACCAGATGAGATGATTCGTACCGCCATAGAGGCCCGGCTCAACTTCGACGATTTGTTAAGCTCATTGGTGTACTTGTGTGATCTTTATGAAAAGGCTGGGTTCAACGCCCAAGCCAAGTACGGAATGCTGCGTAAGGCGGCTATGGGGGATAAGCGGCTCTCCGATTTCCTCCTCATCAAGGGCCCTCACACTTTTGATGAACTGAAGGGTACCATAGTAGAATTTGTCAAAAATTCGGAGACGTTTCAGTCACTGAGTGAGGTACCGAGGGAAACCCGCACATCGATGCTATCGTACATCCTGAAAAGAATTATCAAAGGCCGGCTACTAGTGCAGCGGCATTAGAATCTGTCAGGAGCGATGTCAAAAACTTGGAAGAAAGGTTGGAAACCCGATTCGATAATCGACTTGACATGATAACCTCGCAGTTGGAAAGCCTTACTCTTACCATTAAGAAGAACCAGTCTGGGGCCCCTAAGGCCGCAGAAGTCTGTTCTTACTGTCACAAGCCTGGACACTTTGCAAACAGGTGTCCTGATAATCCACATAGAAACACTCGTTGTGCAAAGTGCGGTCGATATGGGCATCATGAAAGTAACTGCTGGTCTAAAGACAACAGAAGAGCAAATTTATCGGAAGCAAGGAGTGAGTCAGGACCAGAGGTGAAAATCTTACAAAATAGAAGGGATCAAAGGTTGACGGATGCCGGTAACGTATCCATCGCTGAAGAGATTAGTCAAGTCAATGTGACAAAAAGGGATGGGGAAGGGAACATTTTATCGAAGAAACCTAGGCTAGAGTATGGAATGCTGGAGCATATCCCAGCACCTGTACCTCCTCGAACCAAGAGGTCTGATCAAGTTGTTCCAGGAGTGGGAGTCACTCCGGCCAAGAAGACGAAAAAGAGTAAGAAAGTTAAGAGTATCTCTAAGGACGTACTAGAGTATGTGAAGAGGTACAATTTGGTGGCTGAGCTTGCATCGGCCCCAACTGGGATAACGTTTGGTCAACTTTTGAGGGGCGACGCAGAGGATGCGAGAAAAGAACTCAAAAAAATTATCAGGTCTAATAAGTCCGCTAAGGGTAAGAAACTGTTTCTTCAATCGGCCTCGACAGCACCAAGACGTCTTAAGCTGGTACCAGTCAAAGTATTGGGTATGAAAACCCAAGCTCTCTTCGATTCGGGTGCTGTTCCAAACCTCATTTCAGAAACTTTGGTGACAGATCTAGGTCTCGAAATTACTCCAACGACTCGAAAAATAACTGTAGCGGATGGAACCGTCTCAAAATGCATGGGCACTGTTGACAAGGTTTCCGTGTTCTTTGGGGACTCTAAAGTTGATGTAGACTTTCTTGTCATGCCGGATCTCCCTTTCGATGCAATCATTGGCTGCCCCACAATGGAAAGACTAGGACATGCATTGACTTGGGCAACCAAATGGTTTCAGTTAATATTGACGGCAGAACCGTGAAGATGCCCCTGGATTTCGACAAAAGCACGCATCCTGAAGATTTAAAAGAAACGGACAGTGAAGATTTCACTTCTAGCTATGACAGCGAAGATTCGGAACCAACTAACACTTTCGGAAGTGGAAAAGGGTACCCTCGGGGGTTAATGAACATGGCATGGGACGATTATGATTCCGGGTTTGAAACAGATGACGACTGGGATTCTAGGATAAGTTTGAAACCCGAATGTGTTTCTTTTTGCGATGATATCGAATCAAAGGACAGAATTCGGAGCATGAAAGAAGATTACCTTTGCAAAGAAAATAAGAATACGTCGAATCCATATATGAAGATGTGAGCACGACGGAAGAGGTCCTTCAAAATATTGAGGTTGAGGATCAAGAAGAAAAAGGGCGCCAAATGGCAGAAATCCAAGGAAAAGTGCAGCACCTTCCCGCCCCCCTCACTGAAAATATCCGACATGTTAACATCTTCCGAAGTAATTGCATGGAGCGTTTCAGATTTAGACAAGCAAGTGTACCGGTTACTCACTCGTTCGAACTTACCGACACTCAACCGATTTACCACAAGCCTAGACGTCAACCGCCAAAATATGACCAATTTATCTCAGAAAATGTTACAAGTATGCTGAAAAATGATATTATTCGACCAGTTTCATCCCCATGGTCGTTTCCAGTTGTGGTCGCACCAAAGAAGGATGGAAAGCTGCGTTTTTGCGTCGATTACCGACAACTGAACCAGAGAATGATACCCGATCGATTTCCGATTCCGAACATGGAGGAGATCCTCGAGGACCTGAAGGACGGGAGATATTTCACCTCAATTGACCTTTACACTGGCTATTGGCAGATTCCATTGGATGAAAAATGTAAGGAAAAAACAACCTTTACCAGCAAAGCCGGTACGTTCAGGTTCGAAGTGATGCCTTTTGGTCTCATGAATGCACCAGCTACATTCCAAAGAATGATGAACGAGGTTTTGAAAGGACTTCCATTCGCAAGAGTCTATATCGATGATGTCGTCATATTCTCAGAAACATTGGATCAGCACATCTCGCACGTCAAGACAGTTGTGGAGAGGATATCGGAGTATAGCTTGAAAATTAAGTTGAGCAAATGCTTCTTTGCGAAAACTTCTATCCAATTACTCGGTCATATCGTCGACCAAGAGGGAATTAGAGTGGATCCAGAGAAAACGAAAAAAATAAAGTTGGCACCAAGGCCCGCTTCAAAGACGGAGGTCCGAAGCTTCTTAGGACTGGCCTCATATTACAGAAGATTTATCAAAGATTTCGCCAAGACTGCAGCACCGTTACATGCCAGCACTACGAAGAACGGAAAATTTTACTGGAACAAGGAAATGGAAACTGCATTTCAGGAGCTTAAAGATAAGCTATGTGTCCCCCAGTTCTCATGTACCCAGATTTCAAGAGACCATTCGTTGTGGAGACAGATGCCTCAGAACGGTCTTTGGGTGCCGTTTTGTCCCAAAAAGATGAAAACGGAAGACTACACCCTGTTCAATTCGCAAGCCGAACTCTGAATGACGCGGAAAAGAGATACTCAGTCTGCGAGAAAGAAGCGCTAGCTGTCGTCTTCGCGCTGAAAAAGTTTCGCGTATACCTTTTATCACTCGAGAAATTTGTCTTGATAACTGATCACCAGGCACTTAAAACAGCATTCCAAAAGAAGGATGTACATCACCGCTTGGCCCGATGGCTCGACATTTTCGCAGAATATCGGTTTGAAATTGTGTATAGACCCGGACGCAATAATCAGCCTGCCGATTACCTATCCCGCTTGAGGGACGCACTGATTCCAAATGAAAAAGCTTCGGAGGACATCGTCGGAGTCGCCGAGTTGCAGTTGCCGAACGATAACGAGTACGAAGCTAATATTCACGGACTGATCAAATTCCTCGATGGACTAGAAATGAGAAAGGTTGATCTTGAACACCGAAATTGGGTACGCAGGAATCAAAAGGCTTTTACATTGTGGAATGGGAAACTTTTCCGGCACACTAAAGCCGGTCCCCGACTAGTGGCCCCTTTGAAAGAAAGAATGAAGATCTTGAGGACTTTCCATGATGAGCTAGGGCATTGGGATCTCGAAACAACCAAAAATTCGTAACTGAGAGATTCTGGTGGCCCGGTATCCATAAGGACGTCTATAACTTCGTGAAAAGCTGCGACAACTGCCAAAAATTCACTCCAATACGGAAGTATAAGACAACTCTAAGTTTTCCAGTTTCCGGTCTCTTTGAAACCTTCTCAATTGACTTCGCGGGCCCGTTCAAGGAAACTTCTTCCGGAAACAAATATCTCCTTATAGGGGTGGAACATCTTACTGGATGGCCAATAGCAGTTGCAGCGAGGAGGCAAATGCTGAGGTGGTACTGAGATTCATCGAAAAAGAAATAATTGAACCGTTTGGTCTTCCAAAAAGGATCATCTCGGATAACGCCCTTTGTTTTACTGCAACTTCACTGCTTCGTTTTTTGGAAGAGAAAGGGATTCAGCTGAAGACCGTTCTCGCATACGCTCCTATGTCCAACGGGAAAGCGGAGAGGATGGTTGGAACCATCAAACGAGCAATATCGAAAACTATGTTGGAGAATGAAATCCAGTGGGAAGATGCCTTACCAAAAGTGTTATACGGCTACCGTCGAAGAAGAGGAAGAAATGGACGCTCACCATTCGAGCTAATGTACGGAAGGGCTCCTAGAATGTTACAGAGAGACATGGAAACAAATATTATCGATGAAGAGAGTAGGGAAGTTGAACTACTGGCCACCGAAGGCTGGAGATCACACCGCGCGCTAACACAGAACAAGAAATAAGGATGCAGAACCTGCAGTCAGAACCTTTTCAGTTGGCTCTAAAGTACTTGTAGTACATGGAAAAGCAATGCAGCAGGCTGTGAAGTGGCCGGCCTTCCAAACCAAGTACTCGAACCCTTGCATCGTCACGGAGGAAAGACACCCGCACTATCAGCTCTGTTCAAGCTCAGGGAAGAGATCAAGGAGGGCCATCCATGCACGTCGTCTGGTCCCTTACCATCAGAGGCCTGAAGAATTCCTTCTCACACAGGACTATGCGCAACCACGGGGCATACTCATCTTTAACTATAGAATGATTCCTATGGGAGGAAAAAGGGCCTGGGAATGGATCATCTCGGTTACGCGGGACTACTACGAACTCCACGTAATCATCCATTTCTACATTAATATATGCCTATGTTTTCGTACGTTGAACGGACCATTGCTACCTGAAGAAGATTTCCGACTATTAATAAGAGTTCTATTTTCATTCCAAAACGGAAGGTTCACGGAAGCAGGTCCAGAGTTTGTGGAGGTAATATATCATTACTCTATAGGAAGATATGGAATGGTAGCTGCTGGAGACTTGTCGCAAACGTATCTGAATATTATCCGTCCAATTTACGTATTTCTCAAGAACAACCAAGACGTGCGACTGAGAGGTTACGCCTTACCCCGGATATGGAATACAGGCTGGTCCCGTATCCTCTATGGGAACCTTACGTTTCTCCGCCACAAATTGGGAACGTTGGAGGCGGCGAGGATCCTCCTGAAGCAGTGATGATGACCAGAGGAGGACCTTCAGGAGACAACAACCCGCCCAGAAGAGGTTCCGGTCGTCCCCCGAGAGGACCTCGTGCAGGTCCCAGTACGTCAGGAGCTGGTCGCGGCCATTCATCGGGACCGTCCACCACAACTTCATCTCTAGCTCTCTTCACAACCATGCACAGCATACAGTCGGAAGAAGAAGATTATCTTTTTGGCTGCGCAATATCTCCGAGGATGCGAACGATGCGCAGGTCATTTCTTATTTCATGATAAGCATCTGTTTATGTTTTAGGGCGCTACATGGACCGCACTTATCTTACGAAGATTCGTTCTTGATGATGCGCGTCTTCTTTTCTTATCGACATCCATTCCTCCGGCATCTTCCAGAAGAGTTTGCATATCACATATATTTTTTCACTCTTGGAAGATTCGGAAGAGTCACGGAAGAAGAATGTATTCAACCCCACCTCGATGTGATCAAACCAATATATGAGGCTATGCTACAAAGTGAGGTACCAGTAATGCGAACCTACTTTTTAGAGCATCATATTGGTAATCAGTTGCATCCGTACCCGTTTGAGAGACCATACATCTTATCAATAAGACAGCGAACACTAACGGAAGCAGAAGAAGAGCAGTGACGACCCGGGACGTTCGCCTTGAGAAAGGGGGCGTGTAATACAAAAAATGGTCCTCCCCTCATTTAATACAGGAAATGGTCCTCCCTTCACGTATACAGGAAATGGTCCTCCCTTCACGTAAGCAGGAAATGGTCCTCCCTCGTGTAATCGCAACCTACAACGATCCCGCCCTAACTTCTCCACCGTCATTTCCAAATTTACTTCCATTTTATCTAGATATTTTATACTGTATTTAACCCTCTGAATCGACCCGAATCAAGTCCCTTTTCCCTTTTAGCTTACCTCCTCCTCCAAATTCGCCTTTTTTTGAGAAGAAGGGCGCAAATGCACTATTGCAAAATCCCTTGCAGATTTATTTTACCTATTCCTAATCTATAGAACCTGCCCCGGGAGCCTATTTAAACCCTTTATTCTAAGTTCCAAATGCCCCGATCATTTTACTCATCACCCCTCTCCCCCACACACCCAAAGCACCCACATTGCCTCCTGTTCCCCAACTTCTATCACAATGAGCAACCTTCGCCCCTCTGTCCCTATTTCCAAAAACCGCCCTTCCCGTTCCATCAATGGCCTTCGTCTCGCCGCCTACGGGCCAACCGATGCCGACGACTACATCCGGCGGCAAACAAAGAAGCAAATCATCGAGTTCGTGCGCCGCCTCTTCATAGAAGAAGAAGCGAGGGAGGTAAGTCCGGGAGAGGCTGAGAAGGTCGAGGAGGAGAGCGGGGAGTCCTTCGAGGAATGGTTAGCCCCTGAGCTAGTGTACGAGGATCAGGAAGATGAGGATGAGGAGGATGAGGAGGATGAGGAGATGAGGAGGATGAGGAATGAGGAGGATGAGGAGGTGAGGAAAGGAGAGAGGAGAGGAGGAGGAGGAGGATGAGGAGGATGAGGCAACAGGGGCATGGAAAGTGTTGGACTGGTGGGGCCTGGAATAGAGAGTATGGATCAAGTTGTGCCGA